>MPNV01002281.1:0-59927 GCA_013376435.1 Cyclocybe cylindracea | reverse complement strand
AAAACTGATTTCTCTGTTTTGTGTGTATGTAGACATAGATTTTATATATACAAGGAAAAGGGAGCCCAGCAAGAGAGATCTCCGAAACGGGGGTGAAGGAAGAAAGAAAAGCAGAAATTTTCAGATAAGAATGAAACAGAAAAGGAATAGGAAAGATGCGGCGAGGCGGCAAAGGACCCCGGACAATAGGCTTCGAGGACTCGGATGGATACTGAAACGGACAACTTTTGTCAAAAACCGGCCGCAAGGCCGCAAATTTTCCGGACAACTAATGTCAAAAATGAGTGCGAAACCCAGAAATAAGACGGACAGGATCACGAAATTTTTGGACGGCTCGGGGAGGAAATTTTGAAATTTACCCCCATTTTGGGCGATTTTTGGCATTTCGGCCAGGTACTGACCGGACAAAAAGTTGGAAATTTGGACAAACAACAACCCCAAATTCTCAAATTTTCAGTATCTAGCCTCGAAGCCTATTGTCCGGGGTCCTGACAGCAGCTGCATTGATGGGAGGAAACAGCTACCTAACAAGGAAAGGGTGGCGTGCCGAGCATCTCGGTGAAACGGGAAAGAGGTGGTGTCGGTCACGGGGTGGCTACACATGCTGACGTGCTGACTGAGAGTCTCCGGTTAAGGAATCATATAGCTCAATGTGAGAGGCATCAGGGATAGAGGGGAGCATGGGGATCCAAGAACAAAGGTCGAAAAAAAGGATTTTCCGGGGTCATTGAGCAGGCCGACTCATCATCGACTGTGGAGTTCCGTCGGTGATTGACTGAGCTCCAGTTTGATTGAACATAAGAGGACCGGATGCTAACTGGCAATGATCTTGAGGACCTATTGCCATGCAACGGCTGAGATTGAAGTATGACACCGAACAGAAATGGCAAAGAGGTCCTGTTGCGATTTTTACCCCTGCTTCATTGGGAAGAAACAAACAATCAGTTGCGATAACAGGGGGGGGAAAGGGGTTACCCAAGGCTATTCAACAGAGCATCGACTCTGTCGAGTAGCGCCTTCTTCACAGACCGGCGTTGTCGGTATTTCTAGGGTCAAGAATATGTCACTTCCTAGAGCCGGAGAAAGTTGAACTCGGTATACGTGCCTTCACAAAATCATCTACAACTTCAATAGGAGACAAAGAATGCGGGGTACAAATGGCAAAGTCGGGAATAACTGATACCAGACTTTGAACCTCGTGGCTTTGTATGTACCGTGCTAGTGTTCGAGATGGAGAAGCCAGGTCTAGGAGGGGCACTATAACGCCATCAAAAAAGCATCGGAGGGCGAGCATTTCCGGGGGAACGCCTTCAAGTATACCAACAATAGTAAGGTTAGATCGAAGCGCCTCGGAGACTGAGACATCAAGGGGATATTTATTGATATTGAGTGTTGTATTGTCAAATACGATGTTGACAGCAGCACTATTGTCAGTATGGCTGTAAAGCTATGTCAGTCCTCGTACCAAGGATGGGAAAAGTACATTTGTGGCCATTACCCCGATGATACTAGAGATCGCAGACCTAACAGCGCCACCTTCGCAAACTCTTTGCCCCCCACATGATGCTCTCGCGACCGGGCAGGGTCCTGAAGGAAGTCGTGCAGAAGAGACAAGGATTTCAGTAAGAATCCCTCACTCAGGAGTGAATAAAGATTGACTGAACACTCGTCTAGTGATTGAATGGCACCAGGGGCGATAGTTGGCTGAAATTTTGTCCAAAAGGAGTGTTGACCGAGAGCGCGAGGGTGAAAGCCAAGAGGCCGCGGGCAGAGAGAAGCTTTTGCTGCAACCATGGCCAGGAGGAATGTCAAGGTTTCATCCTTGACATATTTTGCCACTTCCGATCGATGATATGCATCAATCTGAGCTTGAAAGTGGTGCAAGATGTCCTTTGTGGCACAATCTTTGAATCTCTGAAGAAACCCGTAAGGGTAGAAGTGTCAGTAAGTGGACCATGAGCACCAAAACAAACTGACATACTGATGAAGAAATGGCCAGCAAAAAGTCTGGAAAGAAATACCAGCCTTGACGTCTGTTGTATTCTTGTGATGCAGCGGCAGCTGAAATGGCATCGAAGCTCATCAACGTGGACTGAAGTGTGAGGTTGGGTGAGGCATTCCGAATATGGTGGCACAGACGAGCCCAAAGTGCATGATAATTTTGGTAGCATTCTATCCGTCACAGCAAAGCATAGCTCACTCTGTGGTTCTCGGGAGGTCAACGAAGAGGACTCACGGTAACGAGCCAAACACTCAACGAAGCTTGACGCTAGCGCAGCATGGGCGGCACCGGCTTTAATGTAGAATATGCCTGAGCGCCCTGCGTCGAAGAGGAAGTCTGGAAGGGAAGCGTGGAGGAAGCGAAATTGCCAACCGACCAATGGGCTCTCTGATATCGTGAGCACTATGCCATCTAGATCGGCTAAAATATCACAGAATGTACGCCCAGTTATTCCGAGAACATCCTGTGAGGTGCAACAGTCAACGGGTAACATCATCTGCCACCTCTCGTTGAAGAAAAGTTTTGGATCGGAAAAGGTATTCCACGTCGTGGGGGTGGGGTCCAGGAGTTGGAAAGAAAGGAGACTTAGAACCTTTGGAGCATCACGCAGAGAGGAGAAAATGTGATGGTAGAGCGCGTCCAGTTCGGCGTATGCGTTATCTGTCGAGGGCGTCATGAGTGAGCAGACATCCCGCAGACGCTGCACAGGGTCCCCTCGGTCTGCACAGATATATTTCACAACGCTTGCTATGTAAATGAATTGCCCTGATGATTTCTCGATGAGCAGATTCACATCCCGTTCATCTGGCCAGGAAAGAGGAATAAGGTTCTTCAGGCGATGCGTCATCTTGACTTCGGTAAGGTTGTTTCGAAGGAAGCACGCGATATCTGTACCGGGATTGAACAATTCGTCGAGGACAAGGCGGCGCGTCATTTTCACGAGTGGGTTAGCGTCGAACGGGGGGATGAGATGGTACTCAGGCCGGCTGGAAATGAGGATGCGGATGGGAAAGAGCGGGATCTGCGCCACCTTCTGCAGCGCCAACAACAGGCGCTTCTGCGATGTCGAATCACGGTATTCGTCAAGGCCATCCACAACGATGATGTTGGGCCATGACGCTCCATGCGCCTCACCACCTTCACGAAGAGCGCTGATGATTGGTTGGATGATCAAGACGGAAACCTGCGTCTCAAGATCCTTGCTAAAAATGAAAGGGTCCAGAAGGATTGCTTGATCGATGTAGGAGAGAACGGGAGGAATAGCAGAGGTTAACTGATATGCGATTGTAGGGATAAGTGGTCGCTCATAGTTTTGTCCTGTCATTGCTCTGGAGAGGAAACTGGCAGAAAGGAGCATGTTGGCGTCTCGACAAATTTCGGCAAATGTCTTGCATATTGTTGATTTTCCTGCGCCGGCGGGACCGTGGAACCACAGAATCGACTCCGAGAAGCTGCTGCTCCTTGCCCAGTCCGATATTTGTTGCAAGACGGCCACACGAGTGCCGGGGTAACAGCGCGACCTAGTGAGCGCTTCGCTGCTGTCGAGAAACGTCTCTGGGGCGACGTGGCTTAGTAGATTCTCAAGTCCTTGGAGTTGAGATCTTAATTAGCCCTTTAGGAGGGGCGACATGTCAGATGAAGCGCACCTTTCCTTCCCCTGGACCATGACTCAATCCCATCATTCTGTGAGATATGGATTGGGCTTCCCCACAAATGGACGTATTGCGCACTGTTGAAGAGGTGTGCCACGGGGCTGGAAGCAACTGGAAGTGGTGCTGGACCATTCATCTGGGGTCAAGGGCACGATGTTCAGGTTCAAGGGGAAGAACATGTCGGAAGGCTATGCAGCGTGGGACAGCCAGATGACAGGTGCACCTTACATAAGTTTGAATTAGCGCCGGGCGTCTTATTTATTTAAGTCGTGAATCACCCGCACCGACGAAGATTTGCACTAAGCAGCCTTGTCGTGCCTCGTCTATCGCTATCACAACGACCTCTGCCAATGTGTTCGAGTAGTACGCGTGGCCATAGCAGAGCTCGGTCAAACAACAAACATTAATCATTTCCGCTGGAGAAACTCAACGTGGCGCGAATGCCTTTGCGATGTCAGCTTGGAATCTCCCAATGTACGTCAACAGATCTTGGTCAGGCAGTGCCGAGTACTCATATGCCTGAGTCAGTTGTGTTCGAAGCTGCAGATATCGAGGCACTTGTCAGTCTCGAGTCGCAGGTGCCATGGGGGGTAACAATACCCTGAGTAATGCCTTTCTGCGAAGTGCAATTTTGTTACTTTCGCTTGATTCTTCGTGTCGAGTCTGTAAGGCGGTTAGCTTTTCTGCTACCCTCTTGCCTTCTGCCAGCACATCCAAAGGAAGATCAGCGAGCCGCGCAAGTTCTATGCCTATGAAGATGTTGACAGGTCAGGGCATGCGTCATGACTGATAATTATACCGAACCATAGTGACTGAAGTCTTCGGAGGCTCCGTCAAGGATTCTAATTGAACATGCAATCAATGCGTGTTGTCCGCGATCGCTGTGTGGCGTGCTTACTTATATTGGAACGTCATTCCAAAGTTGGCTGCCGTCGAGCGGGTTCGCTGCACAGACAAATGCAAGCTATGAAAAGCATGAGCATCATGTGCTGCGGAAAAGTGGCCAACATCATTACTTAACGACCGTGGGCTGCCGAGAAAGGGTCTTCGTGATTTCGTTGAAATGTCTAGATGACTGTCGTTAGATTTAGAGCGTAGTCTTGAGAGTCTGATATACGTGGCGAAGAATACAAAGGACTGGAAAAAAATGAGAAAAAGGGCAAGGGGAGTTTGATGAAGAGCAAGACCAATACCTTGAGAGCAATGAGTCCTTCTGCAATCGCGTGAGAGATCCCCACTCCTTCTCTAGGTGAGGTCCCTCGCCCGAGCTCGTCAACCAGGATTAACGACCTTGGAGACGCGAGCCCTGAGGTATATGGTGAGCTAGGCACTTGACTGAAAAACGACTTGCCAACCAAGAATCATGGCAGACGTGGCCATCTCACTCGCGAAAGTACTTAAGCTCTTCTCAAGGTCGTCATCATTTGACAAGCGCGTTAGCAGGGCATCATGGATCCTGGAAGTATAATTCAGAAAACGGATGATGAAAGAGACGATGTCAGCCTGCCTGAAACTGGCATATTCGGCAGGTACAAAGCAGCCAGACATCGCCATAACGGTTAGAAGGCCAATTTGCCGAAGGTAGGTGCTTTTTCCTAAGCAAATTTTTGTCGAATTGATCAAGAAGGATTCAAACAAAGAACCGACCTGACATGCTGGATGCAAGAAGTTATCAGGATATTGAAATTCATGACTTTAAATCGACCTACTTAGGCCCTTGGATGATTTGGAACGACGCAGAATCATCACAGTATACATCATTCGGCACGAGTGTTCCTACTGCTTGAACCGTTTCCAAGATCGGATGTCGACCAGACTTGATCGCCAACGTGCCTGTGAACTCCGGACGAACTAGAAGAATGCGTATCTAGCATTGCTTTGCTAAGTCGCCCAGAGACATACCATAATTTCGCACTGTAGCAAGCAACCAGGGTGCGTTCAGCAAGGAAGACAGCAATGACATGCGAAAAACGTAGCTTACTAATGGATGCATGAGCAAATGACCAGAGCATATCAATCAGTGCGACCTTTGTTATATATTTGCGATTAGAAGAGTTCATGAATCGAGTACTGCCATACCGCTTCCGATGCCTTATACAGAGCGCCAATATCATGGACAATCTCTGCTACAAGGTCTTGAACGATTCTATAGAGAATGTGTGTCACGATCTTTCATGAGCATAAGTGTAATAAATAATGTACTTGTCGCTCAGGAGAAGCGTCTCATCTAAGGCGTCCTTCATACGGGAGTTCATTTTTTTCTATAAGCCAGGATATCAGGTCAAGCAACGGGAAAACAGAATCGAGACAGTTGACCAATTCCATGCTCGAAAACATCCATCGTCCTTTCTTCATCGATGCATTCACAAAGCCCTTAGGTAGCTCTCCTTCGAGATCCTTCTTTTTCAGTGCGAAAACGAACCCTGTCTCTTGGTATACAAGCGTCAATGGCAAGTTGTGTTCTTCGGACAAGACACGGTTGAGATGGTAGATATCGCCGACGTTTTCTTTGTATGTTTCACGAGCAACATCGAGCAGGCGGTTACAGTTAGCCCTCACCGCGTAGACACGGGCATTGACCGCTGCTAAACCACCCTGTGGATTTGTACTCAGCTTTTGAAAAAAGGTTGTGGAAATGAATTTACCTTCGATGCAGCACTTTCTTCGTTCAAACGCTCAGACACAAGGTCGTTGATCTTGTCTATTCTTTCATCTGAGATCATCTGAGAAACGTCAGTGTGCAGCGACGGTGGGCTGTCGGATGTCCATCGTACATCGAGTATGATCTGTAAGAGCTGTGAACGGCATCCTTCTAATGCTTTTCTGAGCAGTGGAACGTTTTTGACCACACTTCGTAGGTTGAGAATCTGTAGTACGCGCTGAGAAGCAGGTTTTGCCGAGGTGGTGGGTCGAGCCTCAGAAGATGCCAGCTGAAGTACGCGGTCAGAAAGAGTAAAGACTAGTTCTCAGGTTCCTACAGCGACAATAAGCTTATCCAAATCCATCTTGTTCAGAGTTTTCAGGGCATCTCGGACGTATTTAAATCGATCTTCAGCATTGATCAACTCTGTGGAGGTATGTTAGTCAGTTACAGATTAATTGAGCAATCGACGATACAACCTTCGACTACGTCCAATCGAGCATCAATTGAGCTTTGAACTATTAAGACGGTCAGGGAGAGTAACCAATCATGAAAGATAGCCCACTCGTGATAGGTGAAAGGAGGTTGACGCGTAATAATCTGGACGCCATAGGCGTATAGGTGTGGTTGAGGACCCTGACGTGTCTTATGAATTAGGATATTATACCCGTGAAGCAAACGTGCTGCTTACCCAAACAACGAGTGTGAGGACTTCTTGTGGGCGATGTTCCCTACGAGTTCGAGATTTCGCGCAGTATCAGGATCGATCATCATTGTCCCGTCAACTGGGATGTATTTGATACGAAGAGAGCCAGCGGCGAAACGAGTGTTCAAACGCGCTTCTGCATATTTGAATAGCGCACATGCAGCTGAAAGTGCATAATACCTTTTGAAGAGGAATCACAGGTTGAACCAGGAAATAGGAATTGTCATACTTGTTTGAAACCGCGAGGACAGTTCCTGCACGTTCGTCATCTTCGACGCAGAGCTGAAGGACGAATTCTAAGCCTAAGGGAGCGTTATGCAACGTCGATGTAACAATCGAACACACGGACCTCCAGCATCGTTCCAATATCGTCGCCCAACGGGCTCTGTCTGAATGCCAGGAAATTCTTCTCGTATGTACTCAACCAGAAGGGAGGTAGAGGCGGAACGTTTTCCAGAAGGCGCCAAAGCGGCGTCAGAAGCAGACAAGAACGTGTCAGGGATCAGTATGAGGCAGGGTGTATGAAGATGTATTTGATGCAATGATTTAACATAAGTTTGACAGTCGGCGACCTATCAAACGCAAGGGAGAGTCAGAAAAAGCGCATATATTGACTTGGACATCAGAAGGATTACGGACCTGAACTAGCACAACTTTCCCAGTATCGCGGTCTAGAGCAGCGATGCCTACTTCTCGTGATACGCCACGGCCTTCGAGTACTGCGATAACATAGGAGCCTTCATGTCGAACAGAGGCTGCCGTTTGGGGTCTAGCAGTTGTTGGTCGCGATTGACCCGTCCAAGGTCGTCTGGGGACACTCGCTGCATAAGACTTTGATTGACCCGTCCACGGTCTCTCCGTTGTTTGACGTGAAGACATGAAAATAGAGGGATAGAAGGCAGAGGTTCGAAGAGGTTGAAGGAGGCGACCTCGGGGTCGTGATGTTTGGCGACTTCTAGGAAGCCAAACAAAGCTCGAGGAGTGGACACAAGTATTTTTCTTCCAGTAGAAAAAAGATGAATTACAAGATGCAGTAAAATACACATGTGCTGCTAATGAAATTAGTCAGTCGAACGAATAAGAGATAAGTCCCATTATGCTCTCACCTCTGACAAGTTAAGACATGCCGCCGCACTACATACACGATGTGGTCCTTTAATCGACCTCCATCGGCTGATCCCTCGACGCATTCGACTCCGTGGTCAAACCCTCTTCATTGATATTTTGAGGTGGGTCTCCATGGTCGAGATATGAGCCAGTAGCAGCGTTCCACATGTATTCATGTCGCAGAAGCTGCGTAAGCACCTTGTATGCGTGACTATCGGCATAAGGCACACCCGTGCGTGGGTCGAGATAATGAGCTTGTCGTCCTGTAATGGGACACGTCTGTCTTGGACGTGCTGAGGACAACGTTGCGGCGGTCAACACGATAATCCCCACGACACAGAAAATAAACTCACACAACGGCCGATTTTTCCCAGTGAAAACCTTCACCTCATCCCACTTGACATGATCACCAAATATCGCCTGCATACTTTCCGTCCAAGTCGGCTTCGGTGCTCCTCTTTGCTGGGCGAGTTCATGCACGAGGTAGTTTTTGGTGACCATCTCTATCCTGTATTTTGGCTCCGGAGGCAACGTAGGCGGGCTTGCCGCCGGTTGCGGTGTTGCAGGGATGGTCATAGCTATAGACGCATTAGCGGATACTGGGGCTGGATTGGCAGATGCGATGGGGGACAATGTCGCTTGCGGCGTGGATGTCGGTGCTGTTGGCATCGATGCCTGATAATAGGACTGTTGTTGGGTCCCTGAAGGCCACACCGGGAACATCGACACAGACGGGTTGACATAGCGCTGGTAATGCGAATACTGAATTCTTGGCCCGGCTGAAGAGACATCGCTTGTCTGCGCTTGAGAAAAGGAAGACGAGCTGGACTGAAAAGTGGTCGCAACTGCCGAACCAGAAGTATAGGTATAGGTGGTTGGCGTAAATAAGGTTCCTCGAGGACCGTAGACACTTCGATGTGCCAGAGGGCCAGAAGGCACAGGAACTGCTGGAGGCGGAGTGGGCGGAGGCGGAACGACAACTTTCTCTTCCTCTAACTTGCTCACCCAACGCAGTTTTGGACCGTCAACAGTGGGTCGAACAACGCGAGCCCGCTTCCGTTTTTCCTCCTCGTTCTTGAGATAATCTCTGTGCTCGACGATGTTCCCCTCTTCGGTATCCAAGGCGAGTGCAATGAGCTCAGCTTGGGTATACTTCTTGTATTCAATTTTTGCTTTCTTCGGCTGTGCTGCCTGTGGAACGGTCAACTTGGGAGTCAAAACGTTGTTAGGCAGCTGCCTTCACCTTCTTCACTTGCGATTCCTTTAACCGCGTCACCGTCGCAGATGTATTGAGAACCGTATGTCGCCTTTTACTCTTCCTTTTCTTTGCATCACCTCCTTGCGCGATCGATTCCACCACTTCTCCCGTCTCTGCATCCACGATGACACCGAGAGACACCCGGCGATTGAGCCGTGCTTTAGGTTTGGGCTTCGGTTCATTAGTCGAAATCTGTATTTCCGGATTGAAGGTGTCTTTGTGCTTTGCGTGAGCGGCAGCAGTTAGCTTCTCGAGTCGAGTCCGTGCAGTCTTAGGCACAGGTCAGCAAACGAAAATACACTAATTCGAGCCAAACCTGACCTTCTTCACTCTTCGCTCTTCTTGAATAACATGTGCTTCGGCGGTCTCGTCCGCCTGTTGGTCTGCCTCTTCGTCCGTACTTTCAAAATCGGACCCGAAAAGGTCTTGTTCATCTAGAGGACACTGCGTCAGTAAGAAACAACAGTTCCGGAAGAGAGCAGTCAATTGGCCACATACCTTTGTCGTTCACGAACTCCCTGTCCTCTTCCAGATCTTTCATAGCTTCCTCCAGACCAATCTCAGCCAATGCCGCCGCCATCCTAAGTAATCTCGTCAGTAGGGGAGAACTTGTGAGACCTGCAAAACGTACCGATTTCCAGCGGTGCTCCTCTTCGACCGGCGCGTCGCCAGCATCTCGATTGGTGCTCCCACTGCCTCCTCCATGTTTTTGCTTTGTGATAGAGATGGAACAGTACCGCTGGAGTCTGGTAACGCTGCTTGTTGTCGTTTGAATGCCCAGTTCGGCTATTCCGAAATTCTCGGACCACGTGCCCCCCAAGATGATGATGCGCCGGATGAGGACTCCAATCAACTGCAAAGAATTGAAAGCTATGGTGCAACAGGCCTAAACACCACCACTTTTGGACAACCAAAATAGCGTGACCAAAATTTCCCCTTTTTCTTATTCCTTTGGTAAAAATGCTCCTTTCGAGGAAGGGAACAAAATGTCCAAACCGATTTTGATTTGGACCAAAACTGACGGAGTTATATTTTTCGCATGTTCGGAAATTGGACAGCTGACATAATCATTGCCCAATATAGAAGTTTTCAATCTAATCTAATCTACCTGCGCTCCCATTCGCTCGGAAACACGTCGGTGAGAAGTAAACTTGGTCGAACTGAATGCTTTGACTTGGGCTTGAGCCTCTTTGACATCGAGTCCATTCTGATATGCCTCGATCCATCTCATCATCCGGTTTTGCCACTTGCGTATGAGGTGTACATCAACAGATGCAAGGGCAAGGGGCATGTTCTCCTGGAGAGTTTGAAATGTATAATCACATCGTTCGCGAAGCCATCGCTTAACTGCACCCCAGAAGTACTCTATGAAATTAAGTTCACAGTGAAACTTCGGAAGAATCAGGCACAGATGGCCAGCAGCTTCGATGACCTCTTGAACGAGTGATTTCTGGGCTTTGAAGTCCGGCTGTAGCTCGAGGATACGTTTGGCACAACATCCCTCAGAGTCATCCGGACAAACCTTGCATTGCATGTTGAGCTTTGAGTGCCAGAGTCCCCGCTCAATCAATACCTGTTTCATTCCCTTTGGCTGATCAGGGTGATCAGGTGGAAAGATCATTGGCTGGACCACCTTCACCCCGTTTGCATCCATGAACCAGCCATCGCGCATGCGCCTGCTTTCCACCAGGCCTGAGGTTCATCCGTGACACCAATAAGGCATTCTCGGAATACGCGCAGTGACCCTGTGAGTTGTCAACCAGAATAAGTGCTTGAAACCCGGGACCATGGGTTCGTTCGAATTCAGGAATGATCTTCTCGCGGAGCTGCCACAAAAAGAAAATCAGAATATTAATTCACTGAAATAAAAGACTGCCAACCTGTTTGACAAAGAGCTCGCCGTTCCAGTAGCCGTCATAATTTTTTCCATACTCAAGCTGTTGTCCCGCACCAGCCATGTACCCAATGATGGCAGATAGCAGCATCAGAGCGGTGTAAACCCCTCCCTGCCCCCTTCTTCTTGAGTGGCTGCTCACCATCGAGTACCCAGCTTTCCTTTCGGCCATCATTTGCCTGCGATGTCATTTCATCTTGGGGTATCAATGCGAGACGACGCTCGACATAATTATCTGGCATCTTGACAACCTCCTCGGACAGGTTCTCGGGTTTGTACTCGACGATGCGCTTTCGATACTTGTTGATCTGTGGGATAAACTCATGTTGACGGTAAGCCACTACGTCAGGTCGCTCATGCCCATCATAATACAGGCCCTTCTTGTGTTCGACATAACGGAAGCCTTCTTTCCGCAGGAACTGTCGAGCCGTTTCGAGTGACACACCCTTCCCAACCTTCTGCTGAATCCGTGGAAAGAGCTCGAGCTCCATGTATTTCTTCAACCCACGAGGCATCTCATCATCGACAGCATGGCGAAGGTATTTATCGGCTGCTGCTGGAATCATTTTCTTTTTGCTGAATTCAACGATTTTGGCAGGGTCAATCGCCCATTTGTTCGATCGCACAAAAGAACGAAGCTCGGATCGCCGGGTCCTCCAGGAGCGAGTATGACTTGACATGGGATCCGCGTTTTGATGTGGGCAAACCCCGACAATCCACCCACTGGCGAACCCATCTCCTGACAAGCCTCCCACCCCACTTTGCAGAAAAGCCCTGGGCTTCAGCAGCACATGAAGACGCGTCCATGCCCGTGCGGCCATTCTTGACAACCATGAAGAGGTAGCTTTGGATTGTCCGAGCTCGATAGGCTTGCAAGCCCTCACGTCCGGCAATGAAATGGGTGCGCTTCGACGCGATGTGCTTTTCAATATCCATCAGTGCTCGCTCCAGTGCTGCGCATCTTTCCTCTTGTGCTCGGTAGCGTGCAATGCGGATTGGGACATCCAGACGACGTCTCTTGAGTGGCGGCGGTTGACGAACGTGAAATCGAGATTCGGTGGCTGGTGCTGGTGAGGATTCTTGATTGGACTCGTCATTTGAGATCTCATTGATATCGCACTCATCTTCCAGCTGGCTCGCATCCTCAGAGATATCAGAAAGATAGCTGGTGAAAATAATGGGAGATGGTGCTCTTGCTTCACTGACAGTATTGCCTTTGTCCAACGAGTCATCTGAGCTGGGTGGGTCCAGGATTGGTGGCGCCTTCACTTTGACAAAGTTGCGCATCATATCTGCTCCTTTCCTGTAATTCTCGTTGGTGAGTGCTGGTGGCTATTTCTTTCCTCAATCACTCACGTTTTCCGCAGTTTGGCATCCAGTTCTGCCTTATCTCGTGCGTTCTTCTCATCTCGCCGCTGCGTCCGCTTTGACAGGCCTGTGTATCCCAAATGTCGGTTGCTCTCGGTGGCCTTCCAATCTCCCTCGGTGCGCTTCTTCATCAGTGCAGTAAATGCTGTTTGTGCTGCCATACCGCTCTCCAGGAGATCCATCTCGTGCTCCATGCTGTTTGCAAGGCGGGCCAGATCCCCCCCATCTTCCTCACCATCTGACTCGTCCTCCGACTCTGGCATTTCCGAGTTGCTTTCCTCGGAATCGGATGTATCTTCCCATGAGAAGTCACTGTTATCGGTCTCGAGATTGTGATTGACACCTCCCGTCCATTTCGTGACTTCCGGGTCGGAATTCCCTTCTGCGCTATTCTCATCGATCGCCGTGATGATCTCGAGGTCGATTTCTGTGTGAAGCGTTCTGTCAGACACGCTATTTGAAGACTTGAAGGATCGAGCGTGTGCAGCGGAAAGCTGCCTCCATTTTCGTGGGCGGCCCATGGTGCAGGCAATGTCTCCTCTGTCTATGCTTTCTGGGCTCCAAATCCAGTGAAACTAATGAATATTTTTGCATACAGATAACATTCCAAAAAAATTTTTTTTTGGCCACCGAATTGGCCACTGTCTAAAAGTAGCGGTGTTTACGCCTGTTGCACCATAGCTCAAATCAAGGCGAACAACGTATATACATAAAGTTGAACTAATTTTTTGATTCTAAAAAGAGCGGATAGTGCTTTTGCTCACTTCAAACAGATTTGACCTAGGTATCTGTTAATGCACAGTAAGTATTCACAGGTAATGAAAGGCGATGTTTGATAGTCCTGTATGCATAACTTAATTGCATAATTTCGGTGTTAAGGGCCCTAGTTCACTACCGCTTTTCTAAGCTGATGGAACTTGGCGAGTGAGCTTTGCTTGTGACAGAGTTGATCTCTGTGTGGAAGGAGAAACTTCCGACAGGGATCCCAGTTTCATCTGAGCGCGTCGGCAGATCAAAGGTACTTCCAAGATGTGAGAACTGTGTGAGCTCGAGAATCGAAGTGGCTTCTTGCGACCTTAAAGTCCCAGGCTTAGTAGGAAAAGTCGGCCTCCCACTCCATGTATCCGTTGTCGCGTGCGTCGTCTTATCGCCGTTGCCCTCCGTCGAGTCGCTGCCTTCTGATATAGCATGGAAGACACGATAGACGTAGGTGCCTAGGACAAGTAAGTTTGAGACGAACACCGAGATAGCCAGCTGGGGGAGGAGAGTCAAGGACGAATTACATGCCGCGAAGTTCAAGACATACCTGGATATGCGCAGACAGCCCAATCCATATCGACGACGACAGAAGGATGAAGACGCTGTGGACGATGCTTGCCAGCGTCGTAAGGATACCACACATGAAAATTGCGAGGATCATGCGATGGTGATTCCGACGCAGCTTCATCTGCCATAGGATATAGGCTGGGATACAAATAATCCATGCATCCGCAATAATATCCACTATAAATATAGCGCCCACGGCAATTAGCGCGCTGCAGATAAAACAGAGAGCTCGGACGAACTTGTGAGTTCCATGATTCCCGTATAACGCGGAATTCTGCATTGGGAATATTTCCTGAGGTCCCTGCCGCAGAAAAAGATTTTTTGGAGCACCAAGACGCTCCAAAAGATGGCGAACACAACGGACGCTATGACGGAGTATTGACGGAGGTGTCCTCTTGCAAGGAGGCGGACGATGGTAACGGAGACGGTCAGTCTCGAGGCCCTGGGTTAACCTCAAATTAGCCAATGGAAAGTAACAATAATTACCGCCTCACCAAAGTCCTGTGGTGTAGCTCAGAACTACCACCAACCTCCCCGCGGAACCCAAACCTGGGCCCGCCACAGTTGGGGTCTTGTTGGACGGTGAGACTACGGTCATAAAGACGACAAAACAAATGACTTCGGCGGAGACAGCGACAGCAGCCCAGAAATCGTCCCACCAAAGCCGGCGGATGTGAAACCGATGCCCAAGACGAAAGATGGCAGAGGCAATAGCACTGGAATGAAGCACCGCTAGGATGACTGCGAATAATCGTTCAATTCCTCCAGAATGCATCGAGAAACGCACGGCACTCACTCCTGATCTCAAGGAGAGTTGGTAATGCGATTGCCATTTTCTCGCCTCTTCCCTCGAAACGACCACCTTCAGACGAGTTGGCCGCAGGCCGGAGGGGAAAGATGTGGGCACCGGCAGCGCTGAGAGCGGTCGGATGTGACTTACGACCTCCAGTCTATATCGCACCGGTTTGAATACGCCATATCACGGGAAATCAATCCCTGCAAATGAACGGCGTCAACTGTCAAGGTGGGCTGGACGCTGGACTAACATAATTTTTGGGTCTGCGTCGACGCATCGAGTAACACTCGACCCTGCTCCTGGCCCTGGCGAAGCGTTTGCAGTTGTCGGCGGAGGCTGTAACTTTATCTGCCCACATATCTGTCCAATTCGAAGCTCCGCCGTCAGTCTGATTACAGGATTGGCCGGCTTTCGAAAGAGGGCCTTCGTGAAGCTGGAAATCGACTTCGCAATAGTGGGAGCACTGGTGACACTCTGCTACCCGAACAGCAACCTATTGGCAGGAATCTGATGTGCGGCGCGCCGTTGACTAGTCCCGTCGCCGCCGCCATGCAAAGGGATTCACGATTCCTTACGAAACCAATAGGAAAAGATGTCGAACAAGATACATAGGTTGTTGTCTTTGAACGCCGGACCGTTGTTGGAACCCTTTATTAATAGTGTCATTGGAAAGCCTTTGATGAAACTTTTAACATATTCCGTGTGCCTTTGAGCTAGTTGAAGTGTTGAAATGTATTCTGAACAAACATCCGTCCTAGAAGAGGCCGAGGGTCAATAAATAAATGGTATCGGCGTAGACAACTGTTATACCAGAGTAGCTCGCTTTGCAAGGAAACGTAAGAAACGTAAGCGCCCAACTGTTGAAGGTGAACCGAAATACACCGACAACGGCGCTAGAGCAGCTGGACTGGCGGTTCTGTTCTAACTTTTGTTCAACTTGACAGGAGGGGCTGGGCGGCCGTTATTTCCCGGCGGCAATGGCCGAGCTTCAAAACACGGTCAGGGGCTTGTCTTCCCTTCACGTCTTCGGTCCGACCGTCCAGTCTAACACCGTATACGAGTTCACCGTCCATCAAACGCCGCGCACTGCCTAGATGACAGAAATATCTAACATATTACTGGCCTCCGATACAGAGAAGCTGACTTGATTCCCTTCTTCCTCGCGAGAAGTCAAGATTCCTCGGAAGCCCGATACCTCGACGTTCTCAAATGCCGATTCCCCGAACATGACTCACCCTTGAAGTTCTTCCAGAGTACTCGGATCTCCAGTACTTAAATCAAGGTCGACCTTTTGTGACTCTTAATGGCCTCCACAAAGCTCCCCTTGACCACAGCCATCGACTACGCTGACCGCACTCATGGCGACACCTCTTCAGCGAAGTCAAAAAAGGAGTCGACTTACGCCTCCAAGATATCTGAATTCAGCGGCATAGTCTCAGCTACCCGCGAAGCCTTCATCCAACGCATAGATTCAGAGGAAGAGTCAATCCTCGAGAACTCCGAGTTCAAGCTTCCAAGCAGGAGATCGTTGTTCATAATCATTGCAGGTAATGCTTTGTTTCAGGTGCGCTGGTCTTCTTTTTTCTTGATTCGAAGGTCGATTGAGCAATAAATAGATTACTTTCTTCATCGTTGTCTCTTCCGCCAGCGCCTACGCGGAACACTTGGGAGGGTCACCCACGTTCGCTGGTTTGATCATCGGTATTCCGGCACTCTGCTCTGGACTTGCCCTCCTAGTTATCACCAGAGTGGACCGGGGTTCGTATTTTATCTTGAACGCTGTCAAAGCAGCCCTTAACAAAACACAAAGGACGATATGATGGACCATTGAATCTATCCTACGCTGCCATGATCCTCGGCAATGTCCTCTACGCCCTTGCATATCGAGCGAACTGGCTGTACTTGATCTTAATCGGTCGTATAGTGTCAGGTTTCGGCTTTATCTGCTTCCTATACAGCAAACGCTACTGCTCCGACCCTCGTATTGTCGGTATCCGCCGCCGAACGACACTCGCAAGCTGGTTAGTCGTGGGCCAGGGAATCGGTTTTTCCGCTGGCCCCTTCTTCGGAGGCCTGCTTTATAAGATCGGTTTCTCGAATTCCGTATTCAACGGCGTCACCAGTCCCGGATGGGTCATGGCCGTCGTGTGGGTGATGTTCTGGGGTCTGCACACCCTAATCTTCAAGGACGTCGGTCCACATTTCCGCGAACAAGCCATCGAGATGACGCACGCGCAGCAGCCAGCGACAACATCTCAAATCACCCGGCAACAATGGGGCGTGATTATCTGTATGTGTTACTACTCCATGACATGTTTTTTCATGCTTGGAAGTTGGGAAGCAAACATCCCCGTCTTCACGGCCGAAGCTCTCGGGTATTCCCCATACCGCGCAGGAAATTTCATCGCCCTCGGTGGAATTTGCTCATTCCCTTTCCTCCTCCTCAACGTCTGGTACGCTCGACGCGTACAGGACCGTGTCACCCTCGCGTTCGGGACCACGCTCGGCTTTGTCGGTCTTCTCATCATGCTCGCCATTCTCCGCACAGACAAAGTCACGTTCGGCTCCCTCTTCGTGTGCTGGTTCCTCATTGCGTTGGGGTTCAACCTCGCCAGCACATGTACCCTCAGCTTGCTCTCAAAGCAACTTCCAGATGGTTGGAATAACCGCACCAGCATGGCTATTCAATATAGCAACTACGTCGGACGGGTTACCGGTGCCATCCTTGGAGGGGCAGGTGTGAAAATAGGCATGGTGAACTATGTTGGGATTCAGCTCGCTGTCGTCGGCCTGGGAGGGGTGATATACCTTACTTTATGGAGGCAGCTGAAGGCGAAGACTGGCTAAATGCTGGTTTTTTCCTTTTCAAAAATGTACCTTTAGAAAACTTCGCGATTTGCTTTTCGCCCCTATCTACTGAATCACTGACAGTTCATGGCAAACGTTGGGTTGTCGATAACGAGAATCGCTTGCAACAACTCATTCAACATGAAAGGGAGAAATATCGCTTGCGTCGATTAATCATTAGGGTGGAAGATAAGAGTATTGCGCTTGGATTGATATTTGTCTGGAATGGCGATCCTACTGAATTATCGGAGGGGACCTTCGATCCCTCACAATTTCCGGCGGATTGAAGATCTTTGGGGTTATGCATGTACTTCAAATCTTTGATTATAAAGGCGGTGACACTCGCCTGCATGTCCAAACATGTGAGGTATCCTATGTGCAGCGAAGAATGGATCTCAAATCTCCACGCACCGAATCTACATAACAGAACCGCGCCAGGTATTAGTCAATCTACCGGCATTTTCTCCTCCTATACCTGCCTGCAGTGTCAGGCAATGTCGAGGTCGACGGTCAGCATACGTGTTCGCAGGGATGTTGAGGAGAAGGGTGAACACCCAAGTTGGTTATGCACCGGGAGCTGAGGAATGGACTTCGAGTGCTGAGTTTCTATGTATATATGTAAGACTATCTTTACTGTAAGATAGCCCTACGAGCCCTGAGTGACCTCCGTAAAGTACAAAGAGACCCGTACTAGTGACCATTAGGGTCGACGTGGGGTCGAGAGATACATGATAAGACAAGATGTATCATAAGAAATGGTGGCGGGGCCTTCATTGTGATGATGTTCGAAGAAATATGTCGCCCGAAACGCTGGGAAACGGCATTGGAGTAATGGTGGCGAAGAGACGACCATAGGTGCCCTTGTAATTTGTTGGTGCTAAACGGTAGGCCAGCTCATAGTTTCGCCATGGCATGAATCAGGAGATAATTGCAAGTTATGCAACAACTTGGACAAAGATTTAGACGGGATGCTGGTGCTGAATATATGGTAGCTGAATAATGAGTAATGATGCGATGGGAAGCCCTCAGGACATAATGTCGACGACTCGGAGGGGGCGTACATTCAAGTGCTGTTGATTACCTTTAGAAAGCCCTTGAGGGTTTGAGACTCGAAAACCATCTTGAGGCTTGTCCTAGGATCCTCCAGGGTGGCGCAGTCGAAGTCGATGATTCTAAACCGATTGGAGCCGTCCACAAGGATATTATCGCTGCGAACATCTCCATGCACAACACCCGCTTCATGGATGCTTGTGAGCGCAATCTCGAGTGAATCGCTAAATAACATTGAGCGATCGAAAAAATACGGGCTAGGGTAGTAAAACCTACCGCTCGTCTGACGTTAGATGCAGGACGTCAACCTGCCCGGAACGCGCCGCTTCTCGTCTCGTGGCCGATGTGCCTCCGTGTTCCATCAGCAGCGCTAGCGTCCCAGTTTCCGCATCCTGAAACATTCCATAGACCTTCACAATCCCTTTCATGTCCTTGTTGCGCCACATATGCTGATAGATCCTATATTCGTGCCACATTTTCTCTCGCTCTGCCTCTCCAAAAGCGAGCTTTACCACAAGGTTGTTGTTCCGGATGGACCCTCGAGAAGTTGAAACAAAGATTATCTCGGCTGGATGGCCAACCCCTACTGCACCTTCTGCAAGAGGCGGGCCGAGAACCAATGTGAAATAGTGCACTGGTTTATAGGCGCTCTTGCGCTTTGGAGGTTTGAAAGATTCCACAGAGGAGACGAACGAGCATGACGGTGCTACCCGGTGGAAAGAAGAAGGGGCAGGAGAGCGATAGCAGCCATAGTCAAGATAAAACAAAGCGAGCATACGTGACTCGAGCTCCTCTGCCAACTGAGGAACGTCAGCATTGTCTGCAGCCAAGAATGGTCAACCCACATCAACGTCTCCAATCTTCAAAGCATCAGTTGAATTGCCGTCTTTCGTAGTCTCAGAATCGAGCTTTTGTCGCTTGCGTTGCACGTCATCCTCGGGTCTAGAACCCCTGCGCCGTTTAAAGTGGTCTTCTACAGAGCTCTCGACGGGGTGAGAGGTCTTGCGATCGAGCAAATCCTGCACTATGGCAAGATGGAGGCCTATGTGGAGCGCTCTATATGCCGGGTCCGATGAGAGCACGGTATCAACGAGCTCGCTTAGATAGAGCGTTTGGGTTTTTCTGTGTCGGATGCCAATTCTCTCATATCTGCCGCAGTGGAAGATGATAAATGTCGAGTCTGTCACTGCAGCCCTCGCCCAGGCCTGCATAAAATGAGCACGGATTATGCTTGAGAGAGAGCAGCTGGCCTACGTGTTGGATATGCTCTGTCGCACTGGGTACATATGACCGCCGACCCGAGCGGCGTGTGCCTATCCGTGGAGGAACAAATATTGTAGCCCCTGTCATGGAAAAACCTGTCGTGGGAGACACGGCATTGGCCTCGAGAGACGCTTGTGGGGGTTGAACCGCATGTTCTGAGGCAGTTCCGAGCCTTGTGGTTAGACTGTTTCCATCATCTGGTGGTGTCAGAGGAGGCAACGTGATCGAATGCCCACTTGTACTTGCAACTGCCCATGGAAAGTGAGGAAGTTGTACTAAGCTTCTGACCAATGTTTTTGTGGCCCGTATTGAGGCGAACACCTCCCAGATGGCGAAGGTCGACTTGCTTTGATGCAATTTCCGGAGAGCGTCAACCACTTGCGGTGGCACAGAGTTCGCGACAGATTCCAACGGTTGCAAGCGGAAGACAGAAAGACCAACTTCCTTGCAAACCCGTTCGTTGCGTTCAGTCCCTGGCTCATATAAAGCGAAGACGCAGGTGTTCCAGGTCGGCTGTTGAGGATGAATGCAAAGGTTGGCGGCAAACCTGTCAGCAATCATTCCAATATGTGTATAATAATAGCTCTTTACGTCTTTTGCCAATGTTGGGGAACTATTGAGATGATAAGGGATAGCAAGTCCGTGAGGCCGCTGAGTGGAGACAGAGCGCCCTTGCTTGATGAAGTTTGTAACCTCCTCGATGCCCAAGGCCGACAAATATTTCCCAAGAGAAATTTTCAGATATCTAATTGATTTCAGATTCAAATTTTGGTCGACGTGCCTATCATAGAAGGTTAATGGGGATTCCAGCACGATGCGCTCATCGTGTCCATCCTTGTCCTGTTCCCAATCTGCTGCGTCATAGCTATATTCCAAGATGCCTTGGAAAATTTGTCTGAGCGACTCGTCCCCAGGAAATAGTTCTGTGATACGAGTCTCCATCCACGATTGTGGCAAGCACTGAGGATAAGCACTGGTAGAGCAGAAGGTCTGAGGAAGCAGAGGAATAAATCTATCACGTGGGTAGAACTTTACATAAACATTATTTTAGCATCGGCCCGCGGGTTAGAACTGGAAGAGATCAGAACAAGGATTCAACTGTACTACTGTAGGGTTTGCTCTTAGGTCCTTGTCTCGCAAACGTCCTTTTTCGCGAGCAGCATAGCTAAACGAACGATTACACAGAATACAACAATTTCGAATAGATACTAGCTACCTCGGGGTGAAGACCATCAATCCACTTGCATGCCATCATCGCCTTGTCCCATCCTGTCCAGAGCCACTTCCCCATTCCAGTTCCCGCCCCACCATCTTTTCACCCTCTCTCCTCCAAACTCCTCATACTCTGCCTTCGACATCCCCACCCTTCCAAACTCTTCTGTCTGGCTGAATGCAGCCATCCCCTTCCATGCATCCAACAGGGGGTCCTCCGCCCTCGTCACACTGATTTTCGACCCAGGGGGCAGGAGCATCTGCAGCGTATCATGCAGCCTCTCCTTCATCCCAGGTATCTGCGACGCTGCACCTGTGATGAATAGATTCTGCATGACCGCCTGCCTGTCCGCGAGGTAGTCGAGCGATGTTGGGTTGGAGCGAGAGGGAATGAACGAGGGAATGAGGTTCTGGATGACCTCAGCGAGCCCAGCGGAGTCGACTCCTGCCATGCCTGGAGAGAAGTAAGCCTCGCAGACACGCCAGCGCTCGGTGTTGAGGTGGATGCGGGTGTTGCCCTCGATGTCGCCTTCTTCGTAGATGGGTCGGAAGGCGGTGATGAGTGCCGACCGTTGGGTTGTTATTGATGCATGAGTGTGCTGGTTCGTAAATGTCGGGTCGTGCTGCAGGAGTTTCTGTTCGATGACTTGGAGTTGGGCAATATCGTCTTCTTCATCTGATGATGGAGCCGCCGTGTTCTATGACATGAATAACAATCTTGAGCATAACGATGCCGAGAGAGGCTGATCTTCCACTCACGATTTTACGATAAATCGCCCAATCAGCATCGTCTGCGCCGAACGTATCCTCTGCGAATCTCAGGTCAGCGAGAACAGGCCACAGTAAGACGAAGAGGCTATACCTCCTCCCCCCTTCCGCTTCTTAGCCTTGGGGCCGACCCGATCGTCTGCTGCCAGCGAAGCGATATTCTTCATCCTCGCCTGTGCAGCAGCGCTCTTCCTATCATTTAGCGCGGCTCTCCTCCTCGACCGCTCCTTGATTTTTGCCATTAGTGCCTCTTGCTCGCTTCTCAGCTTCCTGGACCATCCGCCCAGGTCGGCTTCACGTTCCTCCTCTTCGCGTTTTTCCTCGCGCTCTTTTTCTTCCCTTTCACGTTCCTTCTCTCTCCGTGCACGGGCACGGGCCTCGAACCCGGCTTTAAGGAGCTTTTGCTTTTTCTTCTCCTTCAGGCCTTCCTCGTCGAGCTGTTCCGAGTATAAGATTGAGTAGTAGACTTGAAGTGAGGGCACTAACCTCAGCATCGGGCACGTCAACTAGAGGGAATGAGGGCTCTTCCTGCTGGTCGTCAGCCTCTCCTGCATCTTTCTTTCGAGCCTTCTTGAGGTCGTTTTCAAGCTTCTTAATTGTTTCGTCCAATGCAGCTTCACTATCCAGGCCTTCTGCTTGCAATTTGCTCTGCTTCTAAGTCAATAAATGACAAGCTGAGAGTGACGTAGTACATACCATCCACTCTCGCCTGCTATCAACTCCCTTTGACTCTTTCAAGTTAGTCAGATACTGTAGGTCGCTCTCCTTCTGCAGTAGCTGCAGTCTTTGGGTAAGTCTCGCTCTAGCACGTCTTGGAAGTGCATACCTTCTCCATCCTCGTCTTCGCAGCCATCTCCTGTAACTTCCGCCCTTGTTCCTTCCTCTTTTCTGCAATACGCGCGAGCTCTTCTTCTGTCTTCTCCTCTGTAACAGGCAATGCGAAAGGGAACTGGACGATGACTTCCGAGGCTCGAAGGTTGAGCGGGTCGCGTAATCGTCGAAGCAGGCCCGGAAAGTCGGTGGCAACTTCGCAGAAGTTATGAAGCATCCACTGAAAACTGCGTTAGAACGCCTCAAAGCTGGTGAAGGAGAGCTTTACATTTGTCTGTGTTGTTGTTACTCGTGTTGGGAAGCTCGGATACTTAAGCTGAATGAGCTTGAGGAGGTAGTCAGAAGCTTGCGACGGACCCCATGGTATCCTGCTACACGTCAACGAGACGTAACGAGTGCTAACGATTCACGTACCGTTTTGCGAGGCTCAGGA
Organism: Cyclocybe cylindracea; assembly: GCA_013376435.1. Lineage (NCBI taxonomy): Eukaryota > Fungi > Basidiomycota > Agaricomycetes > Agaricales > Hemipholiotaceae > Cyclocybe > Cyclocybe cylindracea. Next base: position 36,773 of record MPNV01002281.1, on the reverse strand, counting down.
CACCCTTGCCTCTGAGAATCGGGATGACGGAGGTCGATGCAGTGTTGAACGAGAGGGCAAGGCCGTTGGCAGCAAAGGATTGGTTGGAAGGCGGTGGGTGGTTTTGGTAGAATGACATGATTCCGTCGACGCAGTATGCTAGAGAAGGTACCTGATACAACTCGAACATGAGCTCGGAGGTCACTAAACATGCATGAGCTAGTGTTGGACAAGAGTCTGGAGACAGACGTACGCGCTCGCGAATGTAGCGGGCTACATAGCCGCTCGGTCATCAAGATGGGGTGGTCGACCGTTGGTGTATCTACCCCCAGCTGGATGAAGGCATAGTCGAGGGCATTTTCCTACGTCTCGAGGACAAAGCATCAGCCTCCGCTTTCCACCAGAAGCTTGGAACCACTCACCAAAGCGTCAAAATTCAGCAAGACATCGCCTTCCCAAGGTGTCTTCGTCTGACTTCTTGCCCCACTCTCCGCGTCGATCGCCTCCCCGAACAAGAGCAAGGGCTTGTTCGTCTTTCGTTCCTTGTACTTCGCAACCGCGTTTGGCCCCGTAAACGGCCTGGATGACGTGCCGAAGCCCCAGCGGAAGGTAGTTGACCCATTATCGATGACAATAGGCGTGTGGGCGTCGCGGTGGTCGTCGTACGACTCTGTCGCTGGGGGTAAGCTGGGCAGGTAGGCCGTCGGGAGACGATGGATGTTGAGTGGAGTAGGGGTGCCCGTCTCAGCCTCCATGACGGTAGGAATAGATCTACATACGAACTGGTAAGTAAAGCTTGTTGATATCTGATTGAACTTCTGCCAGACCTTGAACCTTTAAGTTGCCTACAAGTATGTCTCTTGAATACTCCACGAATAAACTGTGTCGCATAGACGTTGAGAATGGATTGACACGCGGATGGTCAGACTCGAAGATGAGAGCCGAAGGATGAGCTGAAGGTGCTATGAACGCGTCCAACTTGTCCAATGATTATCCTGCCTAGCTGACTGAAATCGGAATTGTCGGGCCGGGTCGATCTTCCTCGACTGGTCCGCACCAGCCTCGAACTTGCGACACCTCCCTTCGGCCATATGAAGACAGCCTCAAATCCTTCCGCGCTGGGTCCCTCTTACCGAAAAATTCTCTGTTTTCCCTCCCAGCGAGGTGGCGCACGCCCCTACTGCCCTCTAAGCGCTCATTTGAAGTGCTGATGTCAGCTTCCGAAGATGTCCTGGAATATGTATGCACATATCCTCTATGTACTACACTCCTTCAGGACCCGGGAAGCTCCTGCAAAAGCTTGTCCGGATTTTTGCGGATTTGAGGCCCAAAATATGGCCAATCTCTGTCCGCTTTGATACGGATTTGAGAGGCTTTTTGACCAATCTTTGTCCGGATTTTACGGATTTGAGCCTATTTCGACGGCGTGTCCAACCCTCAGTGCAGCATGAGATGCCGTAAAATTAGAGACCGTATAGGAGACTTAGAGGCCGGTCATCATGCATCAATGGCAATATATTGAAATTTATGAAGAATGGAATCTCCAATGCATGGAAACAAGCTCTTGAACACCAACGCACCATGCTCACGAGAGACGAAATACTCTGCAAAGCAAGAGGAGTGCGCAAAATCCGAGACTTTTAGATCACATCAAGCGAGATTGAAAGCCTGCTTGAAGGCGGAAGAAAACTTGTGTCGACGACTGTGAATGCCGTTGCCGCGCAATTGCAACAACGAGCAGAAGATGCCGGCGAAGGCTCTTGGTGTACCTTCTCGTCATGGTTGGGGCCACTTGTCGTGGGCGCCGCGAAGGAGGGGGCAACTGGTGTTGGGACCATTGAAGGACACATAAAAAGGGCAGTGAGAGCACTCATGAATGCATAGGAAGAAAGGTTTACAAACCTGAATCATCCAGGTTCCTGATCCCTGTACTCAAGATTCACATTCTGGGAGGAGCCGTGTCTAAATTCAAGTAGATAGGATTCAGAATACATGTTCCTTTTGATATCGACAAGAAAGAGACCTCGAGGAGACCCGAACGGAGAATTTCAGAGAAATTTACCCCTTTGCGCACAGGACGGAAAGAAATTTCCATTTTAGGAAGGACCCTGAAGACCTTTGTCCGGAAATGCGGATTTGAGGCTGTGGACAATACGGATTTGAGGCTGAAATTTTGGGTTTTGCCCGGACAAGCTTTTGCAGGAGCTTCCCGGGTCCTACTCCTTCGCAGTGTAACTTCGGCGTCGGCATGAATGGACGGGGCGAAGGTATTGTCTTCCAACCCTTACTGACCTTTCATGATCAAATGTTGACTCGTCCGTTGCGTCTGAAAACAGTCAAGATACCTGAAGGACTTCTACGAGGCGGATTTTGGGAGCGGTTACGCAGAACCGGCAGCATACTCTCTCCCGAATAATCCGCTACAACGAAGTATCTCTACAGGCCGTCAGTCGAAACCCGCTGCCTCAAACCCAAATACCAAAGTCATCGACCGGCTTTGTGCTCCCACTCGACAGACAAAACCCTAGTGGTCGAACCTCTCATCGTCATCAGGATCTGCCAGACCTCTACGGTGTTTTCGATCGTGAAGAGTACAACGAGGCCGTGGCAAGTGCAAAAAAAAAATGCGAAAGAGGAGTTGTCTTAAATAATGAGGAGAGCTTGACGCCTTTATTTTTCTGAGCGAATGGTACGCTATTGCCTCGCCCCCAGCCGTTCTGTTGATTGATGTGATGTAGCAACTCGCTGGAATCGGCCTCGAGAGGCGACTTCAACACAACCCCGATGTCTTCGATGTTGGCATCTGGCTGGATAAAATTATATCTACTTCGCCCATGCTGTTCCAAAGCCCTCGATTACCAAACATAATGGAAGGATGAATGTTCTTATCCCAGCAAGATCTTTCCCCTGCTATCGCAATGAATGTTATTGCTTGCTCTTGAGTTGGTGGGGACTCTGTTCTCGTCGACACGTAGAATTTTTTTTTGTGTTCAGCAAGATCAAAATGCAAGGATAAACGTGATAACAAGATTTTAAAACCGTAAGGTGTTGTACAATTCACAGTCGAACTCTCTCCAATTCACTAATGCTTTCCAGGACTTTTTTGTCGATGGGGCACAGCGCAACGGCCGACCTAAGTATTACCAACGCCTCATGTGCCGTCTCTCTGAGCTTATTCACATCCTGCGTCAAATGCATGTCTGATGTTAATTCCACTTTAGCGGCAAGAGTGCCCAGGACCTTTGATAGCAAGCTAGAATGTAGACGAAGTCTGAGAGAGAATCTACAAAATAACACCAGACTCACTTTATCTTCGTCTGCTCCTCAGCAAGGAGAGCAAAATCCACTGGTTCTCCTTCTGTTGATGGCTTCAATGGGCTCCGCAGCTTCTTAATGGCCTGTTTACGGGCGTACAAGCCGTCCTGCGCTGAATGAAGTGCAAGGAGCAAGTGTGGTACTGCAACCAAGAAGCGAACTTTGTAGGGTGGATGGACCAAGTTAGCCGATTTAACGTGTTCCAGACATTTGCAGTAGTGATACTCGTACGTGTCTTCGGACTTGAGTGAGACTGCTTCAGCTCCATGAATGTGCGATTTTTTTCCCCTGTATTTCTCGATGATGACGCAGGCTTTTATGTACGATTCCGGTGGCAGTTCAGCGATGCTTCGTTCTGCCATAGGTTCGGGTTCTGTCATCAATGCATCTGTACTCGGAAGTGCAGTATCCGCTTCTGTGAAAGCTGGGGCGCTTCCCTCTTGAGTGGAAGTTTCGGGTGGTTGACTGGAAACCTCAGGTAGAGGGCTGGGCACTTCGGGTGGTTGACTGAGCATGGAATGGAGGTGCCTGAAGTTTCGGAAAGTAACGAGACGGACACCATCCATGCCTTCGGGTACGGGATCCATTTGCATTCCAATTTGGATCAGCTCCTGGTGAGGCGAATTGCGCACGCTCTCCAGGGCAAGAAGGTTCATTTCGAACAAATCAGACACTTGAAAGAAGCTAGAGTTCGACTGGAGGTCAAAGAGCAGTAAGGGCTGAGAAAGGATAAGTTGGACGAACCGCTGGACGAGGGGCGAATACCGCGAGATATCGCAATCCCACCACAGCTCTTGAGTCAAAGCAAGAATCTTCGAGATAAAATGGTCATCTAGTGTGTTCAAGCACACTGAAAAGGACAATGGTTAGAAGACAGAAAGAGATGCATAACAGGGGGGTACCCAATGCAATTGATGTAAATCTATAGAAAAATATGGGTATGACCAACACTCGTCAAGGTATGGCAGCTCACGTTCGAAGAAGGAATCTATCGCGGAGCGAATCGGAGAGGCCTTCGAGGTAGCCATCAGTACTAAGGAGAAACTGGCCTGTGCATACTCATTAGCGGGCTGTCTTACAGGATACTTATTGTGGAGGATCGCAAAACATACCAAAAGATTGATCGTGACAGAGTCCCTCCAACAATGACTTGAAAAGGCAATGAATCTTGTCAAGATCGCCATTTTGAAACTTTTCAATAGTCGTACATGTCGCCAGGTAAAGCCAATTTCTCGGGAGGATAAGGCCACTGTACATCTGGCACTTCTCACGATAACAGGACATCGTGAATACGGCACAGACCCGTTCAAAGACAACAAAGAAGGCCTCGAGGTCGATAGAGTAATTCATCTGAAGCACTTCGCTAAAAACGAATATAATGAATGAGAGGAAAAACGCTTCTAGAACACGTACATACCACAAAAATTCCAGCCCTTGATTCGCTTCGGACCGCGGCTTTAGGATTTCACGATACATGTCAACGGGCAACGTCTCCTTCAAGCGTGCCTGCCTTGAACAATCTTCCGGCATCAAGGGTCTGTCTGTTCGTCTCTCCGAAAGGTCAGTCAACTGCTTTAGTCGAGGAAGAATTGTCCTCAAGGACGACTCCTGCTCAGAAAATCGTGTAACGAAATCCATGGCCGATATGGCGAACGTGAGTCGTGAGGCTGGTGGGAGAAGCCCATACGAAAGAAGAATATCTCGTATCCAGACTTTTGCAGTGCCAATCCCAGCTGATAAGGCCTCCTTGTGTCGACTGTTGCTGTCCCATGCCAAAGTAAAGCTGGAACCAAAGCAGTGAAGAAGACGGAATATTCTTTCCATCCAAAATCTGAGAATAGATTGTCATCAACAAAAATTTCCAAGCTGTTGCACGAATACCTACATCTTGACTGGGATGGGGGAGTCGATGCCCCGCGCGTTCTTTGTCACTGACAAGATAAGGATCTGTGTTAAATGACCCGTTATGCAGGCCAGGTAGGCGGGGATGTTGAGTCTGCAGGAGTCAACGTGAAATCGGTCGCAGGTCGGGTCTTGAGAGCAGAGGCAAGGCTGAAAACGGGAATGAGACTTGAGGGATTCTTCTTCCGCTTGCAGTCGTGTTGATAGCAACTCATCGAGTTTGTGACGTGCTCTTTCTACGAAATGCTGGTTAGAGATGGGCACAAAGGAAGGATGGCCAGGCTTCAAGGATTGAGGACGGTGCCATGAAGAAGCCACGAGGACGTGCTCGGCTTGGGATTCAGAAAATCTAAACCCGAAAAGCTTCGCCAGGTCAGACATCGGCCGCTCTTTTGCCATTAAACCCTTCAAAGATGTCACATATGTGAGGAAGTGGACCAAAATATCATGAATTTGGAAGACGTCGTGATCTCGCTGAAACCTTGAAGGTATGTTCAAGAAGTATTGGTCCAAGGATGACCAACAAGGGAGGACGCGATGGGCAATGTTGAATGCTTGTCCCAATTTGGCCAACTTCGCGTCTCGTTCATCAGAACTTGAGGAAAGGATGAGTCCAAACATATCCAGCTGGTAAAAGGCATATGTCAGTCAGCATGTGTTTTAAGCACCTGGATACTAACTTCATTGATCTCAGCCCGCGTCCAGCAATCTGTGTTCGTCCTGAGGTCCTGTGCCATGTCGAAAAATTTGCACGTGCTGCTCGTAAAGTTGTTCTTGAATGATGTTGCATTCCATAGTGCCTGAAGGATGAGTGCCTTGGCGGCCGTGTAGTTCCTAGCTTGGAGGAATAGCTCAACAGCTTTCTTCCGGTTCCCTTCATGTCGTTCCAACTCTGCTGCTTCCTCGAATCTATTGTGGTAGACCAATAGGCGTGACTTGAGGCTTGGCTTCCAATTGAAATGTTTGATTTGTTCGTCTAAATCTTTGAAAAGGGAGTCCAAGGCCCTAAGAATGATCTCAGTTGCCTCATATACAGCCCGGATAGATACACAATGCTCACCCAAAGTCCTCTTCGGCAAAGTAATGGTCACGAAGCTTCTCTTTCATTCTTTCGAATTCTTTAATCTGCTCTGGGTAGCGCAAAATGGTTTCACAGGCTTCATCGAACATCCGCCTCTCCATACACAAACGGGCAACCTGGTCGTACGCCTTGCAAAGACTATAGGCCTTAAGAGCTTCAGTGATGTTTGATGACTGTTCGAAACACCGCCCCGCCTCGTAAAGATAGACGTCCTTTCTCGTGGTGATCCTCGGATCTTGTGAACAGTTATAGAAAGCTGTCGCTGCCTTCTCAAATGCGTTACTAGACTCAGCAGCTGCGGATGTAGGAGTCTGTTCGGCATCCTGTAAAAGTGCGTAGGCATTAGCTATCACGACAGCATGAGGGAGTTCAGCCTTTTGATAACACTGCTTTGCATGCTTGAAATGCCTCTTCGAGAACAATTCATCCCCCTTCTCCTTCCATTGCTCCGGAGTTGATTGGTGGATAATTAGTGTATGATTGGGTAAAGAATTTGTGATAAGGCCTCGACTGCTCCAAAACACCTATCACGGAAGTTGAGTGTTGTGCGTATGAGAGTGAATATGGCTTTACCCTCATAGGCTCTCCTTTATCGGACTCATCGGCGATCCACAGTTTGTTGCGAGCACGAGTTATACCGACGTACAAAATCTTCAACTACCCAATGTGGAGGGGCTTAGAAGACAGGTGCACGCTTTCGAAGACCATACATTACCTCAATGCAAAGCCCGGAGTGGCGAGATTCACTGAAGGTAGGGACATGCCATCGAGAAAGAGGCGATTGGGAATTGACAGCATTTAAGACAGCGGTCCAACATGCCAAGTCGATGTCGGAATCGTGGAAGAAGTTGTAGATTAGAACCTGCAGCTGAAGTTCAAGACAAAGCCGAAAATTTCTGCAATCGTGGTCGAAAACATACGTCATTGAACTCCAAACCTTTGCTTTCATGGATTGTGCTGACATGTCTACATAAGTAGGAGAGGTAGATAGACCACTAGAAAAAACCTACAAAATCAAGCCTGGCTTTCCTATTTCTTCCTCTAATCTTTCTCGTGCCTTTTCGTCCCGAACGAGTATACCTTTCAATGCAAAGAGATAATGGGACAGATGTTCTGAGAGTAAGAGGAAGACCCTACACTGTTCACTCCCGAAGGCGATCTCTGTACCGCTTTAGTTGTTGGGTGCTTCAATATGAAGTTATGCATACGGTGATATGGCAAAAGACTCCACCTTTTAGGGAATAAGGTGTCCCTCTAAGCAATCAAAAATCAGGTTACAGATGCCAATGGTGTTACAGCCCTCATTACTGACGTGCGTCCATATCGACCCTTCAAAGAAGATAGGGTTCAGCCCTGGGGTCAAGCTCCTCTCTCGTTGCAATTTGTCAATTGAATCCGGGAAAAACTTTTCGAGGAGCTCAACAATAGAACCAGCTGCATTGACAATTCCGGAATGCGACCGGTAATTCATGGTGAGGTGGTGGATGGAGGGTTTATTGACTCTCTGGAAGATCTCTGAGGTGGCCACTCGATTCTCCTGTCAAGGTATGAGTTCATTGAAAGCAATTCAACAGGGTCAATGACCTCGATTCGGTGGAGGAATGACTTCAATTCATTGAAAGAGAAAGTGCTCCCCCGAGAGATGGTTTGGGCGGTGTCTCCAGCCCAAAATAGGCCATTCGGATTGTCGCACAAGGATCGAAGGACTACCGTGCTACTCAGCTCATGTTCACAAATAACAGAGGTACTGCTCACGTTTTGCATCGATCAGGAGGTGATCCTGGACCTCGTCAATATATCTGCGACAGCATGTTTCAGATCAGATGTGCAGGTATCGAACATCCAGGCCTACAGATAGTGAACTTTCGGCACAAGCCTATCGTAATCCCTGAAGGCTCTCAAGAGGTCGTGCGTCCTAGATAAATAGAAATCAATTATATGACGTTCCCTGTAGAGGCAGGACCTGTACCTCTCGGCAGCATGTCGGTCTTGCAATTGCCTCTTCTTCTTCAGAACCTCAAGAAAAACACTGTGTAATTGTACCCGCTTTTCTGCAAAGGTCGAGTGTGTGCGTCCACTGAGGTTCTGGTATGCTTGCAGGTCCAAATATCCGTTGGGAGTATGTAGTGTTTGTTCTGACCCACAAATGGCACCTGTAGAATTCAATATCTTAAGCAGCTTTGTCTCAAACCTGATCAAAATGTACTTACCAATAATTTCACTGAACACTAGGGACGGATCTGTGGAAGAAGAAATTTTTATCTTTGAACTCGCTAACAATGAGACCACACTGTACCAAGGCTTTTCCTCAAATTCTGAGGGAGATGCTCCCAGTACTCTCGACGAAACCTGTTGTAATCCAACCGGCTTTGTCTTCTTGCAGAAGGAAGGAGGTCTGCCTCCAACATGGTGCAAATCTAGCACAAAGTTTAGAGCAGCATTGCAAATGAAATATACTACTTACGTCATCGTATGCTATGAACAAAGGAAAATGCTTGTCTTCAAGCTCGCTGAAGCGTGTTGGAAGGTCAGACCGCCATTCCGTCCGATTTTCCTCGTCCACAAGCTCGACTTGAGCAGATGCACGTGATATCGCCAGCTGCTTCAGGTCTTCTGGAGACAGTTGGGTCGTCTTGAGAGCATCCATCAGTTCCTTGAATCTTTTCTCAACTTTCTTGACGAGGACACGCGAGCAAGTGACAAAAAGTTGACGGGGTTTGACAAGGTCTTGAGGGCTCAGTTGAAATGACCGCTCTACTGTGACCATTTTGTATAAAATGGTGATCGTTTTGCTAAGGCTCGTAAGACAGCGGAACTGAGTGGTCGATGAACATTGGACATGCCCTGTGCCACTTCGTCCTAGAACGTAACAAGAGGTTGAATCTTCGATGACCTTTCTTTCCTCAGGACTACGAGCAAGAGCAAGATCACATTCAAGACAATCGAGCAAAAAAGAAGTACATACGAGACTGTGAACGGAAATTCATCATCCAGGCCGGCCAGCATGTCTAAAACGGGAACATTAAGCACAATTCTCTCGACCATAATAATGAGCCGATCTTACTGAATAATAGTTGCTATTGCGAGATAGAAATAAGCTGAGCGGAATCCTATGCAATGGGAGCTGACCTTTGAAAATTCAACATACTTCTCTTGCCTTGAAAAAAAAAATCAGCCAACAGCGAAAGGATGCTGACACGTCAAGATTACCCAATCAATGTATGCAACTAGCCGCGTATCAGCAAGGGGGAATAATAAAGCAAAGATCTTGTAGCCACCTGCTCCAAGTCGTCCGGAGGCAACTCCAGTGCCTCCATCTGTGTTGCGCCTTGTGCATCGTTGTCGACACACGCCTTGCTGACGGTAGCAGGCGGACACGTGTCATTTCCATGCCTAAGGGGGGATCCACGTGTAGTGCAACTAGAAGATCTGAGTCAGACACCGGATGCAAGAAGGGCGGCCAGGATAAGGTCTTCACTATTTCCTGTACTCCTTCCCTCGTCGCCCAAGCTGCCTGCTGATGGCGTCCCAATTTGTGCTATCTATATGAGCGTGAGTGTACATAACACCGATTATCTTGAGGACTGGAAAATGGAGGTTGGAAGGACAATATATCATAAGACAGATTTAACGAGGGCACACCTTGTGTGAGGATCTGTCGAACCATGTCGCTGTTATTCATAGTCGTTTGATGGGTGTAGGAACTTACTTCTTCCTCCTCCTCGAGGAGATCGACATGGTACTGGGGGTCATTAACATCAGCAAGCGTTCAGGACAGACAGCAGCTTACAACGATGCGTGTATCTCCGGTCATTTTCGCTTCATAGATCGGTACACCCTTGGTGGAATGGGCCAACGTTCTTTGATTGTCAGCAGAAAAATGACCATGCGAGAGGGATCTATACAAAGTGTTTTGAGGCAAGCGATGTCGAAAAACAACTGAAAGTACGGACTTCAATTTCCTCACGACGATTTTGAAGGAAGCCCGATCCTTCCGACTGCACGCTCGCAAGTCACTGTCAGCTCGTGAGGAAATTAAGAGCTTCCAGTTGCCAAAGCCCTCTGCATTTTCGAAGTACATTGCCCTGCGTAGTGCAGCAACACATCAGTGGATGCCGACCGTACATCTAGGGAACAGTCGCACGATTTCAGAGGTTGGACCGACGGGAAGGCGGAAACTGGTTCTAGTATGTAATCATCAGAGGTCATGTTAGTGCCAGATGTTGGGTTCGTAGTCGCAGACGCATGTGCTGCATTGTCAGCAATGTGGCTTTTGATGGTCTGAATAAATTCAGGAAGACAAAAGATTGGCTTATAGAACTAAGCGCGAGGAGAGTCAGATGTAAGAATATGAAACAGGCAGCAGCACGAACCTCAAGGATATCGCAGAGACGCTGTCGGAGCGTAGATATAACAGCCTCGACTTGGTTGACATTCGTCGGGATCGGCATTTCAAACGCGTGGAATCTCTCTGCTTCATCGTCAACAAAAGTTCTCAGTGCTGTCTTAGTAGCACTCCGGGGGATTTTCGCCTTGACCATCGTAGACGAGGATACTAGATGTGCCTTGGGATCCTCGGCGACGGTGGTCAGGGCAAAAAGACCTTGAAGCAGGTGTGGCGCATGGTTGGCGATACGACGGTACTCATGTATCATCGCGATTGTTTGCTCAGGGATGGACGGGGCGAGGGGATGATCGATGAAGAAATTCGATAATTCGATTATAACTTTTGATAAGATGTTGGATAAGGCCATGATGTTGGTCTCTGGGATGCTTTCCGAGAACCAGTGAAACAGGGAAGGCTTTTCACCAAGGGCTATACGTGTGAGGGTTATGAGCTAAGATTAAAGCGGGATCTGAGAGAAAGAACGTACTGGACAGGATAAGCGCTGGAATCGAGCCAATCCTCTCCTTGATTACGCCTTCAAACACGGAGAGATAGTTTCTTGGATTCAAAAGTGCATTGAATTCTTCAACGGCACGGTCAACATCGTAGACCGTTGCCATCTTGCTGGGGTTTAGGAGTTGAGCCAACTCCACGCTGCTGTGTACACGGTGTCGAGCCATTGTGAACAAGTGTGAGAGAAAGTGGGACAAGCAGTGGGCTTTATAAATATATCCTGAAACCCTTATGTAAAGGGGCAACGTCCTGGGCGAATCTCTCGGACAAAGCGGGTGCATGTACAAGCAAAAGCTTGATGGATTAAGGTTGAGTAATTTCCGTCCAGAAGTTGCCCATGTTCGTTACAGTCCGCTTGAATGCGTGAACCTTGACAACAGAGAAAATAAGGTCCTCCATCGATTTATCCCGACGGTTTCAAGAAAACTAGTCCGAAATTCCAGCATCAAGTTCCATTTGAAAACACGGAGGCAGGTGAGGGGTATTCAGCAAAATCGGCCTCAAAAGAGTGACTGAAAACCAAACTTGATTTCAGCCTACCGCGGAAGATAACGAGCGGTATATGCCTGCGAGGTTGTTGTGTAAAGCCAATAAAGAAGAAAGAAAAGGAACGAAAATCCAGATGCGATCCGAAAGGAGGAAGAGGGCCGCCACGTGCACATCCTGGCGGAGTCGAAAGCTGTAGCGTAGGTCGTCGTCCGCTTCCTGTCTGTTCACCGTTGGCCACAGTCTTTGCCACAATCTCTACCATTCTATACCTCTCCTGCAATGCCGCCTCCGCACTATGACTTCCTGATCAAGGCACGTTTGCGGGGCAACCTTCATGACTGTACATTCAATGACATGCCACTCCTTGTTACAGCTTCTGCTTATTGGAGACTCTGGTTCGTCGAGGGGAACACTGCCAAGCGAGTAGAAGGAAGGCTGATGGCTTGCATGGTACAGGTGTTGGCAAGTCGTGTCTCTTGCTGCGATTCTGCGACGACGCATGGACTCCCTCGTTCATCACGACGATCGGTATTGACTTCAAGATCCGTACCATTGAACTCGACGGGAAGCGTATCAAGCTGCAAATTGTACGTATCGGCACACGAATTCATCCTGAGCATCTTTTGTAACTCGACTTGTCTATGCAGTGGGACACGGCTGGACAGGAGCGCTTCAGGACCATCACGACGGCGTACTACCGCGGTGCCATGGGCATTCTCCTGGTATACGATGTTACGGACGAGCGGTCGTTCAACAGTGCGTCGTTTTCCTCGCTTTGTGCTGCCGAGAAGCCTGACATATCGCAGATATTCGAACATGGCACGCCAACATCGAGCAGCATGCCTCAGAAGGCGTCAACAAGATCCTGATAGGGAACAAGTCGGACTGGACAGACAAGCGCGCCGTTACCGAGGAGCAGGGTCGCGAACTTGCCAGTGAACTAGGCATTAAGTTCATGGAGACCTCCGCGAAGGTGAATGAGGGGGTTGAGGAAGCCTTCTTCACACTGGCAAGGTCGGCCTATCCCTCTCTCTTTGCACTTTGGTTCTGGTCACTGATCGCGGTGGTCTTTCACTTACAGGGATATCAAGACCCGCCTTATTGATTCACAAGCTGAGAACGCAGCGGCAGGCGGCACCGCGAGCGATTCCGTCAAGGTCAACCAGCCTGCGGCGCAGTCAACACAAGGTTGCTGCTCATAAACGCTGGTCCTTCTGTAGGCGCTTGGCATTGCCATCATTGTACACCCGCCGCGCTGTTCTACGTACATGTATGTATGCCTGCAGCTGGTGGTCTGCCCATTTCTGTCCTGTACGTTTTCTATGGCATCCCATAGACCCATACATCCTTCTTCGTGCTGGTCGTATTTCATATTCAGTGTTTTCACTACCTAATACATCTGCACCGGTTCATTTGTTCATTAAGTGGAAGCCTCGAAGACCAGACACTCTGGGCAGACCGGCCCGCGACCTGTGATCCAAGATCAACACAACCACGTTCTTGAAGTTCTTCCATCCGCACCGCCGACATCCTCACCTTGATTGCTAATGGCCTCTGGCCTTTTTAAGCTGCTTTCTGAAGACCAATCACTGCAACAAAAATTCCGAGATATCTTGGAGTATGTACAACTACGACGCAATAGATTGGGAAAACGACCAAGATAGAAAGAGCATCGTTCCGAGGCCGCCATTAATATTTTATGATCGACATGTCGACCGCAACTTAAATCTGAAAACAATTAAGCCAGTAAACTTCTCTCTTAGGGAGTACCTCCTGTATTTGGGTGTCGAAGAGGTTGGAAATTTCATGAAGCAAGGACACCCATTCTCTACTAAACGACCTACCGGGCTTACCATCCCAGTTCACATCAATAGCTCCCCTGCATCGTCTATAGAGGTCAAAGCCTATTATTGGCGCCATGTTGGGCTAGTCGCAGCCAAGTTTGCAGCCAATTTGTGTATCAATCCTCGCCACCCGACCTGGAACTCGTGCATGTTCGCCATGTACGAGCAGGGGAATGAACGCAACGAACGGTGCTGCAAGGAGGCTGGCCTCGCTGTTCTTCGTTTACAATCGGTAGAATCGCCGGCCAACTCTGTTCCACAGCCAGTGGTCGATGCTCTCCGGAAATTGCATCAAACTAAGGTAATCTTCGCCATCTGGGAGGTGTTCGCCTCTATACCAGCCACGAAAACATTGGTCAAAAGCTTAGGACAACTTTCCAGCTTTCCGTGGGCAACTGCAAGTACGAGTGGACATTCGATTACCTTACCTCCTATGACGCCGCCAGCGGACGCAAACGGTGGACTGATCACCAGGCTTGCAATGACAGAAAATGTGGTTCAACCCTCTCTCGAGGTCAATTCCGGGTCCCCTACAACAAGCTTTTCAATGACAGGAGCTACAATTTCTGCTCCTCCGCGAACAGGCACACGACGCTCCGGTCGTCGGGCGTATGTCCCCAGTGCGACGCAGCATATTCAACACGTAAGTCAAATCGTTATCCCTCAGGTGGATGTCGCCCTGATTTCCTCAGGCATGGGCTAGGGCCGTGCTAACGGATTCGACATTTATCATCTTCCACTGTGGAAGATATGAGAGGATCGGTATTCGACATCGGAAAACCCAGACACTGTACCTAAGCGAGCTCGTCGATACCGTACTTTCATCGGATCCGACATATAGAGCGCTGCACATTGGCTTACATCTAGCCATAGTGAAGGACCTGCTGGATCGCAAGACCTCTCCTCCCATCGAGAGCGCATTAGAAGATGGTGCTAAACGACGGAGAGGCTCAAGACCAGAGGATGGCATCCAACGGAAGCGGCGAAAGCTCAGATTTGAAACTACAGAAGGCAGACATTTGCCTGGTGCTTCCAAGATCGGGGATGTTGGTGTAGGTTGTCCAATTCTTGGGTAGAGACATTGATTGATGTTCCTTTCAGTTGGCAGAAGAGGTCGAGTCACGCATGCTCGCTCTGGTTTATCTTAATTATGGCTGCTATTGTTCTCCTGTTCCTTCTTCTTTCCATCGAGTAACACCGTCATACTCGTTCACCTCCTCTGCGGAGTCCTTCAAGCTGCCGAAGCGGAAGGGAGCCTATAAAGCCTCTCAATATTTCACATTGCTGCTCAGGCAGCCGCTTGCGGGAGGTGCAGTAGGGGTTGGCCATCCAGCCGAAGCCGTCTTTGAATCAACTTCCCGAGGTTCCGTCCGGAACGACAACCTCGTCGTCAAGCTTGCCTTTGGAGAGGCCGAGCAAGAGAAAATGTGGCATGAATACAGGATCTACCAGCACATGTGGCGAAACAGAGATATGAAGGGGATCGTAAAGGTCTATGGAATGTTTCAGGACGCGGAAACTGGGACGCTGGCGCTGCTGATGGAACACGGGGGCACATCGGCCACGAGACGAGAAGCAGCGCGTACCGGGCAGATAGACGTCCTGCATGTAACCTCGGAAGAGCGGTAAGAGTCATGACCCAATGCCCGTATTTGTTGGTTGCTTAATGTGATGTACCTTAGCGACTCGCTCGAGCTCGCCCTCAATAGCATCCATGAAGCGGGCGTTGTTCACGGCGATATTCGTAGTGACAACATCGTTATAGACAGCTCCAGTCAATTCAGGATCATCGACTTCGACTGCGCCATTCTTGAGGATCCCAGGACAAGCCTGAAGATGGATTTCGAGTCCCAATCCCTCAGGGCTATCATGAAGGTGGTCGACAGCACCTGAGCCCCCGGTGATAGTTGCAAGCATACCCAGAGTTTGTCGAACCTCAGTCATATCTTTAAAGCTCGTCTGCTCTGGCATCCGCAATGACCTGGTTGCAGATAGTTGCAACACTCATCGATATTATCACCAGAATGCCCAAACGAAGTCCAGAACAGGGAGCCGTGGTGATTCTCTTCTGGTTCTTCTGGTTCTTCTACACCTCGGGCTTTGACATGTTGATAATGGCCTTCGAGTGGGTCTCCAGACTGTTCACTGTACTGGCCTCCGACATCGCGATCATCGCTCCAGACCCTCAACAGCATTCGCTCAGTGTACAAAGCCATATTGGTAAAGGCTGCAGCGCTGCGCTCCGAGTCTCTCGGCCGAGGGTTTGCATGCTTTCAACCATAATACATATTTCATTGCCATTAAACGCGACATACACAGCTCAGAAGACTGTATGCACTCCTCACTCCTCAAACAAGGCCAGACCCTCAAGGACGTAGCAAAAGTCATACGGGGCGACGTCTGAGGTTCTGGTGAACCTAGCTTGATGTCCGGCATGTGTGGGCTGACCTTGAGCACTCCATCGAGCATGCCAGCTGATGCTGAGCTTGCAGATATCCTGGATTCTGAGGATGAGACAGAGCTTGTTTCCTAGTGTTTTGTGTTTTGGATTAGAGACTGTTTTGTGTGCTTGTGTTCCCCTCCAAGTCCACGTCTCGCCGTTTGGAGCGTAACCGTTTGGATTGAGCGGCAGCCGGAGGGTAGGATTGCGAGTAGTCAGGACCAGGATATGAATACGGTGCCTCTTCTGAGCGTGGTGCTTCGACAACGAAGTCGTTGTTTTGGGTGTGCTCTATTATTCCATTTGGCTGTGCCCTTGAACACTTTCCGTAACAACGGTGTGGGCGCTTGATTTACTATTCTACGAACATGGTAGAATAAGATCTAGAGAAGTAACAATTGACTGGTTGGCTTGTCGGCCATTTGACACTGACAGTGATGTCATGGTGATGAATCCCCTCGGTGATCAAAATTGTTGGGTATGTGCTGTGTTCTGTTCTGTTCTAACCTCGTTCATGAATCGTGAAGTCCTTGTTCCCCTCCAGTGCGCTGACAATAGTGCTCAGCATTTTCCTGCCCGTCATGAGGTTACCTAGGCGAAATCGCGTCAGGTGTTAATTTGAACTTTTTGTTCCTGCCACAGAGCGGTTTGTTCTGTTATCAGCGCAATTGTCTGCCAGCTCTTGTCGTTTGATATCTAAGCCTCATCTGCTCGGAAGGACAAGGCCTCTGTGAATACATGCATGCGTTCAGTATAAAAGCGAGCTCGGACGAAGGTCAGTAATCCTCATATTCACTACACACCGTCTGACCTGGAATGAGCCAGATTAATACCCCCAACCCCCGTCGCCCTCGTTCTACCACTCAGGATGTCCCCACGCGATATCTTTCCTACCATCCTCTGCGCGCTTTGACCTCTACATTACCGTCAGACCTTCCAGCTAGCGTGGACCCCGCGAAAGCCATCGAAGACCAGTTTTACGATCTACGACTCGATACCTTGAAGGCGGATTCTACCCACTCCAGGTCCACTTCGACTCGCACGCCTGCACACTATGATATGCACCTCGACCCCAATCTTATTCTCAAGAAAATTGTCATCGTCGACGATATGCCCAAAAGACTTGCGTCTGTTTGCGATGACAAACGAGTAGCCTCGAGGTTACAAAACATTCCGGACGGGCAAGCCCTCCAGAGCAGCTCTGAAGCGGAAGTGAAGGGCCTTCTCACGGAAACACGTATCGTAAGAGAGCAGAATTTGACTGACATTTACATGCAGCGTACTGGCAGCGTCTGTGCTTCCATTGCATCCGCTGTCCTCTTCGAAGCAAAGGACTGGTCAACGGATGTCCTCAAGTGGATAACGGCAACTGAAGCAACACGGGCAGTAGCAGATGGCTTTCTTGTGGTTGACCCAGCAGAGCACGTATTGAAACGCCTCCCCGAGGGATGCAACGAGAATATTCGTGCCATTCTCGACCATCATCTGAAACGAATCATCGTTTGGGAATTCAAAAGTCTGATTGCTGCCCCAAGAGATCTCATGGAGGGCTTCGCTGACGAACTTGGAGGTGATTTTCCCTGGATCTCCTGTGGGGCTGCCTTCCCAGTCATTCAGAACAGTGGCCCAAAGATAGTCTCTCATACTTGCAGCCCAAGCGAATCAGTGGTTAGAAACTCGCATCTTACCAGCATGGGTCACCTCACTGTGACTGGTCGGAAAACGGGACCCGATTCTGGGGTTCTTGCTTCTCAGTTCTGGGCACCTTCCGACAGGCAAGCAGGCCCTCGCGATGGACAGGGGGGATCGAAACGAAAGCATCATAGCACGAAGGATCCGCCACCTCCCCAATCGAACGACGTCCCGGTGTCTGAAAAGACAGAATCATTCAAGTGTCGCCCTGGCACGTTTTGGACAACTGCAAATTTGAAACGAGTCTATATCATTCAACAGGTAAAATCTCATGTTCCTTTAGGCCATTAGCGGAGAACCGAGTCTCACGCACGGTGTGATTAGAGCTGGGCTGAGGCTGTCCTCAACGACGCCACTTTTCTCGTCATCCAAGCAGGCAACTATGAACTCATTGGAATACGCAATCGAGAGACGCAAACCCTGTACCTCTCCTCCCTCATACATGTATCTGGGCACACATCCCCCCAGTACAACAAAATACAACTGGGGTTATATATTACGTCCTATTGTGACGCCGTAGCTCGGGTCGAACTCCTTGATCACTTTTACATGCTGGACGAGAAGGCGTTGGCAGCCCGGCTCCCGTTGTACAGCAAGAACTACGATCTGGATGGACTGAAGTCCAAATATCCTGGCCAACCGCAAGGTCGGCAAAGATTAACAGTGCACGAGAAGAACGCGCAAACAAAGGAACAAACTCGTGTCGAGAAGGTACGGCTACCTATGTGCGTGAAATACTCTGGTTGATTCAAATTGTGTCCTAGATTCTGTTTAATTGCTTATCGCATGGAACAAATATTCCGACAACCCTTCGGCAACCTCTGGTGGCCAGAGAAGTCCCAAACGCTTACCTTGTGCGAATGAAGTCGAAAAAGGCGGCCGAAGATATTCCTCCTGGACGTTCGCTTACCTTACACTTAAGTTCGCAGCTGAAGTCCGATGAGACTGTGACCCTTCGACCCACAGGAGCGGAGCTGGTTTTCTCAGGGAGAGTTTGGCGTGCTCGTCTTCAGGTTGAGGGCAACAGTCCCGTCACGAAGACATTGTTTGTAGACGCCGTCATCAAGTTCGCCAGGAACTCTCAAGAGCGAGCTTCTCTTTGGGAAGAGTATCGAGAGTATAAGCGACTGGCGAAGGACGATGTTCCGAACATTGTTGATATATACGGCATTTTCAAGGTCGAGTGCCCTGCAGGCCTCGAATTCACCGCTCTTCTTATGAGCCATTCTGGTACGACACTTACCGAGAACAACAAGAAAGTTTATCATAAGGATTCTCACTATGGGACTTTGTATAGGTGGGCAATCGTCGCTTCGTTGATCTCATACCGCCTGATCCCATTTTTTTTTTAAAAAATACAGGGAAAACATTACGAGAGCACTTAGGGAGATGCATCGTAAAAATCTTCTCTTAGAAGATGCGCTTACCCCTGAACACGTCCTGGTCTCCTTGAGTGAAGGCAAGGACAGCCCTCGGGTAACCTTCCTAAGCATCCTGAAGTGGAAAAGGATTGCAGGGACGTCAGAAATGTCGACATTGAAAGAAATACAGAATGCTAAACGAAAAAAATCTCGCGAGATAGAAGACGATATCGATGCCTTGGAGACTTGTCTACAGGTAGAATAGCTGGAGAATAGCAAGAAATTAGGTAGACGGGATGACGAGATGACGACTCTTCAGTACTCTGAATATAATTATCCACCTTGTAACGCTCATTGGAAACTGCTTCGGTAGATGCGTAATAAGTACTTATGTTATGTAAAGCGAGTTTGGGCAAGTGGTGCAATTACCACGTGACCAATGATTAAACTTCTCTGTCGGCAAAAGTCAACCTTCACTTCGGTCTCCCAAATTCTTGATAACGGTCCTCCCTGATTGGCTACGCTTCGTTTAATGCCGTCTCTCAGCATACTCAATAGCATATTGAACGACCACGACATACTCGGGAAGAATTTCAGAGGACTCCTCGAATATAACTACAACCCTTCACAGTGGGGTCAAGATGAGGATGGCCTGCATGAAGGGATTCTTCCGCGACCGCCATTGAAGTTTTATGACCTCCACGTCGATTCACATTTGATACTGAAAGCAGTGAAAAAAGTGGAGTTTCCTCTCAATCAATACCTCATGGACTTTTTCGGGGAAGAAGTTCGAATTTTCCGAAAACGGGGGCATCACTTTCCTTCTCCCGAAAGCCTAGCGTTGCCCAAATTTGAGAAACTCTATTCTATTCTACCACGGGAGGTCTGGGGCTATTACAGGATTCACATTCGGCCAGTAGCAAGCGGATTCGCGTCAAACATGTATTTCTGCCCCCAACACCCCAAATGGTCTGGCAGCCTATTTTGCTTTGACGTACCTGGCAATGACTGCAACCCAGGCTTCTGTCAAGAGGTTGGCCTTACCGTGTCTCCGCTCGATGAAGTACTCACTGAGGATGGGATATCCATCCCCAAACACCTCCTCGACGTTCTGCAACCTCTGAGTAAAGCCAGAGCTCATTTCGCCATCTGGGAAGTGTTCTCGTTGACGAGAGCCGCGAAGGCGTTGTTAGGAGCGCTTGGACCACTGCATCGATTTCCATGGATGACCACAGGCACGCAAGGCCACTCGATTCTCCTACCTTTCCGGACGCCGCCGCCGGATGCCAGGATCGGTATAACCTCACAGCTTGCCACTACAGAGTCTGTTACTCCCGTAGAACCTTCGACAACGAACAAAGAACAGCTGACAAATAAAGTCATTCAGACGGCACCACGAGTGGGTACGCGGCGTTCGGGTCGTAAAATTTATACGCCCAGTCCCGAGCAACATATGCAGCGTGTTTGTTAACATTTTCTTCTTCTAGTTTCAATGCATGCTGACGTGGATCTTAGGCATGGACACGGGCGGCTGAGACAGACTCGACGTTCATCGTCTTCCACTGTGGCAGATATGAAAGGATTGGTATCCGCCATCGAGGAACCCAAACCCTCTACCTAAGCGAACTCATCGACACCGTGCTATGCTCTGACCCTACGTACAGGTCTTTACAGGTCGCTCTTCTTCTTGCCATCGTCAAAGATATGCTAGACCGGAGTGATGCACTCGATTGGGAGGAAGGCGACGAGGCTTCGGCAAGGGCGAAGAAACGTCGAAGGGAAGTCGAACCTGAAGATGGCGTACAGCTGAAACGACAGAAGCTCAGTCCTGACATGGGTCTGGGATGCGACCCTAGCTCGACGAGTTCCCTTACTCTTGAAGATGTGCGTCGCCTGCCTTTCTTTGAGCTCTTACTAACTGTCTGTTCAGCTAGAGCAAGAACTCGAACCACGCATGTTAGCTGTTGTTTATCTCAATTACACCTGTTACCGCTCCCCTACGCCTTCGTCATTCCACCGAGTGGCACCAGCATGCACTTCCGACCTCCTACAACAAACCCACAAAAAGCAACAGCGAAAATTTTCACCTTCTCAATATTTCACTCTTTTGCTGGGCAAACCTCTCGCAGAAGGTGCAATCGGAGTTGGTCACCCGGCGCAAGCCCTTTTCATGTCAAGCTCTGGCTCCACGAGGCGTTTCGAGAATCTAGTCCTCAAGCTAGCTTTCGGGAAAGACGAGCAGGAGAAACTTTGGCATGAATACAAAGTCTACCAGCATATGTGGCGGAACAAGGAAATGAAGGGCATCGTCCGAGTTTTTGGTCTGTTCCAGGATGCAGAGACTGGCACCCTCGCCCTTATGATGGAACATGGAGGGATTTCAGCCACCATGCGCGAAGCGGCGCGCACCGGTCAGATCAGTGTGCTACACCTAACAACAGAAGAACGGTGCGCCATTATACCCATCTCTTCCAGCCTGTCCGTTAACTAATGATTTGGGGCGCAGTGACTCGCTAGTGTCGGCCCTGACGAGCATCCACGACGCAGGTGTCGTCCACGGGGATTTTAGGACTGACAACATCGTCATTGACAATTCCAACCAGTTCAGGATCATCGATTTCGACCGTGCCATTTTCGAAGACCCCAAGACCAGTGGGAGAATGGTCTTCGAGATGGATGAACTCAATGAACTTGTCGAAGTGGACGATAGATGACCATCTTCCGTCGGGTGGACATGGCAGGCAACTCCCAATTTGACCCTTTTCTTGTCCGACCGACGCCGTAGTCACCTTTGAATGTGACAAAGCGACGCCGGCAGTCCTTATTTCCAGCTCTTCGCCGCTGTTCGAACTAAGACAATCCTTTCTTAGTCCAAGTATGCATGGTGTCCAGTTTCATCAGGCGACCCGTTTTCGATAGTCAGTACTGGAGGTCACTACCAACAGATTCGTCAGTGTCACGGGGTCTCCCCAGACACATCTGTTGTAACATACTTCGAAGAAGGCCCATGTTCTTCCAACGTAGAGCTCAACAATTCCTCCCACTCAGACACTGGACCAAAAGTATAAAAAGGGAATCGTCACGATTCTACTAATTATACTCCGTCTGGACATTGAATACGTTCACTCAGGGCTATGCACGATGGTCGCCTCCTTCTCGCCCCTGCTCTAACAGCGGACCACATCTTGATCGACACCGGGAAAGATCGAGACAATCCCAGTGTTACTTTCCTTGGGATTACGAAGTGGAAAAGTCAGAAAAGTCCGCCCAATAAAGGCGACTCTGAGTCTGCAGTTGAGAAGGTACGGGAGATCAAACGCGAAAACCGGCGCTTGCGAGACAAGGACACGAGAGCACTCCGAAGAATGCCTAAAGCCCTACTACAACCTAATGCAAACCTAATACAACCTGCTACACTGACCCATTGGATTACGAAATCGGTTATGTAATATAGAAGTTGATGCATACCACGTGGTTGGGTTGAGGGTCACCGGAGTGGCATTTCCTCATAAGGTAGGGCTCATGCACGGGCTTCATACATCACGTGGCGTTACATTTCCGTGACAAGCCCCTAAAGCAATTGGTGTGTCGTTCACCAGTCTGCATACACGACTTGAATAAAGTCAAAAAACCTATACCCGATGTCTCGTAGAGCACCTAAAGTTTTATGAGAAAATCTGTGGCTATTTTATCCCAAGAACATTTACCTTCAGTGGGGGTTCTTCATGGTTCTCACGCCTCGACCACATCCTCATCCGAGCCCACGCTTCGAGCGTGAAGCCATCGCCTTGTTGCGGACGAGAGCTCAAATGTGTGCAAAGAAGGTTTAGGCAAGTCTTGCACATGTCCCATGACCTACACTCTGTCAGGGACCTCGGGGCTTGATGAGTGTCAGAGAACTGGCATCTTTGAGCAGCCCATCCTCTATGTATCTGGGAAGTAGAATTGCCATTTTTGCCTTCAATTCGGTCAAACTACCCTGAAATCACATTAAGGAATAATTTCAAGATAAGGCCACGAGCGTGGGGGGCGTCAGATGGCAAAGAAGGGGAGATGACAGTGAAATTGACCATTTTTGATACTTGTAAGCTTAATGGCGCTCTCAAAATGCCCAAAACAAAAAATCCGTTTGCGCAGGGTTTTCAGTCCTCCAATTTTTTAACACCCTGCGCGGCTCTATTTTTTATTTTCTTGCGTTTGCGGCCGCCATTAAGATTTTTCTTCAAAAATCGGTGTTTGTCACGCATGTCACGCGAGGTCTGCACTCCGTGCATGAGCCCTACCTTAGGCTCATTCCCACTTTCTTCCGTTCGTGCTGCGGTGTCCTCAGCTTGAGAATGGCGTCTCATCTTTTTGAGCTACTTTCTGGAGACGAAGGCCTGCAACAAAACTTCCAAGATATCTTCGAGTACAACTACCATCCGATAGACTGGGAACAAGACCAAGTTGTGCAGAACATTGTCCCGCAGCCGCCATTAATATTTTATGATCTGCATGTCGAGCGAAACTTGAATCTGAAAACAATTAAGGAAGTGAACTTTTCTCTAAGGAAATACCTACTGGGGCTGGGTGTCGAAGAGGTCGGAAACTTCATCAAGCAGGGACACTCATTCTCTACTAAACGGCCTACCGGCCTTACCATTCCATTCCACGTCAATAGTTCGCCAAAGTCGTCCTTGGACGTAAGAGACTATTATTGGCGACACGTTGGGGTGGTTGCAGCCAAGTTTGCGGCCAACCTGTGTATCAATCCTCGTTACCCAACCTGGAATTCATGCATCTTCGCCATGTACGAGGAGGGGAACGAACGCAATGAACGTTTTTGCAAGGAGGCTGGCCTCTCTGTCCTGCGTTTACAGCCGGTAGAATCGCCGGGGAATTCTGTACCACAACAGGTCGTTGACGCTCTCCGAAAATTACATCAAACCAAGGTCACTTTCGCCATCTGGGAGCTGTTCGCCTCTACACGAGCCACAAAAACATTGGTCAGAAGCTTGGGACCCTTTTCTCGCTTTCCGTGGGCAATTGCAAATACAAATGGACATTCGATCAACTTGCCTCCTCTGACACAGCCTGAGGACGGACACAGCGGTCTAATCACCATGCTTGGAGCGCCAGATCAAGTAGCTGGACCCCGCCAGGCGTCTCCTGATGCTGTTGCTTCAGCACACATTTCTATCGTTGAAGCCACAGTTTCTGCTCCCCCGCGAATAGGCGCGCGTCGCTCTGGTCGTCGACCGTATGTTCCCAGCGCAACACATCATATTCAACACGTAAGTCAAGTCGTTCTCTTTCCGGCGTAATTCGCGCTGATTTCTGCAGGCATGGGCCAGGGCCGTGCTAACGGATTCAACGTTTATCATATTCCACTGCGGCAGATATGAGAGGATCGGTATTCGACATAGAAAAACCCAGACGCTCTACCTCAGCGAGCTTGTCGATACAGTGCTCTCATCGGATCCGACATATAGAACGCTGCACATCGGTCTCTACATAGCCATCTTGAAGGATTTACTCGATCGCAAAGCCTCCCATTCCGCCGAGAATGCTTCAAAAATTGGCCCTAAACGACGAAGAAACTCCATATCAGAGGGTGACGGGCAACGGAAGCGGCGAAGGCTCGACTCTGAAACTACGAATGGTAGCAATTTAACTGATGCCTCGAAGGTCGAAGATATTGATGTAGGTTGTCCGTTCTTGGTTGGAGACGTTCGCTGACATTCCTCTAAGTTGGCAGAGGAGCTCGAATCACGTATGCTCGCCTTGATTTATCTTAATTATGGCTGCTATCGCTCTCCCGCCCCGTCTTCCTTCCATCGTGTAGCACCGTCGTGCTCGTTCACGTCTTCCGCCGCGGAATCGTTGAAGCCACCAAAGCGCAAAGGCGCCTATAAAGCCTTCCAATACTTCTCATTGGTGCTCGGCGAGCCACTTGCAGGAGGTGCTGTAGGGATTGGTCATCCAGCTGAAGTCGTCTTCACCTGCACGTCCCGAGGTTTCGTCCGGAATGAGAACCTCGTTATCAAGCTTGCTTTCGGAGAAAACGAGCAAGAGAAAATGTGGCACGAATACAGTATTTATCAACACATGTGGCGAAACAAAGATATGAAGGGGATCGTCAAGATCTATGGAATGTTTCAGGACGCAGAAACTGGGGCGCTAGCGTTGCTGATGGAACACGGAGGGACATCGGCCACAAAGCGAGAAGCAGCACGTACTGGACAGATAGATGTCCTGCACCTGACCTCCAAAGAGCGGTGAGTGTTGAGGCCCTAACCCGTATTTATTGGCTGCCTAATGTTATGTACCTTAGCGACTCGCTCGAGCTCGCCCTCAATAGCATCCATGAAGCGGGCGTTGTTCACGGCGATGTTCGTAGTGACAACATCGTTATAGATAGCTCCAATCAATTCAGGATCATCGACTTCGACTGCGCCATTCTTGAGGATCCCAGGACAAGCCTGAAGATGGATTTCGAGTCCCAATCCCTCAGGGCTATCATGAAGGTGGTCGACAGCACCTGAGCCCCCGGTGATAGTTGCAAGCATACCCAGAGTTTATGGAACCTCAGTCATATCAAGGTCTTGAAAGGCCGTGTCATTGTAACTCCCACGAACGGCCCCCAACATGAGTGTTGTCGGCCGCACAAACTGTAAAGCTCGTCTGCTCTGGTATCCGCAATGACCTGGTTGCAGGTAGTTGCAACACTCATTGATACATATATCACCAGAATGTTAGAAACCTTTTTTATGGATGGCCAGTTCGTTATATGCCGCAGTTCTGATTCGGGCACGATATCACCGGTAACAACTGGACCGATCGAACAGGCAGCCGTGATGATTCTACTTTCCTTCTTCTGGTTCTTCTACACCTGGGGCTTTGACATGTTGATAATAGCCTTCGAGTGGGTCCCCAGACTGTTCACTGTACTGGCCTCCGACATCGCGATCATCGCTCCAGACTCTCAACAGCATTCGCTCAGTGTACAAAGCCATATTGGTAAAGGCTGCGCTTCGAGGCTCTCGGCCGAGGGTTTGCATGCTTTCAACCATAATACATACTTCATTGCCATTAAATTAAATGCGAC
The DNA here is from genome assembly GCA_013376435.1 of Cyclocybe cylindracea. Lineage (NCBI taxonomy): Eukaryota > Fungi > Basidiomycota > Agaricomycetes > Agaricales > Hemipholiotaceae > Cyclocybe > Cyclocybe cylindracea. Next base: position 10,683 of record MPNV01002281.1, on the reverse strand, counting down.
ATACATAACTCAGAAGACTATATGTACTCCTCACTCCTCAAACAAGGCCAGACCCTCAAAAAACAAGGTTGCATACATGCCTACAAATCAATCAAAAGCGCCTCCTTTCTCTCCTCCTTCTGCTCGAACCCAGACGGTGAATACATTGAATACGTAGGCTGCGGCGCGGCCGTCGGTGCAATAGGGAATTGGGGCAGCGCAACAGGTGCCGGTGGGGCTTGTACCGCAGGTTGTTGGTATTGCTGAGGGGGCGGTGGCTGAGCCTGATATTGCTGGCGCTGTGACGGAGCATACGATGCGACGGTATTGCTCCTCGCCAGGTTTGCTTGCTGCTGTTGTGAAGGTGGTGCTGCAGACGGCGCATACGCGACGGAGTTGTGGCGGGCCAAGGATGGAGAACCTGGAGTAACTATAGATGAGGGCTGGAAGGCCGGAGCTTGAGGTGTAGGTGGCTGGTACTGCGCCGGAGGGGCAGGAGGGGGAGATTGCGGCAGTGCAGCAGGGGTGAAAGGTGTCGTGGTGGACGGAGCGTTATATTGTTGCTGGTATTGGGCATAAGTTGGCGATTGGATGGAGGCAGGAGGGGCAGGTGAGGAAACAGGAGGGGCACTTGCTGTTGAGGGCGCATATTGCGGCTCTGTTTGCGGCTGATACGATGCTTGTTGTTGGTGTTGTTGCTGATACCATTGAGGTTGAACCGACTCAGGGCGAGAGGTGAGGCCGTATACGGGTTGTTCCTGCGAGGGCGACGTAGCAAAAGCCATACGAGGCGACGTCTGAGGTTCTGGCGAACCTTGATATCCGGCTTGTGTGGGTTGACCTTGGGCAGTCCACGGAGCATAACCGTTTGGAGCGTAACCGTTTGGAGCATAGCTTGCAAGAGACTGTAGGGGTTGTTGGTATGCAGTAGGGCTGACAGGTGCAGCCGAAGATGTCCGCCAACGAGGCGCTGCTACTTGTTGCGAGAGGATCTGGTCATAAAGTTTGACTGCTTGTGATAGCTTATCGTGCATGTCCGACAACATTTCTTGAAAAAAAAAAAAATTAAAACAGGACACAGACAGGATGAAGAGAATACTCACGCTCTTTCCGTCCCGTATCGTCCAGACTCAACGCCAACTTTGGTCTCAGTCCGTTAGCCTTGTCATACAGTTCCGTTACAGCCGGATATCTCGACAAATCTCGTCCTCCTTGCGCTTGCACTTGCTCCACGGTTTGATTGAAAGTAAGGATCACATCGGACTCCAAAGGTTCCAGGTCGTAATTAGGAAGCTTGGGCAGAGTGGATTGAGCGGCAGCTGGAGGGTACGACTGCGAATAGCCAGGACCAGCATAGGAATATGGAGCATCTTCTGCGCGTGGTGTTTCGACAACGATGGGAGCGCTGGGCTTTGGGGCGTTAGCCTCCCTCAGACTCGCCTCTATGGCAGCCTTCAAATCCGGGTCGTCTTCATCCTCCGCAATGGCCGTCTTCCGATCAGATGGGTACGTACTCCTGTCAACGATGGGTGGCTCGGAGTAGCCCCACCTCGAAGGCGAGGGTTGGGACGGTACATAGCCTGGACGGGATTTGGAACCGTGTACTTCCTGCAACGACAACTCAATTGCTCTTTGAAGCTCTGCATCTGCCAATTCCCGTGCGCTGTTGTGTCTCTGTCCGTGAAGACTTGTCGAGTGTCGATGCCCTTTGTCACTAATACAACAGATTAGTGCATATTTAGGAATAGCGGATGGAAGGACGTACACTTTTTCGGCCTTCTTCGTAAGCTTTGAGTGGCATCCATCACAGACTCGAACCTCCTGGGTAATTCCGAAGTGGGGTAAAGGCATAGTCTTCGAAGAACACGCCTGATCGAAAACTTGACCACAATTGCGGCAGTGATGCTTCCGGTTGGTGAATGTGAATGGCGTTCGACAACGCAGGCAAACCTCGGAGTCGATCCACTCTGGCGCAGTCTGCGTATCAACCATTGCAGAATTCGCGACTGCGAGATCCTTTGGAGGGAACTTGTATCCTGATGATGTGGCCGCATGAGTCGGGGCCAAGCAAGGAATGTTAAACTACTCACCTTCATTCGTCAACGTTTTATACACCTGGCTAACGTAATTGAGATTCGGTTTCCCCTCAAAAGCAACACTCCAGTTCTGAACGAGTCGCAGGATGGTGTTCTTGACTTCATGATTAAGCACAGGTATCTTCAGGATCGAGACAAGGTTGTCCATGAACTCTCGGGAGGCAATTTCAGCGAGGAACAGGTCACCGCCGTTCTTTATGCATATGTCTGTCAGCTACCCAGCATCCTGGTCATTAGCAATTGATCCTTGCACTATAGAGAGCAACTCACGCTAAGCGCCAAAAGTTGTACATTCGGATTCTTGTGATTCAGCCGGCGTTTGAGTGCTCGCATGGCATCCTTCGCAGGAACCGACTTCGACCGAATCTGGTCGCATATCTCGAGGTTGAGGGCAATGTCCTCCGCCCCCGCTGGCAGGAGCTCCGATGTCGCCTTGTCTGGACAGCTACTGCGTTAGCGAGCAATTCGCGTGTACTAGCCTAGAAACTCACCGACGGCGTCATCGAGCTGCGAGGTCCCCCATATCCATGCCCCGAGGCCAGACATTGGAGATTATGCAGAAACAATGGTAGATGGACGTGGTAGTTTGAGGATGTGTTGAGCTTCAGTTGCTTGATGATGACGTCCGCGAAAGCTGCGTGTTCTGATGACTAATCAAAGCTGCCCCCTAACTCAATCTTCCATGGCACGGTACCCCGATCTTTCCTTGCCAACATTTTTATGTCTAATCATTCGGTTGGACTCCAGAGGAAGCATCGAATCGATTCCGCGCGGAGTGGTGGGGAAAACGTGATGACATCCCGGCAATAAATGGGACACTCTTCCTGCCACAGGTTGAGTTGTGGGAGGAACGGTCGACTTATGCCTTACCAACGGCCATATCTTCGTTCGTGAGGAATATGAATACATGTACCAACGTCTTTTAGACGCTGCAAATTTTCTGCTCTATGCTCTCGTGCGGCGCATGGTAGAACGTTCCATCTCCTTATTCACCAATAGCGAAGGAATCGTCTACCTTTTCGATTCGGAACCTGTCTATTCTTTGAAGGCGAACAAATTCAAGACTTTGCAGCACTTGGTCCCCCTTATCTCTTCAGATCCTACCTCCGGCCGCCACTGGTTCCTCATTGACGCTGCTTGGACACCATCGGAACTTCCGAAGAATCTAGCTGCAATACACAGACCTTTCCCTGTGCATGCAGTCTCCCTTGATGAACAAGGATACAAAGAGTGCAGGAAGTGGCATATGGCTGTTACATGGTTCATGGAGCCATGGTCAAACGACAAACTCCGTGCCAGGTTAGTTTCCAATACTTTCGATGTCTTCCCTCCCGATGGGTGCTCACCCCTTTATTCCAGGCTGGCGCTGCAGAATCACCCGCAGAAGAGGGTTGGTGACCTGTAGCAAATTTCAAAGTTTTGCGACACTTTTGGACCATGCATTCGTGATATAGCCATGGCTGCTTCGTCTCCGCATGAAAGTCGCTGGCTTATTCAACAGGCAGCAAGAGCCCTCTACTCAGTTGACGAACTTGCCCGTCGCATCTCAGGCACCGACGAATCTTCGGACGAAGTGTCTCATCAACTATTCATGATTCGTAGACTCGAGTCAAATGGTCCAACAGACGGCGACAACACTTTTATCGACTTCAAGTCTGTCAACATCATGTGTATGATCGATCGTCAATTCCGAAATCTCCAGCTTGAAGACACGCGCCGCTTATTCCGCGTTACCACCCATTTCCTGAATGCTGTCCTTTGTCATGGTGGGCATTCGAGGGGCTGTCCATCCACTCCATAGGCTGATCCGCGCTGAATCATCTCGATAGCCTCTTCTAACAGCCTTCGAAGGGAGGTGTCCTTGCCTTATTTATGCCCGGCAGCATGCTACATCGTCGAGGTCTCGTCGCACACTGCCAAAGATGAGATTGGCCGCCTGACACCCGGCCGACGCCGACTGACAAGGAGTGGAAAGCTCCATAGGGATTTCCTATGACTGGTATTAGACCAGCACTGACCAGGTCATGCCCGCCAGGCGCCCCTCATCGGAAGCTTAAAGGATATCAACTCGATGCTTCGAGCTATTGAGCCTCAGCAAATAAAGGCTGTCCTGTATTCGACATGAATATTTTTCTTCGAGCGACGGAATATCGGTGGACTCGGATTCTTGTTATGGGTCTCACGGATGATGAAGTCTGCATGCTATGTGGCGTGTGGTGATTTGCATTCCGTGGTGCAGGCACCCTGGAAGAAACTCGAGGGGCTCGGCATAGTGTTCCCTTCGGTTACTAGTAGTTGAGGTCGTGTCTCGGGACAACTTTGCCAGATGGATGAGACAATGACGGGTGAGGGTTGCATTCAGCAAATAATGACTGCTGGTGTAGTTGCCCCATAGCTGTGTTGTACACTCTGTGTTGTTTACGTTAAAACGACCACATCTGAATGACTATTTATCAGGAGCACTCTTAGAGCTCGAAAATGGTTCGCGTCGCGCGACATACATAGAGTGCTAGACGAAGTTTGCGTTAGCGGTCACGTGATATGTTTGCTGGCCCAATATAGATTCGAACACAAGACCCCTTTCAATTACCTTTGTCTCTTTCAACGCTCTTCGCTGGCCCTCTTTTTTCTTGGGGGTTTCCCGTCTGCCATTCGCATTTCATCCTTCCTGATCTTTGAAATATTCAAGACGCTTCGTCCTTGATTAGGTGCGTCAAGGTCGAGCTCGACAGCCTGAACCTGACCCAATGATACAGATTACTCATGGAACAGACGGATGCAAGGGAAGACATCTTTCGAAATGTTTTGAATGGCATGCTGGCATACCAAATGCCAGGTGGCATGGAACAATGGCCCCTCGAAGCCGAATTTGTGCCCAAGTTTCCTCTGACATTCTTGGACTACCACATGGATTCCAATTTGGCACTGAGATACGTCAAGTCTCTTCCCAGTATCTCTCAATATCTCGCAGCTGTTGCACAGGAAGCCATTGTCAAATTTAGTTCCAAGAAGTTTTCTCGCGACTTTGAAAGGTATCCAACTCCGAGCTCTGCACGCCCCACTTCATTCAGAGACGCTGAGACGGTCTTCCGCAACTATTACAACTCTGTTGGAAAGGCGGCACTCATGTATGCCTCAAAATTTTATTTCCTTCCAAGCGACCCTGCCTGGTCTTCGATTTTTTCCCTGAAAAGAGACGACTGGGGGTCTGAAAACGAGACATTTTCGGTCATCGTGAGTGAAGGCTTCTCAGTCGATAGAGCCAGCGTCAGCACGCTTCCACCTACACATAGCCTACGCAAATATCTCAAGGGCGACTCTCTGGTAAAGCTTCAAAACACACGCACGCAATACCCTTACTTCGCCATCTGGAACTTCTTCACGATGTCGCCTCATGCGAAAGTACTGCTGAGGAAAATGCGGGCGACCTCGCGACTGGAAACACAGTCGCAGACAGCTGGCTACCCGTTAGACCTTATTCAACACGAACACCCCGTCGATGCGACGACTGGAATCCAGGCTGAGATAGCCGCCTTCGAAGCGGACCAATATTCACTGCGTTCAAGAGCCCCTACTCAGCAAGAATCTCACCCAAGCCGGGAATCACGCCCCATTCCACGAGCACCAGGTCTCCGAACCTCATCAGGCCCAAAACTGCCCCCAGCTACCACCCAAAAGATCGCCCCGGCCGTTGTCGCAGCGAGGGCAAAGAGGCTTGAGCCCTACGTCCCACGCCACCACGATTTTCTCCAATATGTGGGTATTCTCGGATTCTGCAGTAGAATACTAATGATCCCATTTGACAGGCATGGAACAGAGCTGTTGAAAACGACGCGACATACATCGTTTTTCATTGCGGTTGTTACGAACGCATTGGAATCCGCCACCGTGCGTCGCAAACCCTGTACCTTTCTGACCTCATATTTCCTATGTACGGATGCGACCCAGCGTATGGGGCGCTACAACTCGGCCTCCATCTGTCAATCGTGCAGGACGTGCTGGAAAGGGAATCTATGGCAACAATGTATGAACGTCGTTCGCGTTCCTCGCAGAAACGAACCCGCGGTCACGAACACGACGATGATTCGACCTTGGGTCATGCTGCAAAACGCCAAAAGAAGGATGTTCAGGTTTCTGATGGCTCAGCAACCTCCAGCAATGTAATCCTCTTCTCCAGGCTTGTCATTTGTCTGTACTGAAGCATATATTCATTTATAGATAGACGATGAACTCGCCGTCCGGGATCTTGCACTCTTCATCCTCAACTACGGCCCCTATCGTTCAGCGGCACCATCTTCCTTCCTCCGCACGGCGCCCTCTTGTGCACCATGTTCACTCGATGTCAAGGATGAAGAATTCCTTGTTCCAAAACGGCAAGCAAAGTACCTTCCTTCCCAATACCTCTCGATCACTATCTCCAGCGCAGCTGTGGGGCATGGTGCCATCGGCACCGTGCATAGAGCAACTGCGGAGGTACAGCTCAGTTCAGGCAAACGACTCGAGAAAACTGTGGTTGTCAAGTTTGCTTCTTCTGCGGAACATCAAGAGCGACTAGTCCACGAGCACCAAATTTATCGGCACCTAGCGAAGGCTAGAAACGTGGAGGGTGTTGTCCTTGTTCATGGGTTGTTCCAAGACATAGAAACGCAGATCCTGACACTCGTTATGGATGATGCCGGTACTACTTTGCGAAAGCGAGAGTATGCGCGTAGCGGAGAAGGTGCAAAAGTCACTACAAACAGAGAAGAAAGGTCAGTATGATCTCGTGCTGGCTCGTTTAAATTCGTGTTCAGTGTGCTACTTGCAGGAGGGCATTCATGAAAGCCATTAAAAGCATACATAATACTCGAGTCCGCCATCGCGATATCCGTCCTGATAATGTGACTATCAACGATCAAGGCAAAGTATTTTTCATCGACTTTGACCGAGCAAAAGTCGACACCGAGAGCCAAACGTCCAAGTCTTTCGACAACGAAACGAGTCACATGAAGCAAGTTCTGACAGGCAAAACCGAAGACGGGGACTATTCCAGATACTCCGATTCAGATTCGGAAAGTTTCGAAGATGAGGATGGCCCATAATGCGTACTCTGAAGGGAAATCCTCTGCCTCTCTTTCTCAACGGAATTGTCAGCAGTGCTGAGTGCAGGGTCATTTATAGTCAGGGGTCCAAGCATGAAAATTACATAGCATTGCAGGAATAATAGGAGACGTTACAGAGGTCTTCAACTACGCAAACCAAAAGGACCTCCTCTCTCCCTTGAGAGTTACCTTTCATCAGATTTGAGGAATTTCTTTCGGGCGGCCGCAATGGATTTCGACAATGAATTCATTTCTGCTTCCATTGTGCTTGGGCCAGCTGTCGCAGAGGTAAATTTTGATGCGTCCACTCTCTGGCACTGTGCCAAGGAAATGAGGAAAACATGGCCACTCTCGTTCATGAGAATATGGTTGTGATTTAAGTTGCCGTGTTGATAACCACTCGCGTGTAAAGAAGACAGAGCTTTCTCGAACTTGGCGCTGTGAAGTATCTGGCATGTAAGAGCAGGAAAAAAGGAAAAAGCAAAGTTGATGACTGACATATTGCCTTTAAAGGCTGGGGTCGTCCGTTCTTTCTTAGTCAGAGTTTGGAAAGTATCACCCCCACGATCCAGTAAAAGCCCCCACAGCATCGAGCCCTCAAGCGACCAGTCGAATAATCCATAATGGCGACATAGATACGGTGCAACTTGTTCACTGGCCAGGACGTGATAGGTGTCGCATTCTCGTTGAAGGGCATCGAACTCCGCGGCGGAGGTCGCGAATTTCATGACAAATGGGGCACTATAACGCACTCCTGTCCCATCTTCTTGGGAGGCGGTAGTTTGTGTTAACGAAACAGCCCATGCTTTTCCATCAAGATGCTCGCCAAATTCGAATACCAATCCATCGTCACCTGTTGACGAACCCTGTTCAGCTTCTGCCGTCATCTTCAGAGGACGATATGCAGGGTATCCGATAGGCGCAATATCACTGGGTAGATTGATATAAACATCTGAGCTGCTACGAAGCTGCTCTACCATGATCTAGATGAGGGTCAATCATCAGTCTAAACCTTGATGTGAGTTCCTGTACACATACCTCTCGAATCTGCATTTCACTCCAATGATCCCGCATCCCTTCGACATTCAGGAACCCTGTGTCGGTCACCGCAAGCTTGAAGAGGAGAGGTTGGTCGTTTACATCAGCCCGAGAAATCTTCTCCATTTGAGAAGCACGATCTAAAGCGTCTTCATAGCCAGCGAGGTACAGAGCGGTATGGAGTTTTCCATGAGGCGGGTTGGCTTCCCTTTCGACTTCGATGATGGAAGAGATATATAAGGTTTTTCTAACACGGTGACGAACACAGAGGAGCTCGTATTTGCCGGCATTGAAAATAATAATCGTAGCGTCATTGATGACAGCCTCTGTCCATCCCTACATAGGTTGAGGACACGTTAATCCGGCACAACAAGAAAAGGGACAGAAAACTTACTTGCTGGATGATCGAATAAGCATCTTTCTTCTTCGTTGATTTCCTCGATTTGGGCTTTGCTGGTCGTCTCTGGTGAGTTTTGGAGCGCCTCTTAGCGTGACCACGCGAAGTGGCAGTGTGACCTTGCGTCACTGTTTCCACGTCCTCCCAGTCCGAGTTGTCACCAGATTCATCACTCCTCACTTCCGCTTCATCGTCGTCAGATGTATCCTCCAGGTCCTCGTCGACGCTTCCACGAAACCCCTGCGTCGATGCGCCATCTGTGCTGTAATACCTGGACCTTGCAAGCAAACTTTCTGTGCAAATCGCGTCGGGTGATGTTCTTAACCTTCCGGTGACCGAATACCTGTTGCCTTTTGCATGGTCCTTGTGGCCACACTTGAACGTGTGTTTGCCCACTACGTCACAAGTTCGCCAGGGAAATTGTCCTTCAATCCTCGTCAAGGCTTTCATGTTTTTTATGTCGCCAGCGCTGAGGCTTTTGAACTCCCATACTACAGGATGGTTCAGCTGGTGTTTGCGGATAAGATCGATTTTTTGACTGATATCCGATCCCAGCTGCTCATCCTTGATGTCCATAAATCCGTCGGCTTTTGCATGGGCCTGCGGGATAGTAGGCTTGAAGGTGAATTCAAAGGCGTTCTCGTTCCAAGCCTTGAGATTGAAAGCCAGCGCGGAAGCGACCAGTGGACAGAGTTTTCCCGTTTCCTCTGCATAGTGAGCTTGTAGACCCTTCTCGTTGGAGACCTTTCTCATCTTGTTCGAGCTCTTTTCATCGTCATACTGTCCATAAAGCGGGAATTCTGTTGGTGGAATGGATGTTGCGTCGAATTTCTCCAAATAAGTATCACAGACACTCCCGATAAGCTCTGGCAGGTCGGGAAGGTAGACGATATTCTCAAGTCGCAGGGGCTTGGCCAGATGCATGTCGTAGTACTTCGGCTTTCGAGTCGCCGAAGACGGGGTATGTGAAGTGCTCTTGAGAACCGGAAGAGTCTTCCAACTCAAGAAACGCTGTAGAGCCTCGGTACTGGAAGACATGGGGAGTGTGCTACTGCTTGCAGGCGTTTCGGAGGCGTTGCCCGAGCCCCGCCTCGGAGTCGGAGGTTCACTGAATGCTACAGTAAACTGCCGCTTGGTGGAAGAGCTATCTGAGTTACTTGGGGGTACCATGCTGAAGGTAGAGGAACCTGTGTAGAATGCTGGTCGAATGTGGGCGTAATCGGATTGGGAGGCGGCGTGTACAAGTTCCTTATCACTGTCAGTACTTAAAATGCCAAGAACATTGACCCCATGACACTGTGAGAGAATCCGAATACACCTCAACGGATCTGGCTTAAGATTTGGGGCCATTTCCGTCCGCACCGATCCAATATCGCTACTGACCAGGTTCATCTGAAAATCCACGAGCCTTGGGCTAAACGGAATTGGAAACACTGGCGCACGAGACCGGCGTACTGTGCGGCGGCAACTTCCGTCGCCACACGTGAGCACCGTTTAAGGTTGGCGGGACGTCCGAAAAATTGGTCATTCCAAGGGTGGTCCGGACCGCTTTTCCTGCGTTCTGGAGCCCAGGGTTTTCGTCTGAAACCGTGCTCAAACTCCTCGGCAGGCGTCTCATTTCGTCATCATTTTCATATCACACTTCGGCTTGCAGGGTTCTTGGCTCGAAAACGCGCTCAATTCGCTCTTCGTATCTCGTCAGCCATTCGGTCATTTTCGGTCATCGTTTGGTCGTCCGTCCGCAAAAGGAAAACCCTGGGAGGAGAATGCTGCCGGACGGAAAAAATGGTCCATTCCAAGGGTGGTCCGGACCGCTTTTCTGCGTTCTGGAGCCCCAGGGTGTTTCGTCGAAACCCGTGTGCTCAAACCCTCGCAGCGTCTCATTCGTCATCCATTTTCATACACACTTCGGCTTGGCAGGGTTCTTGGCCGAAACCGCGCAATCGCCTTCGTATCCACGGACAGCATTCCGTCATTTCGGCATCGTTGGTCGTCCGTCCGCAAAAGGAAAACCCTTGGGGATTGCGAAGCCGCCGACGTCCACGGCTAGATCTTGCACCCTTCGACCGGATTCATTGTGTTGGCATCGCGC
>MPNV01002787.1:25854-48514 GCA_013376435.1 Cyclocybe cylindracea | reverse complement strand
GCTGATAGAAGTGGGTTGCTCTCAGATTCGATTCTGAGCCATCTTCTCCTGGTCGCCGTCGTATGGCTGTATCGACAACTGTGCTGGACTGTGGTGCCAGTCTGCTCATGGCCCCTCGTTGTTTGGAGTGTCGAAGGAGAGTTTGAGGCCGGAGAATGTCTGATATGGTGAGTTTCATTTCGCTTTCGCTGCCTTGCTGTTCATCTCACACTTGTGTGCCTTTAGAAGTCGATACAACTCGCTCGGGCTTTTCAGTGTGCTTTCTTCGCTACGGTGCTTCGAGATCGTTGGGGTTAATCTCGTCAGACGGCGCTTGTATTAAATACTTCGCTGTTCCGTCACGTCCGAGCACCATATCCGCATGTTCGCCTCGCCTGGGGCTCTAGCTGTTTCCCTAATCCATTCGTGAAGCATGGGTTGCACATTTGGGTTAAGTTCATCTTCAGCAACCCCTGCTGCCCCCTAATTTCTTAGGTCAATTCCCTTGCCACTCCGCGAACGGTGGTAAGTCCAGTTTACCGTCGTTTGGATCGACAGGCGTGGAGATCTTTCATGGGGCACCATTCAAGGCCGCCCATGTCTTTGCAAGCTTGAGTTGCTCATCGCCTATCGGTTGGTCGCTGGGCGCCGTTCTCCGAGTGACGCCAGCACACCGTGAGCATACCCGCATGGTAGCTGCGGACCTAGGTGCCATCTCGTGTTCGTGCCCGTTCGCACACCTTGAGATGGTTGGGGAGGGGGCATTTCCTCCCGCCTTGCCCACTAGATACCGAACCTCCAGCTGGCTAACAGGTTCGAACCACAGCTATGAAGTCATTGGGTTTGACTTCGAGTAGAGGAGGGAAGAGATGAAGGAGGAAGGGTAGGAAGAGGAGGTCGTTGAATGGAGTAGCTCGGGAGGGGCGATGAGTGGACGAAGGAATTGCGATTGGATGGGGCGAGTGGGTTGGCGACGTTCAGCCTGGAAGTGCAGGTGGGGATGGGGGTGCATCAACACGAGGGCTTGAAGGATTCCTCTCCTTCTCCATCTCCATCTCCAGCGCACGTCAACCCCAAGGCTCATCCTGCCTTAGGCGCTATCGCCAGCCCTACCACCCAGGAAGAATAAAGAGACTGGAGATAGGAACAAGTCGAACACCTCGCCCTCAGAGCACTTCTATAAGCCAGATACATATATCAAAGACTGCTTATCCAAGAGTACTTCTGCGCCAGCGCCAGCGCCAATGCATCAATCGTAGGAGAGAGCACGTCGCCCTTCCTCTGTAATGGTCCGTCGCAAGAATCGTCTGACGCCTATCGAAGCCAGAATTCAAACCAAATATCAGGGGAGGAAACCAACGAAAACAAAGACGAACAGTGGAAAGCCGACGACAACCTCATGGAAGACCCCTACGCACCCTACGTCCCATCCTGCAGCACGAGCGCCTCCAGTGCAAGCTGCCTGTGCCGGTATCGACGGACTTGGTCGAACTGTTTTTCTGTGTGTCTGTATCCGCGAAATCGTTGAGATCCTGGAATAAATGAATTTGGAGTCTCCTCTAGGGAGGAAAGTGTGAGGATGGGCACTAACACAGACGGCGCTGCGAGTGCGAAGAGCGACACCTACGACGCCGACTCTGGGGTCTTCCTGGTTTTCTAACACCTTTGGTAGCACCAATGCCGAGTCGTATACAGACACCCTCACCTTGCTATTAACACTGACCTTGCCATCAACACCAACCTCGCCGCCAGCACCAACATCCCTACCTCCTACGAAGGAAGCACACCACCTGCCTCCACAGAACTGACACAAATCCTACAGGTCCTACAGAGGATCTCACCGCTGAGCAGCTCGCCTGTTCTTAGAGATGAGTATTCAAGGGTGGAGTCGGCATATGCAAGTGGGCTGGAGTGGTCGGCTTATGCGAGCGGGTGGGAGGGTCAACGTATGGCTCTACGAAACCACAAGCCCCTCGTCGAGCTCGAGCATTGGGTCGACATCGAGTGAAGGAGGAAAGAGGAGGAAGAAAGGTCAGAAGGAGCTGGAGCCGGGGTTGGCACCAAGGGAATGGGAGAGGCGGGGGGATGGCGGGGGAGGCGAATCGGAAGAAAGGCGCCATACCCTCCACGGCCCTTCCAATTCCACCCACCAACACCCACTTTCGCCCCCTTCTCCAACATCGACTGCGTCTACGCGGGCTCCCGTCAAACTGTGCACGCTCTACTTTAGCACGCTGAGGCGGAGAGGGTGGAGCGTCAGTGAGGTGTTGGCTTGCCAGACGAAGATAGGCAGGACGCGCCTTACGCTAGTCGAGATTCTGAGGTTCGTCCCCTCCCCTTCTGTTCCCTTCCCTTCCGTCTTTGTTTTTCCTACATAGAAAAACTGACCGCGTTGACAGACGCCCCAAAGCAAGCAACATACCAAAGGTCCAAGAAGTCTGAAAACGAAACAATTCCAATCCCCTCTTCTTACCCGTGCCTGATGATGATGCATTGGCTGAAAGTGCTTATGTCTAGTCGAATTGCAGAGAGCACAAACCTATCGTGTCGATCACACCTGACAAACCTAACCCTAAGTGGGCCGGGCCGATTCCCACCATCTTCGATCACCAACGTTTCTCATTTGAGCAACGCCGCCTTAACATCCTGCAAATCCTTTCTGTCTCCCCCTCAGTAATCATCGCGAAATAACTCAAGCACGATGCATCAACAGGAGATGTTACAAGTTGGTAAGTCGTGCTTTTAGTCTCCCTATGCCTCTAATGAGCGATTTGCCCATCAGCCTGTCTGGTGGCCCTCGTTGCCTGCCTCATAGCACTATTCAATCATATCCACCGCTGTGTAGAGTCCCATACCCATCGAAACGCGGAAACGGCCTCTCGTGCCTATCACACATCGCGACCCGCTCGAAACGCCGCCGATCCACCCAGAGTCGACTTCTTCAAAGGTGAGCCCCTTCCGACAATCTGGACGGCAACAATGCGATCGTGCAACAGGAGCCGCCAGGATCGAACTTGAAGATGGCGAAATGGTGATCGCTGCAGGACGAGGACGCGTCAGCGTGTTCGAAGGTAAGTCCTACGCCTCGTCTCTCAGAACCCCATTCGACTAAGCCTTCCAGGCGCTGCTGACGTTCTTCGCGCAAGCGATTTGCGTTCAAGAACTGCTCGCTACGGTAAAGATCTCATCTATTTTTGACATTTCGTCTGCCACTAACGTTGTTTCTTAACCTCTTGGACTATGAAAATCGCTGCATCAAGATAACGATCGTGCTTGAGAACAACGTAGGGTTTGCCAGAAAAAAACGAGCACACAAAGATTTTTTCTGTATATATATCTTTACGGCTCGTTATTCCATTCGTGCCTAATGTGATGCAGTTGAGCAGGAGACGAGCGCTAGGAGTAGGCGTACAGTTCTGGTGTACGATTTTTGCTTCTGTTACGAAGCCAGCTAGTCATCCTTGACAACATTCCAGTTCGGACTTCCTGAGCAATTTCCATACAACCATCGAAGAGGACTCATCGGATACATTATTTGGTACTGCAAAAACCAGCGCCTATGAAGTGAAAATCGGCTTGGGAAGGAAATAGGAAGGAAATAGTCCGGGCCGAGGTTACATAAGCATCTTTTTCGAACCGTCCCTCCCTAGCGACCTCCTGAGGCTATATAAAGCTACAGAATGGATTCAGGGTGTATATGGAGCTGTATGTGGCAACCCGGTAGGCTATGGAACACTATGCAGCTGCATAGGGGGCGCTACATGGTGCTACGGCACTATAGGCTGCTATGGTTCCAAAACCAGCTGCTATGACTTGCTATGGCCCAAAATCCGGAATTGCTGATGCGGTCCCCCCCTGTTATGTTAGATACTTGGGTTTGTAACTGTCATATTGGATTATATAATCACTTTTAAAATAAAATAAAATTCCCTAAATTTCGAGCATTCTAAATGCCAGAGTCCTCAGAGATGCTTAAACTCGATGTTGTGGTGAGATGAAGCGTCGATGAGCACCTTATTCCGACTTTTCCCTTGGCGTACAGGTTTTCCGTGTGGTGACAGGAATTCCCACGAGGGGTTTGGGTACATTATCTCGACTTTTCTAGGACAATTTGACCCCTTTCAGAGGAGGTCAAATGGAAACTGCCCAACATTGGCCAGAAAGTGTCCCGAAAATGATGTCCGGACCCATCCAACAGGAGCTGAGGCTACCATATATAGACAGGCATCTAGCAGTATCTGACATGGAGTTTTGGACCCCCTGCTGTTAGATACGTTACTAACATGTAAGTTACTTGTCATATACCCCTAGGTTACTAACATTGAACTAACCAACCCAGCACTAGTCTCGACGGTTTGGCAGCATGGGAGCGAGGTGTCCAAAAACGTCGAGGGTGGCTGTGCTATGGCAGATAACTTAGGGGCTGGCAGATAACTTTTTCTCGTTGCCCGAGAACCAGTGCACCTCCTGGTCTCAAATTTTGAAGAATTTCTGAATACATTTATTTGACAGTGTAAATGAGGTATTAGAGTCGTAGTGTAAATATGAAAGCCAGGGGAGTTCTTTTCTTTGTGTCTCGGAGTTTGCCGGGCAGATACTGGCAGATAACTACCCAGTAGTTCGATCGGTAAACCGACATCCCCAGAGGAAGACGTGACCCGCGCACATGAGGACCGATATGTCCCCGGCGGGGCAACAACCCAATGTGACACATTTGATATGCTCATGGGCTATATCTGCATACACAGTGCCTACATTCATGATCAAAGATATTGACTATAATCCATCAGCAGTCCCAGAAGGTATTCCTGTTGAACAGATGCCCCTCACGCCTGAGAAAGCATGATTCTTGGATATTAGTGTAATGCCCGGGTCAGTGAATGCCCGGGTCAGTAAATGCCCGGGTCAGCTAAATTCCCGGGTCAGTGAAGCCCGGTCAGTAAAATGCCGGGTCAGTGAATGCCCGGGTCAGTAAGCCGGGCAGCTAAATGCCCCGGTGCAGTGAATGCCCGGGTCAGTAAAATGCCCGGGTCTGAATGCCCGGGTCAGTGAATGCCCGGGTCAGTGAATGCCGGTCAGTGAATGCTCAGGTTACAGTTACTTGACCCGACGGCAATGTTAGACAAAGAAGACTTCCCCGACGGGACTATTCAACCGCGAGAATCCCGGCGACGTTATTGCCCCGCACCTACGTCCAAGGAACTGTGCGCGGGAAAGGCATGCCCAGCGGGATTATTTAGTCCCCGGGCATACCATGTCCGACGGAATTGTTTACCCATATGGGGAAAGTCATCCGATGGGGAAATAGAAATATTTATTGAAGAATGTCCGTCGGACATAATGCAATCCCCGAGCACGATAGTCCCGTCATAATATCTTGAGAGTGTGAACCTAGAGAGGATCTCTTCTGGGTAGTTTCCCTTGGTAATTCTCTTGCATTTGTTAGTGCACTTCATCCAGAGATAAATTATGTTTATATTGTACATGTGAGGATTGACCTGCCGGACATATCCCTTGTCCCGGCATCGGGGATTAGCCCCTAAGAAATCGGGAAAACAAATTAGGGTGACGCAGGATTGTGTCCGGGCGTCTTTGGGGTTCCTCACCCTACCAGGGCAATATTAAACTTTCTCCAAACACCATGAAAATGTATATTTGAGGTCTTGGCTCACTTTTGCATAGACAATTGTGGATTTGTGTATTTTTATTTGTATTCAGACATATAATGGCCCCCATGAATG
Organism: Cyclocybe cylindracea; assembly: GCA_013376435.1. NCBI lineage: Eukaryota > Fungi > Basidiomycota > Agaricomycetes > Agaricales > Hemipholiotaceae > Cyclocybe > Cyclocybe cylindracea. The sequence goes on along the minus strand of MPNV01002787.1, from coordinate 42,794 downwards.
CTGGCAGAAGAACTCACTGTTTCATACTCTGAGCTCCAAATATGGAATAAAATTCCATATTTGGAGATTTCCCATGCACCGAAGCATGCCACATTTGAGCATATCGGACTTCCAAAGACTCTAGATAAGATTATTTCGTTGGAGTGTTGGAGAAGGGTTTTATATTTCTAGAGTGTGAGAGATGGAAGAAGTGATCCCCGAGAAGTGCCTTTGAGCGCGACGTGACACGATGCGAGTTGGTGTTGCGGCGCGCTGGAGGGATAAACCAGCTGCCAGCTGACCTGAGCGCTTTGAAAACAAGAGGCTGTCCGAGCCGGATGCCAAGTGGCTGTACCAAACGCTAGGGAGTAGGTGGGAGGGAGCGACAAAAAAGCGAGGAGCAGGCTGAAACAGGAGGCTCTTGGCAACAAGCACCTACAAAGATGGGAGATAAGGCTCTCAATGATTTTTATACATTTGTGTACATTAGAGGGTGATGCCTTATCACTACATTATCTTATCCCGATGATAGGGTGTACTCGATTTTCGCGGTCGATGTCGTCTCGTCGGTGTGGGTGCAAGTTTGGACACGGACGACAGGGATCGCAGCCATAAAAGATCCCTATAAGACAGTGCAGCTCAGTTATGTGACAAGGGGTACCTTCATTCGAAAGGATCCACCAACCGCGCATGAACTCCCCCCGCTACTCCGGAAGATATCCCCGAAGTTGTGTGCCTCTGGCACATGTCTGCTGACGGTAATGTGAGTAACATCCTGAAAACAGCGTTTAGATTTGACCCTCAAAGACTTTGTCTTTCATAGCATCCATTTTCCTTGGACCAGGAAGGAGCATTTCGTGAAGCTACCGCCCTTGTCGAGAGTGGGCAAGTCTGGGTCTACAAGTTGTTTGACGGTGGATACCCACCCCGTATCGTGACCGCTGCCTTCGCCAGGTACAGCGAAAAAGTTGCGACACTCACCAAGCTGTACACCGACCCAGAGTGGGATATGCCGGTCATCTCACGCGAGCGGTCTGTCACGAGTAAGGTATTTTGCCCCTGTTAGGGTCCCGTCCATTTTCACTGTTTTCGGACACCATACAGGCTGCTCAAGACGAAGGAGAAGGTCACGACTTTTGTCAGGTATAAGAGCAGCGACCACCACATTTTCGGCAGGATTGGTTTTGTGGGCATTGGGATTAGCTCTCCTGCCCCAGAGGAAGTTGAGACGTGGTTTGAGATTGTCTTCAATGCAGCACGCGTGAAGCTGGGTTACTGGTAGAGAAGGTAAGATCCTCCCGGTCTGCAATCATCCGTTTCGATTTGACCAAGACTTCGTCCTCGTCCTTCAGGTCTTCCCGTCGAACTACGTCCTACATGTCATCAATGCGAGGCATATGTAACGCTGTGAGACCTCTTTCAAAAGACCACGCCAATGCGGTTGATTCAGGGGTTCAGGGTATATCCTATTTCTTCTTTACAAATTTCTTATGCAGTACATTGGCTTCGAGAGGTTACAGCTTCTAATCAATGAAATATCCAAACACGCAAACACCATGAAACACTTGATTAGGCCCACGTATCCTTGTCCGTTCCCCACTTTTTGCCCTCAACCGAGATCTCGACGGACGACCGCGAATGGGGCGTGTGCGGCTCGTCGAACCTGTCACCTCCTTTGATGTCGTGCAGCTCGTGTTGTTCGACATGCACGAACACCTCTCCGGGGTGAGTGCGAATCAAGCTCGGCTCGATGACATCCTGAATATTGCAGCGGAATACTTGAACAAACTCTCTACGAAAATAGAAGAGCGGACCACATACCGTCTTCTTCATATTCGACATATGTATCTGATTCTTTACGCCACCCGTCGTGTTGACTTGGCTGTCCGAGACCACCCCCTCAGTCGTGTCGTTGAATTTCCATCCGTGCCGTGAGTTGAGGCTGCTCATCAACGAGTTGGTATAGAGCTTGGTGAGGGGGGAAGTTGAGAAGGAAGTGGGTCCCTGTTAGCTATCGATTGCCGGGATGTCAGAACCTGACGTGAGTGGGGAAAGGGAGGGGACCGCTGGAGGGCGCTTACATCACACATTTCTTAGTGTTAGTGTCTCGTCTTGAACAGACTCCCTGAGCTCAGGCCACCCTCTCGGGCCATTTGAGCCTGAGCCATTTTATCCCCGAGACATTCTATTCCTGCAACATTCTATTCCCGGAGGGTGATGCCCAAGGGAAAAGGATTTTGATGTGGTTCCCTTGCATCCGTTGGGGAATCTCAGCCAGAGGAAAGATAAATTATGTTATGTTGCAGCTGTGGATTGACCCGCCGGGCATACCCCTTGTCCCGGCATTGGGGATCAGCTGAAATGACTTGATGTTGGTTACGGTTGAAATAAGCGGGGAGCCGAGTACCACAGCGTCCGTCTGTGGTCCTCTAGATATGAAATACGCCGTTAAAGTGCGTACGAGCGCTTAAGCCGGGAAGTGCCGAACGCGTGATGCTGAGTTTAAATTTTCGATCGATGGTGAGCGCTCGACGATTGTCGAAGTCGTAGCGCTTCGAGTTGAATAGATAAGATAATTTTCGAGTACCTTTGCGACTTGAGTCAAAGATACGATGATTTGATAGTCTTAATTGATTGATTTGGTGAGAGATGAGTGAACCGAAAGCTTTTTAAATGTAGATTCCGGGTGCTAAATCACTACTTTTACATGAGAGTACTCGAGTCCTTTTATACCTTTTGTATGTGAAACTTTTGCTATGTCAGTGGAGTGTAAATACATTATATCTATGTCATTCCGGAGTGAAAAAAAATGGATTAAGATAAGAAATAGGAGATTTTACTTTTTATGGTAGGTCTGCGCCACCGCGCGCTTGGAGTGTCCGAAACTGGGGTTGTGCCATCGAACGCTCGTGTTTCCAAGGCTAGTCCGAATGGACGCCTTACACAGCTTCTACTAAATAAGGGAAATGAATTAGAGTGGCGCAGGACCACGTCCGGGCTACTTTACAGTGCCTCACACCACCGGGACAAAAAAAACTTCTCCAAATGCCAGGAAAATGTATGTTTGAGGTCTTGGCATGATTTAATGCTGCCGTGGAAGAAGGTTTCCAACTTAGTTATCTCAATATAGCACCTCAGCCAATAGGTAAGAACAATGTTTAAAGATTTAGCACTTAACTTTACCATCTTTCCCTCAGACACCAGGACATGTCACAACCTGCCCAGAAAGTGACGATCATACTCTCTTTTGGGTAGACAATTGTAGATGAGAGTATTTTCATCTTTAAACAGACATATAACAGCCCAAGTGAAGAGCAACCAGCTGTTTCATGCTCTAAGCTTCCAATAAGGAATAAAGTTCCATATTTGGATATTGCTGGCAGCACCAAATCGTGCGAGCATTTTGGATATGCAGAGATTGTAGATGCAGGATATGTCCAATTTTAAGACCTAATAATTTGATCAATATCTTTTCTCATGCAGCACTCACTGTCCTTCCAGACACCTAAGGGAATGAGGGCAACCCCCGGGCAAGAGATCCTCTCTGGGTTCATACTCTCCGGGCACGGACACAGCATTCCCGGGGATAGGATTATGTCCGACGGACATTCTTCAATAAATACTTTTATTTCCCCGTCGGGTGCTGTTCCCGGAGAACACATTTACATGCAGGCAGTAATCCCGTCGGGGATGTCCATATAATATTTTCCTGCCGGACTTTACCGGGGCACACATTTCCTCGGACAAACATCCAGGGCAATAATCCCGTCGGAAATGGTATTCTTGGGAGGATTGAGTAATGCCGTCGGGAATGTCTTCCTTGTCTAATACTGTTGTCGGGTCACATTGTCTCGGGGCAAGTTGTCCAGAAATTTCCCGGACGTAAAAACCGGGAAAGCGGAATAAATTTCATTTTATCCTACAGGGCATGTACAACCACCGCCGGGGCAACATTTTGGCTAGTTTACTCAACGGAAACCGGGGCGTGCCCCGGTCCGGTGGACCCGCATTGGACGATGCAAAACGAGCGTCCGGTGGTTCGTACAATACGGGTCAATGTCACTAATGCACCTGTACATCAGCGAGGAACAGGTCGACAGAGGTGGCCACCATCGTAAGGAGTCCAGTTTGAAGGGTAACTGGACGTGGATGAGTGACTGTGAGTTGTAATCCAACAATGTAACTTGCATACCTCGGATAATGCGGTCGACCATCATGTCCGAGCGCTTGAAACCGGTCTTGTGTTCACGCTGAAGAAAGAAATAGGGTTGTTAGGATCGCGCAGCGTCGCATTCACCTACAAGAAGCTTACACTGAAGGTTTTATATTAGTCAGCCTTATAAGTGAGAGGTAAATAGAGAGGACGTACAGGTACCACACAAGGACGGCAGTAATCACAATATCGGCCGCCACTTCACATGTCAGCCATATCGTGACGGCGGTCCTAATCTTATGGAATTCAGTGACGTGAGTGAAGTTGCCTGTCCTGATGGGGACTGCGATGGCGGCGCCTACAAAGTGCAATAGATGGTCCGGTTAAGTAATTCACAGAGACGGCAAGGGAGAACTAAGGGCTCACCACATGCAGTCAAGGCCAACACTGCGATAATCACCACGTATATCCAGTTCTTCGTCAAGACGAGGATACGCCAGGCGAAGAATAATTGAACAATGCATGCGATCACTCCCTGGAATAGTTTCAGTCAGACGATCCGACGGCCGAGACGAGACCAGAAAGCACTGACTATAGTTCATAGGGTTGTGGCTAGTTTTTGTCGGGATGATGGGGTTGTACGTAGGCACCTGTGGCTAGAACTAAACCAAAGTGTAAGCTCGAGAATAGATAGGGTAGGGAAAGCGGCGAGACGTACTCCAGTCTGTTCTTTTTAGGAAGTCGACGTCGCCGAAGAAGGTAATGAGGGAGCAGCATAAATAAGTGAAGAGGAACACAGAGTTGATAACATCGACGACGAATATTCCTGCGACCTAAGGAATTCTTCAGGTGGTGTTCAGGAGATCAAATTTATGCCAGAGCTACTGACCAGAGCTTTAATCCAGGTCCGGTCGCTGATCAGTGGGTGGGTGCAGAGGTCAGAATCGGGGAAGAATAGAAGCCAGTACTGTGGCGTACCCACTCTCTGTATTTTGTATAATACATGTACATCTGGGACACCATCACTCCCATGAGGAGGATGTTGAATGCGTACCCAATGAACATCCACCCATGGCCTGAGAAGAAAGGTACCGCTCATTGATAAGATAGGGCTTCCATGGGGTTGAGGAAAGGTACGCACACAGCTTCTGCAGGCCCTTTCATACTAATCGGGTTGTTAATAAGCGCCATCTCGCGACCGCCAGGGATGCAGCGGGAAGGATGAGGGAAAGATGCGTAAAGGGTTGCAATGCGTTCCAGCGTCTGTGTCTTGTATATGGTCGGCAATTGCGACTCGGCGCCCCTCCTATCCTAAATTTCTAGAAAAATTGACTAGCATGCTAGTATGAAAGGTCTCCCATCAAGGGTCGTCATCCGGGGACCGGACTCGCTCGCTCCACAGACTTGTGTGGCGGAGATTCTGACGATGCCTGTGAGGTGAGGGGTCAAAATGTCAAGTGGTTTAAATGTAGAGTTTATGCCCTTACAGCGCTTTCAAGGCCGTTATATTCCGTTGGGAAAGTACGCACAGCTTGAACGCTATCCTGTAAGTCGTAGTGACCCTTTGCTTCAAGTGTCAAGTGAGTAAATCCAACACGTACGATACCACGACGTTTGAGCAGTCTTCAGATGGGTAAAAAGCGCCCCCGTTCGATGTCGAGCATCAAGAAAGCCTCGACTGCGCTGATCCAACCAATGGCCAACCAGGAAGTGATCTAAACGATCCGCTTAGGCATCCCCTATCTTCCAGAAGTATGTTTTGATTCGTATCATCCAGCTGGACTGCCGAGCGGCTGAGCCGGTGTGCGGCCGCAGACTTCGTCTTTGCCTTCTACCACGAACATCATGCTTCGCCGGATGTGCTCACTGCAAGTCTGCGACGCTCATAATTCTGAAGACGCCAATGCCACCATCCAGCTCGACGACAGTGTGACAGTATCAACTCCCAACATCCATATCCATCTCCCCTCCTGAGGGTGATCATGACGAATTACTGAGATCATGTCCCCATTCCCCGCACGGCGTAACAAGGGCAATCGACCACAATCCAGCGCACCCCCAGTGACACGGCCGCCATTATTACTCTCCAGGTTTGACCAACTCAGATGGCGACCACTTCTAGAAACTGAAGGAATGATACATGGGAAGCATAGTGAGTTCAGCCAGACTTTCGAGGTCTCGCCCCAATATTTTCAAATTCGTGCTAAGTCATTTGACAGATCAAGTACTTGCGTGTACCCGACAACCTACTAGATATCGTCAAGGAGGAGCAGACTCGTGACACGAATCGTACTGCCAGAGGAGGTCATATGGGAGGTAAGCCGTTCGGTCATCGTTCCTTTCTCACTCATAACGTCCATTCACTAAGAACTCCAAGAGGTGTGTGCTTAATTGTATCTAGCCAATTTCCTTCTTTCGTAACACTCTTCTCCTATAGCCCGTGGAGGACGCGGAACGCCAATGCGGGGTCGTGGATGAGGAGCATGTAGAAGTGCTTTGTCCCTATGATGTCTCTTTTTTCTCGCTTGTATTGAGGATTATTGCCCACAATAAGTATTATATCCTTTATCTTGTGGTTATACCCTATCAGCTGAAGCGCTTTCCTGAGCCATCTCTTCCTATTCGATGACTCTGCGCAATTTCTCCCAGTTGGATGAAGTCTGGCCTCTCGGCTTTCGCGGCTCATCGTAATCGCCAGAGTTTAGGATCGCGGGACAACGTGTTTATAACTCTTGCTCATACACCGAGGACCTCCGTTCGCACCGACTTCCTATCACTATAGCCCCCCCGGGGTCCCTAGCTGGATTGCTTAAGCCTGGTGCTGTCCTCGAGGTCTGCTTCCCGGCACGAGTTGCACTAAATATAAATGAGCGCTTAAATTCGATGGGATCCATCGACCTCTTATTGTTGCCTGTCTTCTCCTTCCCCCTTTCTCTGCTAATCCCCGGGAAAGACAGCCAAGATGTCTATGCCGATGGAATTTGGAGATACCCTCGAACGGTACATACCCCTCACTTCGAGATCTTACTGTGGACTAGTCCTGACGCATTTCTTCGACAGCATGGTTAAGCTTGAAAAGCCCAGAGGCCAAGTTTGAAGGCGGTCACCAAGCTCGATCGTTCAAGGTCATGAGGCAAGCGGCCCGACTCATCCCCATACTTAGCGTCTGCCTGTACATTTGTCCCCATTTTGATGGTCTTTCTATCGAACCACGTACGTCCTCCATGCCATGAATGTGCGGCTTGTACGTATACTTACACTCGGAAACCTCTCTCCAAGAATGGTGCCAATGCGGTTGGTTCAGGATGTACAGTATGCTATTTCTTTACAGTTTTCCTTTCAGGTAGTACATTGGTTTCGAGGGGCCGCAACTTCTACTCAGTAGAATATCTGAACATCAAGCGCCCGGAGATGCTTAATCATGCCCAAGCATCTTTATCCGTCGCTCATTTCTGAGCGTCGACAGAGATGTTGGCCGACGACTGTGAGTGGAGTGTGTCCGACTTCTCGTTGAACCTGTTGCCCCCCTTCGACGTCATGCAGCTCGTGTTGCTCGACATGCACGAACACCTCGGCGGGATGAGTGCGAATCACGCGAAGCTCGACAATGATGTCCTGAACGTCGCAGGAGAACATTTGAACAGGACACCCGACGAGGATGAACAGCGGAGCACGTACCGCCTTCCTTATGTGTGCCTGCTTCTGTACACCGTTCGTCGTGTTGACTTGGCTCCGTGCTCGTCCCCACGGCCGTCGTACCGTTGAATTTCCATCCGTGCCATGAGTTGAGGCTGCTGATCAACGAGTTGGCGTGGAGTAGAGCTTGGCGAGGGGGAAGTTAAAGAGGAAGTGAGTGCCTGTTGGCTATAGCCGGCAGGGCAGGTGCATTAGTGCCCTTGACCCATATTGAACGGACCACCGGACGTCCATTTTGCATCGTCCAATATGGGTCCACCGGATCCGCCGGACGACTGCACATTCACTCGTCTAAGATGGGTCCAGTGGACAACCCCAAATTACTCGTCTAAGACGGGTCCAGCGGACAGCCCAAAATCAAAGGGCCATACCCCGGTGCCCCGGTTTCCGCTGAATAGACTAGCTAAATGCTGCCCCGGTAGTTCTACACCCTGCGGGGTTAAAATAATATTTATTCTGCCCCGGTTTTTATGTCCGGAAATTTTTTAAACAATTTGCCCCGAGAGAGCTTGACCCGATGACAATATTAGACAAAAAGAGACATCCCCAATGGGATTATTCAATCCCCCCAAGAATACTATTTCCAATGGGGTTCTTGCCCCGCATGTATGTCCATAGGGAATGTGTGCCCCAGTAAAGTCCTGCAGGGAGATATTAGACAAAGACATCCCTGACAGGATTATTCAATCCCCCAAGAATACCAATTCCAAGAGGATTATTGCCTGTATGTAAGTGTTCCCCGGAAAAATTGCCTGATGGGGAGATAGAAATATCTATTGAAGAATGTCCGTCAGACTTAATCCTATCCCCTGTGATGCTATGTCCGTGTCCCGAGAGTATGAACCCAGAGAAGATCTCCGGGGAGCTGCCTTCAATCCCTTAGGTGTTTGGAAAGACAACAGTGAACAGTATCTGTTCAGACAGGAGTTCTGTATGACAAAAGATATTCATAAACTTACTAGGTCTGGTGTATTGGACATATCCAATCTAGAACCTCTAGAAGTCCAATATGCTCAAATGGTGGCACAAGATGGTGCTATTGGTGGATATCCAAATATGGAACTTTATTCCTTATTGGGAGTACGAAACAGCTGGTTGCTCTACAGACATTCACCGGGCTGTTATATGTCTGAATAGAAATAAAAATACCCTCACCCTCAATTGTCTACCCAGAAGTGAGCATGATTGCAACTTTTTGGGCAAGTTGTGACATGTTCTGGTGTTTAGAAGAAAGGTGGTAGAGTTAAGTGCCAAATCTTTAAACATTGTTCTGACCTTTGAGCTGAGGTGCTATATTGAGATAACTAAGCTGGAAACCTTCTTCCGGGGCAGCAAAAATTGACATTGAATCATGCCAAGATGTCAAATATACATTTTCATGGCATTTGGAGAAGGTTTAATATTGTCCCGGTGGTGGGAGGGGATCTAAAGTCACGCAGACATGGTCCTGCGACACTAATTCATTCCCTTATTTAGCAGGAGCTGATCCCTGGGGCTGGGACAAGGAGTATGTCCGGCGGGTCAATCATCACTGCTGCAATCATAATTTATCTCTGGCCAAAATTCACCAATGAATGCAAGAGAATTATATCAAAATCCTGTTCCTTCCACCTTTCATATGTACATGCCAGTAGGTAACCCTTTTTTCACATTCCAGGCTCACAGAGTACAAGCCCTGGAGTTCACATACTTCAGACATCACTGTCCGGGGATGAATGTCCTGGGGATAGAATGTCTCAGGAATGGAATGACTTGGGCTTGAATGGTCCAGGAGTAGATTGACCCGAGAGTATGTTGACCTGAGGATGGACTACCCCAAAAATAGACTGACCTGACAATGAACTGCCCCAATGATGAATTGCCCCATGGATGGGCTGACCCGAGAGTAAATTGACCTGACAGTACATTGACCTGAGGATGGACTGCCCCACAAATAGACTATCCTGACAATGAACTGCCCCAACAATGAACTGCCCTGAGAGTAAATTGACCTGAGAGTGCATTGACCCGAGCATGGACTGCCCTGAAAATAGACTGCCCCAAAAATAGACTGCCCCAAAAATAGACTGTCCCGACAATGAACTGCCCGAGGATGGACTGACCCGAGAGAAATTGACCCAAGCATACATTGACCCGAGCATGGACTGACCCAAGCATGGACTGCCCTAGTCCACAAGGCTCAGTGCTAGCCAAAATATATCAAATTTGTATCCAATGCACATCAAATTGTGCTGTTGCCCCACCGGGGATATCAGCCCTCACACTCATTTAATATTGAAGTCCCACCGGGTCATATTTCCTTGCTTGTGCTCATGCCGGGGATACAATGCATTACAGACATAAATACCATTGGACATGCGCTACTGGACCTAAGAATATTTAGACTGTCCAACGGACCCATCTTAAACGGGTAAATGTGCCATTGTCTGGTGGATCCGGTGGACCCATATTGGACAGTGCAAAACAGATGTCCGGTGGTCCGTTCAAAACAAGTCATTGTTACTAAGGTATGTGTCTCTCGCTCGACACATCCCTTCATTCCACAGGTGCCCCCTATCGCGCAGAGTGAAGACGAGGTCCCCCTTTCCAGGCTTGATCTTCTCGTTCCTTAACAGGGAAGGACGTCAATTATGAGACAGTCAGAATGGGATATGCCGTGTCAGGATCCACTCTGCGCTCTGAGGGAACACCTTGCGGACCCTCCTCCCTTTGTTGACTTTGTTCATTCTCTCTGTTGGCTTACGAAGAGAAGCCTTCGATATGTCGTAGTCATTATCGCTGACACTGCGCCTGCTGGACAGGCGGACTGTGTTCTTGTCTTCCCTGGACGAGCAGGAGTCGTTGTTGACTTGAATCATTTGTGCAAGTCTACTTCCGCACCTGGGGTTAACATTCAACTCCAGTGTTCTTCTCATCAACCAGGACTGCGATAGGTGAGTAACTTCGTTGTCAGTATATTCTTAACTGAATATAAGCCCCCTAGTCAATGTTTCGCCACCCAGGTTCCTCATGGATCTGGAGGTACTATTTTGTGCGAGTTAATGCGGTCAAGACTCAGGCGGAGAAAGCAAGGACTTCCACTCTTGCCTGCTCTTCCAACGCTTTGCATAGGTACGTGTGGTTTGTTCCCACTCTCCAGCCCATCATACTCACTCCACCCTGACCATATGTGTATGTAATACACGGGAGTCGACATCCTGCCCCTGCCCTGTACTTCGCCCTCACCATCCATTTGCCTTCAGAGTTCGACCTGCCACCTACACACAATCCTCCCGTCCACCGCTCCATCGCCGTTGGAATACCCACCACCCCTCCAGGCGAACCCCGCTCGTCAGTCAACAGCGGGCCCCTTGTTGGCGTTATTAATAGTCCAGTACGATAATAGAGCGGTGGATGCTCAGGATCGTGTGGATTGTGCAGCACAGGGTTGTATTCTATGAGAATCGTTCATTTCTTTCCTGTCTTTCTTCTGTTTGGTCCTCTGTCAACTAGAGTGTGGGACAGGATATCGTATCTTGGTAAGCTGCTGTTAGTTGACTGTTGTGGTCATTTTCTTAACGTCCAGCCTGAGGGTGGCAGTAGGATCTGCTCCCAACGATCCAGTCAGGGTACTCGGAGCCACCGTGTCATCTCCACCACTCTCCCATCTCATCAAATCCCTGTCTCGACCCACTCCTGAGGAGCGTGCTATGCACTCTAAGACAAGCGATATGTGCACACCTCACCACTACCTCAAAAATTTCTTCCGTCTATGACACAACTTTCTATGCCCTTTCTGCATCCTCCTAATGCTACCTCCTCGCACAGAGCAAGAACGATGCGCTTTCCAAGACCTGTCATTTCGCGTGTCTGCTCAGACGTAGACAACAGCAAAACGATTGGCTAGGATGTGGTGCGCCACTCGTTATTGCTTTGTGCGATTTGGGGGTGCTGCGAGGATTGTGCCTTCTTTGCTTCGCCGTCCTCTTTGTCCTCTATTCATGCACGGATCTGTGAGTACGGTTCGACGTAAGGCGGAATTTACTCATGGTGATATGAAATTAACCACTATAGTTAGATTGAAGGGGAAAGCATGAACACCGACCTAGTGATGCATCTGTTCTGTTCAGTCTGGCATGTCAACTCTCGAATGCATGATACTTGCCACAGCTTTGACGACACCTTTGGACTCTAGAGAAGTCGGGAGGTGGTGAGGTCTCATGGTGGAAAGAGGAGTTTGACTTGTTGAATATACCGTATGTACATGGGAAAGGAATCATACAGGGTAATACTCTAAGATAGCAGGGCCAAACAGGGGAAGGAGGCAGATTTGATGGGGGAGGAAGCCACACCCCGAGAGAAGGAACAATGTTGCCCTCCATCCTGTCCTTCGTGCGAGAGGATTTGTCTGCACAGGAGGACGCCGAGGACACCGAGTGTTTAATTTAGTTCTGCGACTGTCTGCCCGGCGTCAATTGTTGTGGGCACATCCCTCTCTCAATGACCACGACCACTGCAGACATGACGCTACTCTTTCTCAGACATGTAAACAGGTCCCTCGATCTCCCCTATCCCTTCCCTCTCTGCAGCCTCCTCTCTCTATCATCTGAGTTGATAAGCCATCGCTATCGCCCTCGCCATCCCATCGCCATCCATCGTTTGTCCCTACCATTGTCGCCACCCACTCGTCCCACTCCTTTCCCAACACTCCCCATTCTCGCAGCCACCACTCCATTGCTGTCACAACACTGAACTACCACCACATGCGTCCTGCTCGTCAGTTGACGGCTCCTCATTGGTGGTCCATGTGGTGTCCAATAATCGTTTGCAAAGGTCAATGGGGCGGTGGATCAAGAGGATTGTGTGGAGAGCGTAGACGGTCTTCTGACTTGTATCTCACTTGGGCTGCGGGTATAGTGGATCTTGAGTGAACATCACCTGGCATGGCGCTGTGCTCGCTCGTCAATCCCACCGTTCTGTCATCCCAGCCGTAGATACCAGCACACTCGGTCGTTGGTAGATCGGTCCTCATTGGAGATATGAGATAACTCCGAGTAGGCGTTGGTAAGAGCAGCAGGCGATCACGATGATGCGATTATCGTTAAGTACGAAGGCGCAGCACTTTGGTATGTCCTTCCTGCTGTGTTCTCCTTTCAGGCTATTATTACTTAACTATGTAGAAAACAGCAAATGTCCAGCCTATCTCTTGCACTCTGCATGACTCCTTACCGCAGAGAGACCTCTTAACAGAGACCTCTCAGATCCCACATCCCCAGCAGCCCACATCCACTGCTGTACCATGCAGAGCGAGCACCAGATACCTTCTGCTCCCAATGTACTCGCACGTCAACGCGTCAACGGTCATAGAAGATGGCGAGACAATGCTACTGCATTGGCGTATCTTCGGCGCTCCCTCTGCACTCCCAGGCAGCGATGCCCACCCATCCTTATCAGTAACCTTCTCTTCATGCAGACTCCTCTTCATAACCCCCTTGTGCATCCACCCTCTCGCGCAGCGTGATGACAAGCTGTGATTTCCTGAACCTGACCTGACCTGCTCGCTCGTGTGCTTGTGTACAAACGATGTCGAGGCTATCGGTTTGGTTGACGGACCGGGTCGGTTCCTCTGTGCTCTTTGGGGGTACTGTAGAGGTGGGTTTTGATTTCTGCTGAGGTTGTGCAATCAACTCTAGATCTTTTCGAGGCTCGAGGCTCGGTGAGAGGGGTATCTAGCGTACAGCTGGGGTAAAGTTTCCGAGGAGGGTAGTTGTCGAGGTACTGCACCATTGTTGGTGTTGTACACTTTTCTACTTGCATTATGGTGGCGGGTGCTCGAGATTGTGGATAGTGCTGAAATTTGTTCTCCTCCTAGGTGATGAATTCGTGATCTCAATGCAGTTCAGTTTTGAGGACACTGATACCGTCGTTGTCTTCCTGCCTCCTTGATCCGTCTCGTTGGAGAACAAGTTGATTCCTGCCTTATATTCCAGTTCGTGCCTCCAGCCCTCTATGTATTAACTGAACTCTAAGGCCGGATTTTGTCCCTGTGGAGAGCTGTTCTTCACTTTCTGAGTCAAATCTTAAGGTGTACCAGTGCATTTTCATTATCATCGGCAACTCTTTCACGGGTCGTACTCGAAATATCGGCCCTTGGGACTGAAATTTTGTGCTCAGAAACTCGTCTCTAGAGTCCCATGTCTCTATTATCACAAGGGCATGCATAGAAAACACCACATGGCGCCCGATAGCCTTACATGTGTTGAAAGAGAGGGGTCTGGTCCGAGATGGCAGGTTCGAGATGGGAGGACGTACCCCAGGTAGGACCCTCAGCTCACGGGCTCCGTATGTCTGTCTCCTCTTCTGTTTTCCTTCTCTTTGCACAAATACGAATATGTACGACGTAGTGCATAAGCCTGTTCCCCCTTTCGCCCAACACACCTGTCATCGAGATCCAGATCCGAGAGGGAACAACGGTGCATGAAAACCAGCTGCTGGGCACACAATATGATACCATCTACGATTGGGAACTACGCATAGGAGTATAGGGATCGTTTCGTCCGCGAAGAGCGGCCAGTGAAAAGACCAAGTAAACGTGGACATCAAGAACAAGACCATGAGGGCCAACGAATAGAATAGAACGTCGCTGTGATACGAGCTTCGATCCCGGGCTGTATGGGGCAGTGGAATACACAGGAAGGGAAGAAAAGAAGCAAGCGAATCCTGGAGGACAGAAGTATGAATATCTGCAGGATCTCTTTCAGCCACCGTTCCACCACAAGTCAGGATCAATAATACCAACGAAGGCTGGGAAGTTCAGCATAAACGAACATGACGCACATGCAGTGGTGGATGGGGCGCAGAGTGCGGTAGGTCGAAATGTGAGTGGATGGCTAAAAATTAGGGTGGTGGGTGGAGTAACATCAGGAAAAACCTTTTTGTCTTAGGTTGTCTTTAAGATCAGCAGCCAAGTCAGGTGCACTTAAGAACCCTTGTGCTGTCTTGTGCTTGTCCTGAGGTGTCTTCACTGTCTTGACCTCCTTCTAGAGACATCATGGGTTCTCTTAATTGGTAGACAAAATTAAATTTACATTATCTGGCCCTATATAAATCATTTTCTCTTGATCTTCTGGCCAGTATCACAGGGAAAAAGCAATGTATGCTTGACATTTGATTAGACAGGTGGTACTTGAGTTTCAATTAAAAAGATCCTGCAGAAATAACAGAAATGTGTTTTAGGATACTCTTATATCCATTCTTCAAGTGCTCTATTAAATAAAAAGACACCAGGTATGTTATTTGTGCCTCTGTAGAGGGGGAGTAGCACAGCAAGATTTGCACATAGCGGTAGCAAAACAAACTCTCTTGCTCTAATTTTTTGCATACAAATAGATACATAGCTAGCTCATGCAGTTTCAAAATTTTGTGAAGGTATGCCCAATATTGCCAGAGATATAGATGTGCACATTTTTCTTACTGAGCAAAGTAAAGAACATCACATTCTGTATGCAAATGACGACCAAATTGGCTAAAACTTAGTACACATTATCACATATATGCATACTATTGGGTCCCAGGATATAAAGGCAATGGACTGAGTGATTATGGAGATATTTCATGCAGAAACCCAGAAACCATGAAGTCTTTACAGGAATGTTGTCAATTATGTAGAAAGAATGCATTTATGAGAAAAATAAATGTAATAATCAAAATAAGCATTAAAATGCAATTCTGACAGTATATGATATGTAGGGAATTGGACCTCTTAAAGATGTGCTACTACACATAGCACTGACTTACGACTGAGTTGCACCGTGCCCTCAGCACAGCCACTGCTGGGCACTTTCTCAAGGGTTGAGATGAAATTCCTCAGCAACTGCTCAATCAATGGCCATGAAATTTTGTACACTCATAGATACCATATAAGCGCATGCAGTCCTAAGATTTCAAACATTTTCCTGCAGAAATAATTAAGATATTAGGGTTGCGCTTTCTCAAAAACCCGCATTGAAATATCTCAACCAATAATAGTGTGAAAAACTCATAAGCCGGGATCCATTAACAAGAATACCAAAGGTACTTGCATGCAAAATTTCAGTCTGATAGCTTCAGTGGTTGTTGAGATATTGAGCCTCCAGCAGCAGGTGAATACTGCTGGGCGCTTTTCCAAGGGTCAAGATATAATTCCTCCACAACCGCTCAACTAATCTTTATGAAATTTTTACACTGCTAGATATATTACAGGTGCAACAGATCACAAGATTTCAGACATTTTCATGGTGAATTGACCGAGATATTAGGGTTGCGCTTTTTCAAAAACCTGCATTTGAATATCTCAACACATAATAAAGCGAGAGCTTTATAAGCAAGGATTCATTAACAAGAATACCAGAAGTACTTGCCTGCAAATTTTCAGCTTGAATAGCTTCAGCAGTTGTTGAGATATTGAGCCTACACTGAAGGAAGTGCATCATTTTCAAGCTCTAAGTCATTCAACTCAGACAGGCTGAGCGCTCATACGGAGGTGGACACTGAATATCTCAGGAACCGCTGCAGCTATGGACATAAAATTTACAGGCATTTCACTACATAATTTGATGATTCTGCAAATTATATGTTATTTGATGAGTATCACTGAGATATTGGAGGTACACCTTTTCAAAACTGGCAGACATGATATAAAAATCTGAAATTCTGGATATCATTCATTCATATCATGAGATCACTGGTACAAAATTTGAGAAGGATAGCTGATGTATTTCCTGCAGTTCAGCTGGGGAGAATGGTCACATCTGTGCCATGCATGGCCAGAATCATCACAGTGTCAGCAATCAACAAAGTCACATGATGGTCATGGCGCATCTGTTTGGCTCATAGCTTCACCAAACAAAGTGTGCAGCAAGTGTCGTCAAACCCCAGTGCTCTACTTGCACACTCTTCCATTCCCTTACCTCACCACTTTCAAACTATATTTCTCTTTCAAGGTATGTTTTCTATCACATATTTAATGATCTCTGTCACAAATACCCATATTTCCCCTTCAGTGCGTCTCTCCTGCCAGCGCATATTGCAAGCCCCCAGTTCACAGTCTCAACAACAGGTATGTACTTATTTCTTTTTCATTCAATGATTACAG
>MPNV01002787.1:0-25125 GCA_013376435.1 Cyclocybe cylindracea | reverse complement strand
TGCTGCAGGACAAGAAGAGAATTGAAGGAGTGGCAATGCAAGAATCTGGAAAGTGAGAATTTGGGAGTCAGGTAGCAGCACGACGGACCAGAGTGAGTTTGTAATATTATTTTTTGTTCTTCATCCTATGACTATATATCTAGATTATGATTTCTATGCTATGGGTGAGTGCATATTTCAGTAGAAGGGGATTGTATTAATAGCATATGGTACAGTATTAGTGTAACTGTTCAATGTACATTAGATAGAGAAATATAATTGGGTCTTCTTTCAATAATGAATGTGAACAGAAGAAGAAATGAAACCACCTGAATTAACATCTACTGTAGTCTTAAGCTGCCTGAGCATCTTGAGAACCTGAGGTTATACCCTAGGACGTAGTACTCAGGAGTCTACTGTCCTTGGTGTACTTAGATAGCTTAGAGTTGTCCTCAAGACAACCATAAGACACAAAGGTTTTTCTGATGAAGGGAAGGGGATGGCAATGGGTCACGGTTTGCACTGTAGATGAACCAGCTGCAGCGTGCAGTCTGCGTTGAGGAGCAGGACACATACCTGGTGTAGGCCCGCATAATTTGCAGTCGAAAGCTCTTTGAAATGCCACCATTGAGCGAGCCATCAAGGCAAAGTGGCTGAGCACTCGTAATATCAGATTAGATAAAAACACGCACCGCATCTGATACCAAGAGGCACTTGGAGTCGCATCTTGATAGTGACTAAGAGATTACACCTAGCGAGTGAAAAGTGGCGCAGGAGAAACATGTGATCGCCGTGTCAAAGGCCGATAAGATTAATTCCACAGTACAGCCTTTGTTTGTGTAGCGGCATTTCAAACTGGAAAATCTATGAATTTCTTATATGTTGAGAAGCTATTTAAAGGGCGCTTATCCTACATGAAATGGGAAGCGAGGTAATGTTGCAGGGAGTAATGAAATCGTGCAATACTATGTATGTGAATAGCGACATAACACTTCGCACGATGACATGCGCTAAGACAAGCGCCTGCGGCGCAACTTGGGCGCACAATAGCACAAGCATAGGATCATCCAATTGATATTGGAGAATGTTTTCTTGGCTAGTTAACTTGCTGGAAAGAAGTCTTGACCAGAGAACCGGTCTGAGTAGAGCGCCGGGAACCTCGGAGACGTGTTCACGAAGTAACATAAAAGGATGAGACGGGGTTGATCGCGCCCTCAAGCAATCGCCTCCCAGTGATACCAGGAGTCGTCGAGAGTACTAGCAATGCGACCGAGCACGTACACATCGACGCGAGCGGCTTCTATTGTGATTCATAAGGTTTTACACTATCAATGCGATTGTCCCACGGGTAAACCGTTGCGTTTGCGAGTATACTGGGGGTAATTAAGTGAGGGCATCTTCGGATCAGAAGGAAGACCACTGGTTCCTTGACTCGCCTGAGTGTTGTTTGAGCAGAAAGAAGACTACTGCTTCGAGATTTTGAGGTTTTTGGGTAGTGAGGAAGACACTACCCCAGTTGTTGGTTAGTTTGGGACAGGAAGGACCATCCCAGACTTGAGAATATCGCAGCTAGGAGAAGGAAGACCAACTCGACGTTGTTAGGAGACAGAGACAAAGAGATTCATTTTATTTCATTTTCTTTCATTTTATCGAGACCTATTTATAATTCAATTGAGATCTATCTTTGCAAAAAAAACACGAACTTAAGAGCGTGATTGGTTGTGAGGTTTTGAGTTCGGCTTCGCCCACAATTAGTCATTCACCGTATCGCACATGGCGAGCAGATGGAGGCTCGAGACAGCCTGATATGGCGATGAAGGGGATAATGATCGGATTAGAGGCGCCGTTCAAAAAAGAGTCCACACGATTTCCGTACGGAAAATACCGACGAGCACCGACCTCAAGCTAAGGTGCGAATCTGAGCATGAGAATCCGCGCGCTGGCATTGCAGGCAGGGGGGAAACGATTCATTGACGAAAAAAATGGCGGCGATGGCTTTGAGGAAACTTTTGCCCCCCCGTGTCCTTATCCCACTGGACCGCAAGGCTATGAGGGTTCATCAAGCATGGCAGTTCCTTCCACTCTGGAGGAGATTAGAGACTGTTGAGTGGGAGTTGATGAATATGAGAGAGAATGCACCAGTCAAGAGCGCATCTAAAATACCCCGAGCGCCGAGCGTCATGGTACGGTACGAGCGAGTTTTCAATGCGCAGAAAGAGAGCACCGGAAAATGATGGTCCGCGAGCGGGCGAACGTGCCAATGCAGAGTGGAGAAAGGCAAGGAAAGGACGCAGGGAGGAACCGAGCCCACGTCGTCCCTCATTCTTCCGATACGATACCGAGCCTGGGATCGCATCGTAAAGTCGATATCGAGAGAGCGTTACGAGGGATGGATGTAAGATAGTAGAGGAAGTGGCCCTCCGACAGGATACGCATAGCGCAGATGAGACGTGCACATCGTTTCTCAAAGCCTGAATGCGCTCTGGGAGGGATGTGTAACTATCTCATCGGATGAACGGAGCGAAAGGGCGCTCGGGGGTGCGTGCATACACGGCTCCGTCTCTGTCTCGTGGCGGAGAGGCGAGGGAGAGGCGGGGAGGTTGGGTGTTGGGGTCGTTGGTTGGTCGGATGTGCATATGCTGCGGCTCATATTAGGGCTCGGGCTCGGGAGGCAGAAGTTGGAGGGGGGGAAAGGAGTTGAGCAGGCAGAAGAGGACGAGGGGGCTGCTTCGGGAGGCACGAGGGCAGCGTGAGGGGAGGTGGGTAAAGGGGCAGATGGCGTTGAGGGAGGGGGGTGGAAGGAGGAGGGACGCACGGACTCGAGAGGAGCGGGGGAAGGTGTCGGTCTGAGATTGCATGCAGGAACGCGGGTTGTTGGCCGAGCGGTATACCGGCGGGTAGTGGTGGGCCTGAAAGAGGGTTGGGGTCGGGCGTCGGGCTGTTGTGGGCAGGAAGCGGATGGGTAGATGCGAGTTGCGGGGAAAGGCGACGGATGGGACGGAAGCAGGACAGAAGCGGGCCGGATGGACACGTTGAGAGAGCGTGACGATGGGCTCAGGAGGAACAGGAAGAAGACATCGCAGGAGAGTGTCCCAAAGACCGAGGGAAGAGGATATGCATGAAAACGCCACACCGAGGTCGGATTGTCCTAGGTAGAAGGTACAGAGAGGACTAGAAGATGAGTGCAGGGCGTACCTTCGAGCAAGGTCTCCACATCTCGGGCAACGCAGGTCTGCGCCTCCTGCTTCGGTAAATTCTCCGCGAAGGCCCGCATCCAGTCTAATCCGTATGTCATTTGAACGTGAACTTGATCTATTGGTGGCGGCCATCCCGAGGGGAGAGAATCGGCGTTGTGTGGAACGTGCATGGGTGTGTTGCGGGAGACCGGCAGTGGGTGGTGATGAAGATACGAAGATACGGCGAGCTTGTGCAGAGGGGATTTGGAGGGATAGGAGACAGCGCGGCGTCGTGGTATGTCATGTACGAGATGAGCTCCGCGGGCTAATGGAGGTGCAGCGCCAAATAGAGCAGTGGGCGTGGAGGGAGAACGGTGTCTTCGACGCACGGGGATGTAGGATGAGGCGGATGCATGACGAGGGCTGTCCTGGAAGAGAGTGCGGGCGTGAGATGGGCAGAGAATGAGGAGGCTGGGGATGCCGCGGGGGGTGGGCAAATACATGGATGAAAAGAGGAAAGTGTGAGGTGCATGAAGAACGAGATCGATGCAAGGGCGTACCTTTCGCTGATCTCAGGTTGTGCTCGTATCCATCCCTACCTCTCCTCTTAAGTAACCACCCGCTCGTGCGTTACACGTCCCGTCTGATTCATAGGTTCGTGCAAGTCGCATCTCGCGTCTCTGTGTGCTCGATCATGAGTGGTTGAGATAGAAGAGGAAGGTGGCTTTGAGGGAGGGGTGGAGGAATGAACGGGTGACCTGAGAGTCGAGAGGAGCAAGGGGGAGGTGTCAGTCTGACACTGCATACAGGAACGCCGGTTGTTGGCCGAGCGGTGTACGGGCAGGTAGTGGTGGACATGAAAAAGGGTTGGGGTCGGGCATCGGGCTGTTGTGGGCGGTAGAAATGGTTGGCGATCGGGGTGCGCTGAGATCGGGGAGATGCGAGTATGGGACGGAAGCACGACAGAAACGGGCCGGACGGAGGCGTCGAGAGACGATGGGCACAGGAGGAAGAGGATGAAGACGTCGCATGAGAGTGTCCCAAAGATCGAGGGAAGAGGGTATAGAGAGGACTAGAAGATGGGTGCAGGGCGTACCTTCGAGTAAGGTCTGGCAACGCAAGTCTGCCTTTTCCGCTTTGATAATTCTCCGCAAAGACCCGCATCCAACCTAATCCATATGTCCTGTGTCTGCGAACTTGGTCTATTGGTGGCGGCCATCCCGAGGGGAGAATTGGCGTCATGTGGAACGCGCATGGATCCATGGGTGTGTTGCGGGAGACTGGCAATGGATAGTGACAACGATGCGTCGAGTTCGTGGAGAGGAGAGCTGCGAGTAGCAGGAGATGCTGCGGCTATTGCGGTGTGCATGAAGTGACTTCTGCGAGATATGGGAAATGCAGCGCCAGCGGCAAAGGGAACCGGGGGGAAGAAGGAGAACTCAAAGGGAGAACGGCGTCTTGGACGCAAGAGGGGTGACGGGTCAAGCGGAAACACGATGAGGGGGGACCAGACGGAGAGTGCACGAGCCTGAGAGACGCCGAGAAGGAAGAGGATGCTGACATCGCCAACAAGCGAGCAAAAGACGTGGGCGAAAAGAGGAAAGTGTGAGGTGCATGAGGAACAAGATCGAGGGAAGGGCGTACCTTTCGCTGATCTCAGGTTGTGCTCGTATCCATCCCTACCTCTCCTCTCAAGTTACCATCCCCTCGTGCGTTGCGCATCCCATCCGATTCCTAGCTTCGTGTAAGTTGCATATCGTGTCACTCTGCACTCGATTCATGAGTGGTTGGGATAGAAGAGGGCTTCGCTCGCTGTTGAAACGTTGACTGGCGACCTATCGCAGCATCGAGAGAGTAGATGCGGAGAGTACGACACCCTCGTTCGTTCTGAATTGGGCATGGGAGAGGGAGAGCTTGGCCGCGGGGCTGGTCGTCGTAAGCAGAGGAGGGAAGAGGAAGGAGGAACTGACGTCTCGGCCGAGTTGTCCGACATTTAATTTTGGCACCTCATTGGCCGGCCCGAGCATCCGTCTGGCTTCGATTTTTCCCGTCTTCTCTTTCTCACCGACCACGACCATAGTGAGGTTCCCCTGCCCTCCCTCTGACGCTACCTTCCCAGTTGCCCTATCTATGTGACAACACCTGGCGACCCTCCCTTCCACTTGGCCTTATCGGGACGATACTCTCTTCTCCATTGCTCTCCCTCATCGACATCATCGAGCGAGCACGCTACGCCCCATCATCCACTGCTCCGCGATTGGCATACACACCAGCAGCAAGCGTGGGTCCTGCTGATAGGTCGTCAACGGGCACCCACCTGCTGATGTCGTCCCTCTGTGCTAACGGATGGCAGTGGATGGTCGACATCGAGCAGATCGCATTGGTTCTTTCCTTGCCAGTTGGCGGTTTGGATGCACCGTTTTGCCTGACGTTGATGCTGCCGAGGCGGGTGAGGTCTCTTGTCGCTTATCTCGTGCCTTCCTCTGGGCCGCTCGAAACCTCACTATCCTCGCGCTCGATGGCCCATCGCCGCCGCCACCGCCATCCTACCGGTCCCGTACTCCACCTTCTTCGCTCTCGCCACCGACCCATTAGAACGACCACGCCGCATCCCTCCTATATCCGCCGCTCCGCCATTACGAGGATAACTACCACCACACGCGAGGTCCTGCTCGTCAGTAGACGGTGGGCTCTGGTTGATGTTGTGTGGTTTTGACCTTTATAATCGGAGCGGTGGATGATCGAGATCGCGTCGAGAGGTTCCGGACGGCGTCCTCCACATACCACACTCCCTCTTCCTTCTAACCCAGACGTGCATGACCCCTGCGCGTACGCGCGTTTCCGGTCTATTTGCCTCGTAAGCCCCCCGCGATAAGATATGCAAATTGCGGCGCTGATCTCATCGGATCTGTGAACTTCTGGCTTTCGTACGTCGTCCCTCGCACACGGAGTGTTCCAGCTAATCATTCTCCTCTCAACGGCGAGTACCCACCCTACCTACTATACTATAGCTCCTCTTTTGTTCCTCGATCGGTCCTAGTATCACGGACCGTGGACAAGAGACGATCCGTTCCCCTTTGTTCCCCTCACGTTCCTCCTACATCATCTATCCGTTCTGTCTCTGTCACCTTTTCGTGCAGAGCGAGGATCAGATTCAGGCGCGTGATTCCAGCTGCAACCTCCTCGCTCGTCCGCTTGTATCATAGTATGAACAAACGACAATGAGACGCTCGGATTGGATCACCGCATTGTGGTACTTGCTCTGCGGCATTGGACAGTGCCTCGTGAGTCCTCCTCCCTTTGTCACCCGCGTCTCTACTCTATCATCCCCTTGTGGTCCATATGTGCGCTTTGGGGGCTTTGCCCTTGGTCGGTGAGCGCTTGAGCCTTTGAGATGGGTTTGTGATCATGACTGACGGTGCGTCTGTCGAATAGGACATGAATGTTTCTTCTGGGCTTGGCTAGGTCTTCAGACCTCCAGGAAGCGTTATGGCCTGCTAGCGCGATTCGTATAGGTCTCTCGTACCTACCTACCTATGTGTCTGGGAACACTCGCACTCTTCTACATTCATAGACTTCGGCCCCGACAACGATTGGCGAGCGATTCTATTTTCAGCACGTCCTTATCTCGAAACACCGATTATTCGACGCGCTATTCAGCTTGAGCCCGGTCTGATGCAGAATTCAACAGCGCTCTTATACACTATTGAGTAAGCGGAGATTTGTGCTGCGGCAAGTGCCTTCACTTGGACTCCGTCTTCAAACCTGACATCTCTTGCTTTCGTCCATCGTGGACAGATCGGAACGCACCCTCCTCACTATCGACTCGGATACCCTATTCCCACCCATCGTTTACTCCTTCCGCCCCCCATCTACCCTCGCTCGTGAAAATGCACTCCGTACTCTCGTCCGCTGCCCCAAGCTGTCGAGGTTGCTCTACGTGCCACTGAATGCGGTTGTCGCTCGTCCATTTAATTTTCGGGGCGGTACGGCCCTCGTTAGTGTGAGTGTGAGCTGAAAACTTCGGCAGCAGAGCAGTGGTCCCTCGCGAACGCCAAGCATCGGAGAACGATTTCTCGTCTTTCCGTTCGTGAGTTAGTTTGATAGCTGGAGTCGGGGTCGTACGTACCCTGGTGAGCCTTCTGTTCGTTCTTCTAGGTCTCGGAGTTTCGTTGGTTATAACACCACGTTGTATTTGGTATCGGAAGGGAGTTCGCGTTCGAGGTTCTGTCTGTCTGTCCGGTCTTACTTACATGTCCGTTTTGTTGGGCAATTGAATTGTGAGGCGATACTCTAACGTTAGCTGTCTGCCCTCTTGGGCGATGCCGTGTTGGGGAGCAAGGCAGGGAGCCTCTGTCATTTTACCTCTGCAGGGGCCATAGATCCTCGGATCTGTGTTTTGCACGGGCTTTATTTAATTTTATCCCATCGCTCGACTCCTGCTCGTGCGTTCCCATTACGCTTGCGAGCTTAGAATGTGAAAGAGGGGATTAGAATAAAGCATGGACGTACTTACTTTCCTACATGACTCGACTCGACTCGACTCGGAAAAAAAACAAAACAAAAGGAAAAAGTGGGATGAGAATGAGGATGTGTGGTTTTGCCTGTCGGTGATCGCAGATCTAATTATATGCTAGACTCACCGCAAAGGAGCACACCGAGACGCGCATAGTCGCGAGTCATCCGGGAGTGTGTGTACCCTGAGCGTCAGGCGTCATGGTATGAGTATGAGCGGATTCAAAGCACTGAAATGATGGGGGGGACTAAAACACGTGTACATGCAGATAGGAGAAAGGAAAGGAAAGGAAAGGCAAGAGCGTAGGGAGGGCCAATAGGCGGAAACGAGCCCATTCACCTGACCGTCGTTCCTTCGTGGTTCCGAAGCCGAGAGCCTGAGGCCTGGCGAACTCGTAAGTCGAAAGGGTCACGAGCAGGAATTGATATCGACGTCCGATGCAGGAAGCACTGGCAGCGCCGTCCAGAGGACACGTAGAGTAGTGCAGAAGTCCGTGTCAATGGATGCAATACAAATTGGATGTGAAGGCTGAGACAAACGCCCGCTGGGTGCTGTTCCAGACGACCGGCGTAGCTGGTAGGGGCTCGGGGTGGGTACGCGTCTCCGTCTCGTGGCGGAGAAAATACTCGTGCTGGACCTGCACGGCGCTGCACGGCGTTGAACGCACCGGTGTGGACTCCGAAGTGCTTGCGGAGGGATTCGAGGGACGGAGGGAAACTTGAAGTACTCGGATGGGTGACGAGGCGACTCGGGCTGCTCGGCGAGAGATTCCTGATGAGATAAGATAAAGGCTCTGATAATCTATAGTTGAAGTTGAATCCCACGCGACCCTCTTTCATCACGACCATGATAACGACCCTACCTCGACGTTGCTCCTCCTCAGAGTGAGGATTACCTTGATTTCCTATCCACCAGGGGCCTATCCCGCACTCCTGCCCCACCCATCGGCACCTGCATTTCGGGACTTCCAGCTTCCTTTATGCACGGATCTCGATATGACGCCGAGCGCAGCTCCTCCTGCTGGAAAACATCTCTGTCATCTTTATCGATCTCCTATCCATTGAAATGCCATACCATTCTTCCGGTCCCATCGTAGATAGAGCAGTGGGTGATCGAGATCGCTAGCATCGGGTTGGAGCTGGGCACGTTGCACCCTGTACGTATTCGCCTATACATGTCGCATTGTTTTTGTCACTAATTTGAGGGACGACCACGAATATCTGCCCGTCCATTCGGAGTGGTTCTTATCCCCCCCAACTGCCTCTTGCCCGCTATTTTTGCCTGCATCTCACGCAGAGAGAGGACCGGGCACCGTCTTCCAGACCTCGTCTTCTCGCACGTCCCTTCGCATAAAATACGGCGAGACGATTGGCTTGGATACATTTGGGTGCCATGACCTTCCTCTGCACTCTCGAGCGGGCGGTGATGCATACCCATCCTCCTGGATTCCTCTCTTTCCATAGACCGCTCTTCACAACTCCCCCTGCATCCACCCCTCGCGCGCAGAGAGAGACACTCTGTGACCTTCCAGACCCGATCAGCACGTTTGTACATGGGCTCGGATGTACACAGACGCGAAATGATTGGGTTGGGGTGAGTATATTGTCGTCTCTCGGCGCCCTTTTGCGGTGCTGCTCGAGGCGTCCTACGGCTTATCGGAGCGGCACTCTCGTTCTCCCATCCATTGCTCCACCGCAGCCGTAGACACCAGCGCCAAACGTGGGTCCACCCATCGATTGTTGAACGTCAGTTGGGCTTGGCACATGGGCTTTCAATCTATGCGTGTTTCTCAGCATGAATGTGATGACGTGGCATCTCATGAACATGGGGAAATGACGACGATCTACTCCCTTGGCCCACGTACCACTCTCCATTTTCGCCGCCATCGTGCGCAGAGCGAAGTTAGACGCTCATCTTCCAGTGCTTGTCTTCTCGCACGTCAATTCATATAAAAGACGGCGAGACGACTAGCTTGGATGCATTCAAGCGCCTATTACTTCCCTCTGTGTTCTCGGATGGTGATATGTGTGCCTACGATTTTCTTCTCGCGGGCCCTTTTTCACGCCCTCTTTGCATCTTTGAGCTACCCGCCGCTCGTACAGAGCAACAGCGATGCGCTTTCCAAACCCATTATTTCGCGTGTCTGTTCAGACATAAACAACAGCGAAACGAGTGGCTAGGATGGGGCGTTGCCATCGTTCTTGCTTTGTGCGATTCGGCGGTGCTGCAATGGTTGTTCTTCCTCGCTTCCATCGTCTGAGCCAGTGTACAGCCGAGTGATTATTAAAGTACGGTTCGATGAGCCCCATATCTCGCGAAGTCAATAACTGGCTGGAAATCACTGTTTAGGGTTTCTCATGCTGGGCGCACGACGAGTCGATCTCTCAGATTCCGGCATGCGAAAGAGGTTTGTGCAGGGGCTAGTAATCGTCAGTGGCAAAAGGAGGGAGCGAACACCCCTCAGGCGTTTAATTTTAGCACGTCGGGCACCGGGCCGTGTGTCCGCCCACCTTCCTCCCACACATCCCTCTCTCAACAACGACGACGACTCTCCCTCGACCTTCTGCAGAGGCTGCCTTCTAGCCACAACTCCTCGATGCGCCAGAGTCTGGCGACATTCGGTCTCTTTGGGCTTATCGTCGGTCATCGCCAGCGCTGGGGCCGTCGTCATCCCCTACATCACCCTCTTGCCACCGACGACCGTCCTTCCGTCTACGACTCCATCGCCGTCCCGATGACTACCACCATACGAAAGTCTAACTCGTTGCTCACCAGAGCACGCTCTGTGGGCGGTATCGGACGTTCATCGCTATCAATGAGGCAGTGGAGGACAGGGATCGTGCAGTTCTATTTACTCCTCGCGCCTTTCTTGCGCAGAGCCAAAACCAGCTGCCCGTACTCTTCTTTTCTTCCTTGTTCATTGATCCAGATGAATTACGACCCCACGGCAGGCACCTTC
Source organism: Cyclocybe cylindracea (assembly GCA_013376435.1). Taxonomy (NCBI): domain Eukaryota; kingdom Fungi; phylum Basidiomycota; class Agaricomycetes; order Agaricales; family Hemipholiotaceae; genus Cyclocybe; species Cyclocybe cylindracea. The sequence goes on along the minus strand of MPNV01002787.1, from coordinate 14,495 downwards.
TTGCGAGCCGGGATTAGGGCGGACTACGCGGGTGGGACGAAGATCCGTGTTTTGGTCAGTCGGATGGGTAGACCTGGGACGAGGTGAAGTCTCTCGTTGTTCGTCACAGTAATTACTCATGCACACGAACGACTAGGATGTCAAGCGGTCACCTGCGATTTGCCCTCGACGTCTCTTCTCTTTTGTCCCTCGAACATTGGACTTCCTCTCGATCGATCGATAGCCTATGGCCCTCCCATGCCTTTCTCCTCCAATCCTCACTAGCACACCCTACCCATCTGAATAGCTACCACGCTACGTTCCCCCCTCCACTGCTTCATCGGGTGATTGCTACCACCTCACGTTGGTCCCATTCGTCAGTTGACGGAATGTCAGACCTCGTTGGCGTCAACGGCCTTGCGATATACTCGCTGGAGCAGTGGACGGCTGGGATCGCAAGGAAGCGTGCATGGCCGAATGTCTGTCTGGCTCCGATGTGTCTCACACGTCCGTCTGTCAACATGTCAACGCCCATTCCAGTAACGTAACCCAGAGAAGAAACGGCCCCGGCCGTTCAAGGTCGTCCCCGACCTTCCCTCGTCCGCGACATGACACATCCAACATCATCCCTCCGTTTTGCTGGTACCACCTTCTCGTGCAGGGCAAAAAATAAGAGCATTTCCAGCCATGATCTTCTTCTCGTTCGTCGATTTGGAACGGGTATGGGATGTTTAGGTTGGATCTTGACGTACTCTGCACTAGACTTCGGCGATGCTACGTGGATTTTCTATTGTCTCTCTTCTCATTCTTTGGAAGTCTTCGTTTGGTCAACCTTAGTGCTCGCCGTTGACGCTGCGTCTGACGGTGAATTCGCTCCAGTCTTGGCTGGATCGTCAGGAGTCGTTTTTCGTGCCTAGGCGCTCGCTCTCACACGTTATTATGCCTTTCGCGCGTGCGGATAGCGGCTCGACGTTCGATTTTCCGTTCCGGCACTCTAGTACTCCCTTTATTAACGCCCGCCATCAAACACAACTACTCTACGATCGGTGAGTAATTTCGCTTTTAGCACGATTTTGAAAGGTTGCAATATGTATTTATTATGAGGTTTACAAGTTGCTGTAGAGCACTAGCGTTGTGGTTCGACATCAAGAATGAACCTACGCTATTTGATGCGCTCAAGATTTCAGCTGCGGTGGAGCAGACGATTCGGATGCGGGCAGGACGAGAGCTTCTAGTGTTTGGTTTAGAATGAGAGGTTCGGAAGGATGGATGGTGCTGCGACGAGGCAAAGTAAAGTCCCTCCCTCCCTCCTTGCTGCTCTCGTTATTCGCTCATGATTGGCATGTAGTCCGCCCTCGGGCGTATAGGTTGAGCTCGCAGCTCTGCTCTGTGCCTCTCTTCGAACCAGGGACCAGTGTATTTCTTGCAGGGTCCGTGCACGGGCAGGAACCTTCTGGTGAATGGCCAGGGAAGACATTCGCATGGTCTCGCAGTTCTCGCAACGACTGCTCTGTCCAAATCGATGAGTAAATTTGGTTACGCCCTACGGCGTATACTGATGCCGTCTGTGCACCCAGATTCGCTCCCTGCTCTCATGACTCGAGATAGTTGGCGGTTGAGACTCTGTTGAATTCGAACCTGGAGAAAGTCAGCATGCTAATTACCTTCGTACATCTACTTGCGGCCTCTCATTGCTCCAAGCCAGACAGTGAAATAACCCGTCAGGTCGTCTCTTGGGAGAAGCTAGAGTATAATGCGTGGACAAGGAGACGCAGCCTAGAATACACGCGGCAGGACACTTGAGTGGAGGCTGAACGACTCGTACACAGAGCAAGAGCGACGCGAAAGCGCATCGCTTTGTCCTCAATAATCCTCTTGCGTCCACATTCCATCAAACGCACAGAATCCACGCATCTCCTATTCGTCCGATCCATAAGCGATTCCGAGAGACCTGCAGCTCTCGAGAAGTAGGCAATGTAGTGAACATACGATCGACTCAGGTACTTGGATAGGCGAAGGAGAGACGGGGAGAAGCCCGAGTCGTGTGACATTTAAGTTTAGGACGGTGTTGGCTGTTGATATGTCCCACGTGTCCCTCTCTCTCCACAACCACAACCACGATGACTCTGTTCCCGATCTCCCGCCGACGCTGCGTTTCCCGTCACCCTAGCTGTACTAAAACGCCTAGCAGTATTTCTTCTCCTCGGACCTATCGGACCTGCTTTTCCTCAGCCGATCTCCTGCACCCACTCCGCAGTGTCGTCCACCCTCGAGAAACCTCCAGCTGGACATCGCTGCTCTCGCATGCTCAACGTTGCAACGAGCACCCCGCCGTACGAAGTTCGGAATCACTCTGGATGTGCTGGATAGCAGTTTCTGGTGGAAGGATCGCGGATCGCGCCAGATTGGGAGGAGGGACTTTTGTACGTACGTCTTTCCTGTTGTGTCATCGAGCCTTGATTGTCAAGAAGATCCAACTTCTCGCTGAAACCGACCACCACTGCGAAGGAAGAGACGCTACGCCCTCAACTCCGTCCCCACCCTATTCTTGTTCCTCCCACCTCCCCCGTTACCGTACTACCATTCGTGTTCCTGTGATGGACAAGTTCTATTCCCATATCGACCAGAGCGAATACGAAGGAAATCGATGTCTCCTCCAGCTCGGATCCTGGAGTCGTAACTTGATATACACGGGCTGAGAAACCACACTGTTGGTCAGTCAGCATCCTGACTGTTATCTCGCTCTATATGGACTGTGGAACTCGGCCCTCTTTTCCTTTCTCGGGTCTTGATCACGCATACCCATTGATATATGCAGATAGGAGAAAGGCAAGGCAAGAAAAGGCAAGAGTGTAGGGTGGGCCAATAGGAGGAAACGAGCCCACTACGTGTATTCACCTGACTGTCATTCCTTCGTGCTTCCAACGCCGAGAGCCTGAGACAGACTCGTGAGGCGAAGGGTTACTAGCAGGAATGGATACTCGTGCTGGACCTGCACGGTGTTGAACACACCGGTTCGGACTCCGAAGTGCCTGCGGAAGGATTCGAGCGGAGGGAAACTTGAGCGGAACTTGAAGTATGTACTCGGGGTGACGAGACGACTCGGGCTGCTCAGCGAGAGATTCCTGATGAGATAAGATAAGGCCTGTAGATGATAATCCACGGTTGGTTCCCACGCGACACTCACCCCTACGACCATGTTAACGACATTACCTCGACGTTGCTCCTCCTCAGAGTGATGATTACCTTGTTTTCCTATCCACCGGTGGCCTATCCCCCGCTCCTGCCCCCCCATCGTCGCCTGGATATCGGGACTTCCAGCTTCCTTTATGCATGGATCTCGATATGACTCCGAGCGCAGCTCCTCCCCCGTCTGGCTTGCTGGAAAACATCTCTGTTGTCTTTATCGATCTCCTAGCCGTTGCACCACCATACCATTCTTGCGGTCCCATCGTAGATAGAGCAGTGGGTGATCGAGATCGCTAGAATCAGGTTGGAGCTGGACGCGTTGCACTTTGTATGTCTTCGCCTTATACATGTCGTATTGTTTTCCGTCACTGATTTCAGGGACTACCACAAAATCTGCCCATCCGTTCAGAGCGGTCCCTATCTCCCCCTCCCAACTCCCTTTTGCATGCTATTTTTGCCCGCATCTCGTGCAGAGGGAAGACTGGACACCGTCTTCCAGACCTGGTCTTCTCGCACGTCCCTTCACCTAAAATACGGCGAGACGATTGGCTTGGATGCATTTGGTGGCCACGACCTTCCTCTGCGCTCTCGGGCGATGATGCATACCCATCCTCCTTGAATCCTCTCTTCCCATAGACCGCTCTTCACAACGCCCCATGCATCCACCCCTCTCGCGCAGAGAAAAGACAATCTGCGACCTTCCAGACCCGATCAGCACGCTTGTACATGGGCTCGGAAGTACACAAACGCGAAACGATTGGGTTTGGATAGGTATTTTATCTTCTCTCTGCGCCCTTTGGCGGTGCTGCACGAGGGTTCCTGCGGCTTGTCGGAGCGGCCCTCTCGTTCCCCCATCCATTGCTCTAGTGCAGCCGTAGACACCAGCGCCAAACGTGGGTCCACCCATGAATTGTTGAACGTCAGTTGGGGCTTGGCACATGGGCTTTCAATCTATACGTGCTTCTCAGCATGAATGTGATGATGCGATACTTCACGAACGTAGGGAAATGACGACGATCTACTCCCTTGAGCCTCGTACCACTCTCCCTCTCCATTTTCGCCGCCATCGCGCGCAGAGCGAAGTTAGACGCTCATCTTCCAGCCCTGATCTTCTCGCACGTCAACTCACATGAAAGACGGCGAGACGACTAGCTTGGATGCATTCAAGCGCCTATTGCCTCCCTCTGTGCTCTGGGATGGCGATATGCGTGCCTACGATTTTCTTCTCGCAGCCCTCTTTTCACGCCCTCCTTGCATCTTTGAGCTACCCGCCGCTCGCACAGAGCAACAGCGATGCGCTTTCCAAACCCATTATTTCGCGTGTCTGTTCAGACATAAACAACGGCGAAATGATTGGCTAGGATGGGGCGTTGCCATCGTTCTTGCTTTGTGCAATTCGGCGGTGCTGCAAGGATTGTGCTTCCCTGCTTCACCGTCCTCTTCCTCCTCAATTTCTTGATATTCATACAAAGATTCGTGGTCGACACACTCTGTTAAGAGTCGTAGAGGGTAGACATCGCCTGCGCCGGTGTACTGCAGGGTATAAAGCACCTGGTGAATTCAGTCAACAACTGGTTGGAAAACACTATTTCACGTAGGGTCTCTAGCACTCAGACTACGCGCGTTCAACTCCTCCTCTTCCACGGCTCTCTTCGCACACACATTCTGGACCAATTCGACCCCAAGCCGTTTCTCTGTCCACTCGGCCCACCAATCGCTACCGAGACTTGAGACGGAGCTGCAGAGCGAAGATTCATGATCGAGGTTTGGTGAGTGCCAGTGTACACGCTGGGCGCACGACGGAGTCGCATTCTCAGAGTCCATTACGTGAGGGAGATTCGTGCGCAGGCTGGTCATCGTTAGTGGCAAAGGAGGGAGCGAACACCCCTCAGGCATTTAATTTTAGCACGTCAGGCACCGGGCCGTGTGTCCGCCCGCCTTCGATATCGATATCTCCCCCACATCCCTTTCTCAACAACGACGATGACAACGACTCCTCTCCCTCGACCTTCTGCAGAGGCTGCCTTTTAGCCACAACCTCTCGATACGCCAGAGTCTGGCGACACTCAGCCTACTCGGGCTTATCGTCGATCATCGCCAGTGCCAGCATCATCCCCTACCTCTCCCTCTCGCCACCGACGACCGCGTCATGTCCTTCCGTCTACGACTCCATCGCCGTCCCGATAACTACCACCACACGGAATCCTGACTCGCTGGCCACCAGAGCGCCCTCTGTTGGTCATATCGGACGTCCATCGCTATCAATGGGCCTGTGGGGGACAGGGATCGTGCGGTTTTGTTCACTCCTCGCGCCTTTCTTGCGCAGAGCCAAAACCAGCTGCCCGTTTTGTTGTTTGCCTCCTTCCTCATTGATCCAGATGAGCGACGACTAGTCTTGTTCCCATCCGGCGTGGTGCTGGATAAATAAGGAAATCGACTACGTATCATCTTCGCGACAGCACCACGCCGTCTGGTGCACTTCGATCAGGGAACCTACCTTATGTAAGGACGTGACATTGTTGAGCGCACATGCACCGCGTTCAAGCTCGTTGTCAAGCTCGTGTTCCACTGTCTCAAACACGAACTGCTTGAGCATAGCGGAGGCGCCGTCTGGACGTTTCTTCTTCGGATTGAGCTGCGGAGGCTTCAACCATCGGTGAACAACACCACCTAGCTGTGGGCTGGCAAGGAGGTCCCGTCGTGCTGCTCGAATCTTTGCATTGCGGTTGCAAGTGTTGTCCCCCCAGCTCATTGCGACGAGAAGGTCCATTGTTCTGAGCTCGACAAGCTCCATTGCCTTGAACAGCCCAAGGATCTTCTCCAGGAGGGATACATGGGCCTCATTGCTGGCCGAGCTGTCATCTTCTGCATCCACCTCATCATCCATTTCGTGACCTTTGTCTTCAAATGCGATAGGAGTATCTTCCTCCTCTGACTCGCTGTCGCTTGGGTCTTCACTCTCATTTCCATTGAAATCTCGTGTGTTGAAGAGATTTTCTATGTCTTTGTCAGAGAGCATTGCAGGGGGCCAGAGTCTTGTTGGCCTTCTGCCCTTCGCAACATACTGGGCCCGTTTGGAAATTTGTGATCAATGGGCAGACTTATTGAATAGGAGTGCACTTTCGATCACATTCCTTGCCTTGTAAATACCATTGGGTGGCAGAATAAAATGCACATAACATGCTGTAAATATTTAGAGGAACACTGTCTCCTAATTTCTTCATAATTCGGGGACGGGTGAGACTGTATTTCATTGAGGAGTGTAATCGCGTGCCGTCGAGACAAGAGAAAAGACACTCAAGAGAGAATACTCACGTCGCGCAGACAGAACGGTCCCAAAGCGTGTATAAACTAGAGAGAGAGAGATACAAGAAAGAAGTAAAGAAGAGAATGACGTCCCAAATCCCCCTTCTATCCTTATATCGTCAGTTAGTGAGGTCGTAAGTAAATAGGTGCAAATAGTCCATGTGCCGTGTGTAGGGCTCCAGCCTTACACCCTCCCCCTCCCACAAAAATAAGCCACGTTCTGAGGGACGAGAATGTCTTGACCAAGGGAGCTGTTTTCTTCCACCCTTTGTGTCGTCAATCACTAACCCTTTTATTTACGGTCCAGACTGCCACCTCATGCCATGGTAAACTTGGCAGGTCAGATTCCGCTGTCGTTCTCGCTCCAATAACGTTCCACTGCCTCACTGTCCGCTACCGACCTCCCAGGCATCCACCTATCTGCACCTGCTCCACACCCCTGCCACCTCACATAGTATTTCCACCCGCGGCCACACCTTTTCGCATCCAATATTCTTTTGACTATGCATTCTTCAGGCTCCATCAATTCCGGTGATGTGGTAGCTGCAGGAGTGTGCCTACAAAGTGGTGATCGAACAACCACTTCGCTGGGAAACACACTTATTGACTGGAACTACCAACCAACAAAATTCGTAGTTAGGGAGGGGAGATGATTTACGGTATACAATCGAATGCAACAGCACGTTGTCTAACGTGATAGCGACGCTTGGTGGGGGGGGGTACTTTGGTGTTGGGATGATCTTAGGTATGCTCTGAACTGGTGACTTGACTTAGAAAAAACTCGAAATGCCCTCGGACTCGTTTCTTGACTTGACTTCTAATGGCTCAATTGCCTACTTGACTTTACTGATCCCTTTGACTGACTTACAGTACACAGACGATTACAGTACTCGGGCGCTTAGCTATTGGTCCTTTGACCGACTTAGAATCTTATCGTGAAACTCGACTTAAGCATCTTGGCTTGTCTAATGGTCTTGGTTCAATTCCCCCACCTCAATCACACGAAGACAATCTCGCACCGAACTGAAATTCAGATTCTGGGGATACGATTGCTTGCTTAAATCTACACTTTCGAGTCCTTTTATACAAACGATTAGGGTATTGGTATATAGACGAGCCGGCCAAGTAATGTACCTTGTGCAAATATACAAATTGGAGTGAAGCATGTGGTGGTTTTATCGCGGTAACAGCGTGGACCAGCGCCACGGTACTAATTGGGTACTTCCCGACGAGTAACTATGACCATTTTGGTTCCGCTCGCTATTCCTGGAAGCCCGCTTGCTGTAACTCGGCCGGTGCACTACTCTCGAGCTTTCTTGGCCTGCTTGGATGCGATATCGGTCTTAGCGTGATTAAGCTATACCGTGAAAACACATGGTGTTCTTGACTCGTGCCCGAGACTTTACTTGGCCCACGGCTTTAGCCAATTAGCGCCGTTAACGCGATGACTCTTGTCGCGATTACAACATAATGACCATGACCTCGCCGGCCGTTCTCTAGGCTGGTGGAAAGGCTAAGTCCCCCTTGTATGGTTTGTAGTCTCGGAACTATGAAACACTACATTCTCTTTTGTAGTGCTTGACCGTCCTTCATATCGCGGTAACGCTCTCGCTCTCCACTTCTTGACTGACTGCACTAGCTTAGCGCGTTTAGAACTTTGCTTAGACAATTCCATAGACCGTGCTTTGGTTTGTGACTCTTTTGGTGTGAGGTAACTAGTCTCCTCCTGATATCGCGCTAAGCACCTTTGATCATCGTGTTCCCAAGCTAAGGTAACACTTATAACAATTACTGGCCAGCGCCCTTATCGCGACTAGGTGTTACCGCTTCAATCCGAGTCTCTGACTGGGCGAATAACACTGCTTATTTCTCTAAGTGGGTGGTTGACTAACCATGGGAGGCCGCAAAATTGTAGGCTTACACAGAGCATGGCTCTTCACCGGATCCAATATTTTTCGTTCTGGGAACATTGCGTCGTCATTTGGTACGAACAATTTCAACTGGGACACATGGAAGGTGGGGAATGTTTGCGATGAGTTGGGCAAATCAAGTGTGTACGTCGACGTCTCCTTATCCACTCGCATTACTTTGTAGGGCCCGTCCCACCTCGGCATGAACTTTGCTGCCTGTTTATGCCCCTTCGATTTGTACTCGTGCCTTCTGTTCATCGTGCTTAGCATGACTTTGTCACCAATGCAAATATCTGGTTCTCGGCTCCTTTTATTCTCATTTACCCAGGCAGCCTGATTTATTTTTGCCAGTAAGAGATTGTCCTTTGCATCTAGGACATCGTTACTGATTTTCTCAATTATGGCCTGTGCATCAAAAGTTTCCATGTCCGTGTCCACATCTTTGACAATTACCGGTATGCACCTTGGGGATCGCCCCGTTTTGAGCATGAAAGGTGAGTACCCTGTCGACTTGTTGACCGTGTTCATGACGCTGAAGCATATTCGGGGTAATGCCCTAACCCAGCCTTTTTGGTTCCGTTCCACATGGAAACGGATCAATTGGTTGACCGTCCTGTTTGTCCGTTCACTCGAGCCGTCCGTTTGTGGGTGGTATGCTGATGACATTTTAAGTTTAACACCAACTAGTTTGCTCAATGCACACCAGAACTTTGAAACAAAAAGTTTGTCGCGGTCTGAAACGATGTCGTCAGGTAGGCCATTCTCACAGTACCAATTGTCAAAGAACAGGACAGCCAGCTGCCTTGCGCTCAAATCCATCCGCGTCGGTATAATCTGTACGTCTGCACCCAGCCTATCCGTGATTGTCAGAATACAGTCGCTACCATTATCCAACGGCAGCGGGCCAATAAAATCCATGGCAATTGACCGGAAACGGTCGTCAGGTATGGGCAATGGGTGCCACCTGTATAAGCTAGTAATATATATGAAAAGAGGCCAACTGACCAACAGGTCTTATATAAAATATAGGTCAACTGGCTAGCTGCCATTTTAGAATGCACCCCAGCTGCCTCGGGCATGCAGCCGCCGTGCCGAAATGGGAGCGGGCACTGTTTGTTGGGGCGGGCGGTGCAAACAATGAGCCAAACACCACCAGATATGGTGCTCGGGCAGTAATTTTGCTCCTGCTCATCGTCCGGGGCGCGCTGCGCCCCGGGGATGGCGGGAATGGGTGTCCCAAATATTTTTGCACCCATATTGGGCGTTTGCGCCCCTCTGGGGGGGCGGGATGGGCTGGATGGGGAGGGGAGGACTTGGATGACGAGTTTTAAAAGTAGCCCTATTTTTAGCACACGTCATCTCGGAGCGCTCTCCGTCCCGCGCTCCGTGATGGGATCCATCATGATGGGGCCCATCAAATGCCCATCAATCCAGGCCCTTCATGGCTGTCCTGTCCCATATCGGGCCTCCATGGGTGAGCACGTCTAAAAATACAACACATCCCCGGAATAGCTCAATGAATTCAGATCTGTACCTTGCCTATTTGGGTTCGGCGCGGTTCTCTGTTCGACTTCCCGGCTCGCCCTTCCGGGATGACCTGAATTGGCTCCTTGATGCTCGTTTCCGCCATTCCTCTGCACTATACGTACCTCTCGAGTTACTAGTATATTTGCGATGTATATAACCATTAAATACCAATCCTAGTAAGAAAAATGGGCCAGAATAGGTGGACGCAGCCTGCTCATTGTGGATGACGTTTTTTCTGTTGATATTACCAATAAGGAAAGACCATGTCAACTTTGTTGCGAAACTCCAGAGCATGGGGGCAAGGGGGTATATTGGCATTAATGACTACCACAGAATAAAACAGTAAGCTACATATGCAAAAAAAAAGACCTTGAGATACGACGACTAGGAAGGGGCGGCGAGATGGGAGAGCACATAAATACAGTCGTCGGCGGCAGCAGCCCAGGACTCACGGATGTCGACCGCACTTGTGCCAAGGCCCCAGTAAAAGAGGGCAGTGACGGCGCTGACAATGCCGTTGGATCCCGGCTGCTTGAGCGTGGTCCAATCTCGGACTACCGACCCTTGGCTCGAACCGCTGCTCCCAGCCTCCGACGCCCTCCATTCGGGCTGGAGAGAAGCCCACCACGCCGTGAAATCTTGTTGAATGCGCGCGGCATCCAACGGCTTGGGGCGGTAGGATGGCTTACGAGCGCGCTTAATCCACTCGTGGACCTCGATCGGGCGGGACTTCGCGGGCAGTGGTTTGCCTTCCCTGAAGGCCTCCTGCACCTCAAAAGCCAGCCAGGCTTTTAGAAGCTGGGTCCACTTCGTCTGCAGATGGTTCTGCTGAAGAACCGCGGCCAAGTCCGGAGCCTGGAAGAGGCTGAGGCACTTGACCAACCACTTGGGTGCACCAGGCGGTACCTCAAACGGATCCCCCACAGCGGCAGCCCCTGCCTTCCTCCCAGACACCTTCTTCTTCTTCTGAGGGCGATTGTCGGACGCTCCGTTGAGCTGGCGTTTCTTGCTAGCGGCGACGGTCGTAGACGAGGTCGATGGAGCGCTCCTATTCGCGATTGGGGCAGCAGGGTTGGGTTGGGCATGCGTGTTCGAAGTTGGGACGGTGGGGGCGAGTGGGGCATGCGGGTTTGCTGTTGGTGCCGCGGTGGCAGTAGCTGCCGTTCCGTCAGCCATCGCGGGTTGGGTTTGGGCTGGGTTGGTAGCGACGGCGGGCAGATCGGCGGTTGGTGGTGCCTCAGTTCCTTCCACAGACGACACGACGGGGTGGTTGGGCGGGTCAGACGTGCTGCCGCGAGGGCGAGGAGCCGGAGTTGGGGGAAGCGAGAGGCGAGGAGCTGGAGCCGGAGGAAGCGAGAGGCGAGGAGCTTGAGGAACCGGAGGAGGCGAGAGGTGAGGAGCTTGAGGAACCGGAAGAGGCGAGAGGCGAGGTACTGGAGGAGCCGGAGGAGGCGAGAGGCAAGGAGAGGGCAGGCAAGATGGAAGCGGCGAACACGGAGGAGAAGGCGAGCGAGTGGATTGAGGTGGAGACGGCGAACGAGGGGCATCAGGTTCAGGGGGCGGCTGAGTTGCACGAAGAGGTTGAGGATTCGAAGGCGTCGGCGGAGGTAGAGGAGGAACAGAGTCGAAGTTGACTCCGTCTGCCTCCAGGTCCATAGCTTCCAGGGTCTCAAAGCCTTCGTCGTCGGGCAAGGCGCGCAAATGGCACTCCTCGGGTGCTAGGGATATGACAATCAGTTAAGATGTATGAATAAAACTAACGACGCCACTTACTGAAGCACTTTTGAAGAAAACTCCCAAAGATCGGCACGATGTGTTTCTGGTATCTTGCACGTTCCGCGCGGCCGAAGTTCATCTTGACGTCGCCATTGGTCACTCCGGAATGAATGCTAAAACAAATGTTAGGATGGATACAAGTTCTAACTCAGGTGAGCTTCACCTGATCATGCACAGTCTGCCACCGTGGGCAGGCTCCGGGCCACCAGCTATAACGGTGACCATGAGCCCGGTCGCCTCCATGACGAGGTCCGTGATGGGTTGCATGAAACGTACGAGGCCTTGAATGCACCTTAAAAATGACTTGAGAGGGTTCGATAATAGAAGGAATATGATGAAGAACGTACCGTTGACGGTCTGCCGGAGACGTCGAGAAGGGCGACTTCATATCGCTCTCCCATTGTTCCAGAACGGCCGCATGCTCCTCCTTCGCGAATGACGCATATTCCTCCTTCTCCTTGTCAGAGAGCTTGTTGAAAAGCTCCTTCGCGACGGTTTCTCTCAGCGCAGCCAAGGTCTTGCGGGTAGTGCCCTGTGCCATGGCGCGACTCTTGAGCTCGGCCTCAACTTCATCGCGGTGACTTCGTCGCCAGACATTTGTCGGTGTCTTCTGTCGAGGTTTCTTTTCCGTGGTACCGGTCAGCTTGTGCAGAAGGATGCGGTAGGGGTTGTTGAGGCCGGACTCGCGGGGATCCATGTCGTGATCCTTGAGATACTGGTAAGCCATCCATCGTTTGATTTGCTGCACCGGGAAATTTGGTCACGAGACGAAGACATAAATACAACATAACGAAACTTACTGCTTTCCGAAACTTGAGTAGGCGTTGATACTCGCCATACTCCTTCATCGCCCTAGCATAAGCCTCTGGCTCCATGCCTTCTTCGACAGGGACCTGATACTCTTCATCCGGTGCCTCGTCGTTGATGGTACTCAACAAATCCGGTGCTTGCTCCTGATCGTGCGGAAACAACACCGGCCACCTCTTGAAGTAACGACGCTGGATGTGGGCGAGTGCATCGGCTGCATACCCCCCTTGGACTCCCGCAGCGTAGTCAGGCTTCTCGCCCATGAGGAACGCTTTCCTATCGCCGTGGAAGGCTCCAGGATTAGGCATACTGTCTACGCGAAAGTGGTAAGTTCCTCAACATGCCTTGATATCGCAAAGACTCACTTTGATAGGATTTCAGAAAACAAGGGCTCAGTTGTATGGTTTGGTTCTGTCAGTGTCTCTTTCGTTCTTATAAAATCGGACTCGTTTGTCTGATTTCCTAGGTCCTGCTTTGCCCTAAGTCCACGAACCGGTTCACTCCATGGCGTCAACCGCAGCGTCTAATTCACCGGGCTAACACGCTGATATCAAGTTGAAGACCCCTTTTTTTGGCATGACGCAGGGGCGGCATCGAGATCCCATGGGCTGGGTAAGACAAGTCTTCTTATATTCCTAGCCACTGACACTTTCCCAAAAAGTTTCCCCCACTACCGAATCTCTCTGTTCGACATGCAACTCAGCCCAAAATCCAACAAATCCTTCCCCAGCAGCGCGACCGAGGCTCCTCCTGGCGGCGCGACCGAGGTTCTTCCCAGCGGCACGTCTGAAGCTCCTCCCAGCGGCGCTTCTGAGGATCCTCCCAGCCCACCTAGCGATGTTGTATCTTCCCGGCCGAACAGTCCTCCCAGCGACTACGACGAATTCGGCACTCGAGGTGCTGACCCATTCGTCGCGTCACCAGGACGGTACATAGTTCTCCCCAGTGAGTTGCAAACTTAATGTTTCTCTTGCTAGCAGGCGTTTAATCCATCCCGCAGCATCTTCATTTCATTCGGCCGTCCTTGAAGCAATTGATACAGCCGTGGCCAAGGGTTTGTTGGACATTCGTAAGAACCCGAACATCTCAGACACCGCGGTCCCAGACCCGGATGCCCTGGATCGTTCCTACTATCCTGGCGACCGTCAAGCATTCTGGGTCGTCCTTTGTGGCACTTCCGTTGGTATCTTCAATCGATGGTAAGTGTAATTTTCCCCCTCGAATCCTTACTTTTACTCAAGAGTAGCCGTTTAGGCGTCTGGCCCAGGCAGCTGCTCGCGACGAGACTCCAGAGTCCATCAGAGGATTTGCCACTTGGCTAGGCGCCGAAGGCTTTTACCGCAAAACCTACATGCGTGGCGGAATCATCCTCGTCGGTGCACAGGACGCGAAGACGCCCATCGTTCGCGAGCCAGGTCCATCTGCAAACCCAGCTTTGGACCAGGCAGCAAAGACAGCCGTCGTTTGCAAGCCAGGTCCATCTGCCAACTCAGCTTTGGGCCATCCAACCAACGTCACACCCGTTCGACTTCACAACGGCGCGCCGACTTACGGGTTGCTGATGCCTGCCAGTGGAACTCTGCGCCACCCCATTTGCGTAGATTCCACATTCCCTACCCCGATCCCAAGAAAGCGAGCCGCAGAACCCCGAGGCCCTCCAAAGCGACGAGCCGGTCCCCAGATCCCTCACACCCCTACCCCTGCGGCTCCTCCTCGACCAGACCCTTCTGCTACTGTTGCCCCCCTCGGCGTCGCTCCCACTGTACCATTGGCCCCGGCGTTAGCCCCTGTCCCCGCCACAGCATCAATTCCAGCTCCAGGAGCACCCCAAGCCCCTGCACCGCCCCCAGCTCCTGCACCTGTGACAGTGCCTGCCCCTGCAATCGTTCCAGCACCGCCAGCCCCTGCCCCTGCGACAATCGCTGGCGTTGCAAACAAAAGTGTCAAGCGCCCGCGCCCTTGCAAGACAGGTAACCCAACTACACTGTAGCGTTGCAACGG
>MPNV01003634.1:0-13219 GCA_013376435.1 Cyclocybe cylindracea | reverse complement strand
AGACCTTGGTCATCGTCGTGCCTTTGATGAGGAGGTCTGGGATCGTCGTGTCGGTCTTAATGGGACTGTCCGCTAGCGGAGGGGTCTGGAGAGGCTGTACATCGCGCACGACGGCACCCTTGACGATTTCAACCGACATCCTAGCGAACCGTTTCGTCTCTTTCTGTATCCAAAGCTTAGCTCCGTGTTGAGAAGGCATCGAAGAAGGAAGTTGGGAGAGAACGTGTGCTCACAGGTGGGGTCCTAATCCGAGAGGGCACAAGGCTGAGCGACCGCTGGCAGCATGTCTAATATTAACATCGCCTCCTAAAAGGTCGTCCCGTAATCGATAGCTCGGCTAGCTTGGCGTCATGTGCCTCATTAAGACGCGTCGTTAAAAGGGAAACCAGTGTTTCTTGATTGATTACAGTGAATTTCGTTATTCAAGTTGGTCACAAGTAGAAGACGTATTGGCTATTTGATAGAAAGCTCGCATTTGCAGGACATAAGCACGAGAAAGGCGTGCCTGCATCTGTCCGAAGCGGATGAGCTCGCGAGACCCGAAAACTGTTACGGCAAGGGGCGGTTTCAAGCTTCACCGAGAAGATAAAATTTCTCAGAAACAGAGGAACCTACCGAGAGATTATTATTTCGGCAACGGACAGAGGCCGAGGAGGACAACCGGTAGAAACTGGCAGAGAAGACCCCGGAGAAGCTGTGATACGAATGTTTGCTTCCTGTTGGGCTGGGCTTTTTTGAAGGAGGAAATCTTTGGTATAATTTACGATTGAATGAGGTTGATAGTGATGGGAGGAGAAAAGGGTTCGTGTGTTAGCCCTCCCATCTTCTGGTGGAAACGACTTTTTTTGGAAATGCGTCTTCCAGATTGGGAATCTTGCTTCCATGTCGCGATATACTTCTTCTGAATCCATACGTTGTCCAACGAACGTCGTCCAATCTGAGTGCTTTGTAGCTTGTTGGTGAACACAAATCGAGAAGGAAGTATTCCATGACCATCGGATTCCCCATGTCTTTTCTAGTGTTGCCGCGACTCGGCTCCGCTCGGCTATGGCTCAAAGCCATGGGAGCCATTACGTGAATGGCTACGAGCTGAGCCAAGCTGATGGCTCATGGCTCAGCCACCCGCTCATGCCCTAATTTAGATATGGACTCAGACACCACACTTGTTCGTCAATCTAGTAGAGGGATTTTATGCTGTTTGCAAGAGATTTAAGAAGTATTTAGCTATACCTTCTTCTTTGTGTCTATTTGTGAGTCGCTTTTTTCCTAGACACAAAATATGAAAGGTGAACGCATTCGATACGTGACACGAGATCACTGTTGTGACACAATTGTGACATCAGGTCACGCATAGTCCACTCAGACGTGGTTCAAAACAAATATTCATTCATCGGGTGGGATACACTATGCAATAT
The DNA here is from genome assembly GCA_013376435.1 of Cyclocybe cylindracea. Lineage (NCBI taxonomy): Eukaryota > Fungi > Basidiomycota > Agaricomycetes > Agaricales > Hemipholiotaceae > Cyclocybe > Cyclocybe cylindracea. Next base: position 11,804 of record MPNV01003634.1, on the reverse strand, counting down.
GTTTTCATTATGCTTCATGTCTAAGTAGAATACATTTCTACAAGGAGATGGCCTTGCTACCCTGAATACCTACGCCGTTTGCAAGGGAAGGACATCATTCCGTTTCTGGACATGGAGCTATGGCTTGAGCCACGGCTAGCCGCTCCGGGGTGGTGAGCCGAGCCAAAGTGATGGCTTGGCTCATTGATGGCTTCGAGCCGTGGCTGAGCGCTGAGCGGTTATAAGCCGAGTCACGGCAACACTAGTCTTTTCCGGGGACATTGCGCCAAATTATTAAATCTCCGCCCACTGTGGGAAGAAAAAACAGGGAAAACTCCTGTAAAGGTAGTTTTTCCCTGATTTCGGCAGCTTATTCTATTGTCGATGTCCGAGCCACGTCGGGCACAACCCGGCCCATTGTCATTTCTGCAATGGAACACGTTGTCAGCCAAGAACATCATGTCACACTGCCACTTGCGTAATAAAGTAACTTTACACGAAAAACAAGAAGAGATCATGACAAATCTATCACGACTTCCCTTGTTGGATGGAAACAATGGGAAATCTCGTAGTCCAGACTACCCCAAATTGTTACCCACGAGATCCACTTGAAGGCGATTCCAAATTGACAATGAATTCCCATGGGCAACGTCCATACACTGCGAATAGTCAAAACGTCACAATACACCCCCTAAACAGTATTATTGTATTTTTGGGAGTCACAGCACACCCTCTCAGCAATAACCGCTTTTGCGACGTCATAGAGCACCTGCCAGGAAACGTCACATTTACACTCCGAAGCAATACCGACTTTATGGGGGTCATCTGCACCCCCCATAGTCTGTTACCGTTCAAAGGATCAAAAAAACATGTTATAAAATTGTTCATCCTCTATTTTGGCCACTCTGCTCATGCAGAGTGGCTTGGGGGCCATAGGCGCATGCGAACCGATGCTGGCCCCAAGTCTGCGACTTCCAACTCTGCTCGCCTCGATCCCAAAAGCGTGAGTCTTATGCTTTGAACACCTGCGCCCGCGGCTGATTAATTTAAATATGAATAATTCAATATTTTCTGTGCTTGGGACACCTGAGTAAATCAAGTCAATTTCGGGCCTACAGATGACGGGTGTCACCTTGTCAGACTCGGCCGCGGCGTCGCGGACTTAGCCTTTTGGAGCAGTCATTGCCAAAAGCAGCTGATAGAGCTATTTATATTGATAGAAACAGTTTCTTTTATTGGGTTTTGGCTCAACGGTAAGAGTGGCTATTGGTCATTGCCAGTGCTTGCGTTCGAACCCTGCCTGTACCTTATGGAAATTTATTATATTTTACCAACATGGGAGGTTCAAAATACCCCCTAAGAAGGGGTAACCATGAACATGTGGGAAGAAAAAACGGGGAAAATTCCTGGTAAAGGTAGTTTTTCCTGATTTCGGGCAGCTTCATTCTATTGTCATGTCCGAGCCACGTCGGGCACAACCCGGCCATGTTTCTTTTGCAATGGACAGTTGTCAGCCAGAACTCAGTCACACTGCCATCGGGTACTAAAGTACTTTACGACACAAAACAAGAGGATCAACACAGTCACGTTCACATAACACTCCAGCTTTATTTTATGTTTCCAAAGGAGTTCTACATAAAAATTGCATAAAGGACCATGTTATATGAGACAGATATCTTGAAGTTACGCTTACTTTGGACCCTTACCTGTAATTTATTCAAATAAACCTTTGTTATTTGCCACTGAACTACAAGAAGTTATTCAAAGAAATTCTTATAATTTCTGGATATCCTTCCAGATTTATTCGATTCCCGACCTTGTGTGGACAATCTATCACGACTTCCCTTGTTNGAACCATGCTTCCAAAACGCATTGGTACCTATTATACATTACCCCCTCTGTGGGGTTCATTGCACGTCAATTGGAGGGGTGATTTGGATCTGTGTAGACTGGGGGTGCACTTACCCTACCGCCTATTTCGCAGTAGCATATTGAGATCTTGCTATTGGACAGGAAATTCCTTGCGATAGTACAAGTGAAATCCTGCTCAGTGAGAAGCTAACTTGTGTCATCGGTGGTGGTATTAATGTCATTTAGTGTCCTGAATACAAAATTGGTCATTTCCACTGTCAAAGGCTTTGAACTTCAGGAATTGAGGCAATGGTGTTCTGTATTGATATCGTGTATCCAAGATCACGCCGTTGCAGCGAGGCGCGACAAGGTTTGGAGTTTGCGACCGCTGACTCGCCAGCACTTGCTTTTGACCTTTGACCTCCGTCTCTCGTTCTCCTCTTTCGAGTTCATTTCATTTTAGCTTCGTCCTTTTTCTCCAACTAGAAAGGCGAACCACTGCATGAGACCCATTCATAGGAAAGTAGGAAAAGTGTAGATTCACGTCTGAAGAGCCTCCCTGCCATTTTTGATGAAAATACAGTGTATAACAAACAATGGACGTGGATGAGGACGGGATCAAGAGGCGAATCGCCTCCTACCATTCTTCATCTTTTAATGGGAAATCTCGTAGTCCAGACTACCCCAAATTGTTACCCACGAGATCCACTTGAAGGCGATTCCAAATCGACAATGAATTCCCATGGGCAACGTCCATATTGAGAAATCTTGCTATTCCGGAACGAGGAATTCCTTGCCGATAGATACAAGTGGAAATCCTGCTCAGTGAGAAGCTGAACTTTGTGTACATCGGCTGGTGGTATTAATGTCATTTAGTGCTCCTGAATACAAAAATTGGATTCATTTCCACTGTCAAAAGGCTTTGAACTTCAGGAATTGAGGCAATGGTGTTCTGTATTGATATCGTTCATATCCGAAGATCACGCCGTTGCAGCGAGGCGCACAAGGTTTGGAGTTTGCGACCCGCTGACTCGCTCAGCACTTGCTTTTCGACCTTTGACTCTCCGTCTTTCCGTTTCTCCTCCTTTCGAGCTTCCATTTGCATTTTAGCCTTTGTCCTTTTTTCTCCAACTAGAAAGGCGAACCACTGCATGAGACCCATTCATAGGAAAGTAGGAAAAAGTGTAGATTCACGTCTGAAGAGCCTCCCTGCCATTATTTGATGAAAAATACAGTGATATCAAACAAATGGACGTGGATGAGGACGGGATCAAGAAAGGCGGACATCCGCACTCATACCGACAAATGTCAAGCTCCGACCAATCAAATTTCAGCTTTGTCTTCTTCATCCAGCCAATCAGCTTTCATTTTGTCTCCCGTGAGAAAGACTGTTGTCTTTTGTATTATTGTAGAAGATTGTAGATAGATGCACCATCCCACACCCACCGCTGGGGACCCTCTGCCTTCCGGATTCCGTAGCCATCATAGTTTCATGTAGGAGAGCGGGGTAATACAGGCCGCGGTCATGATAAGCAGGAAGCGCTTGAGAAAAATACCCGATCCGTAGATATTGATTGTGAACGCCGGCGTATGGTCTCTCGTCCATTCGGAATTCTTCAGCGTTTGGAAATATTCAAGGCCCAAGAAAGCCAGAAAACAATGCCTGCCTGGTGCATGGAAAAAGTGCTCACAGGCCAGATAAATTTATAGATCGATGTTCTGTTTGTATAATGTGGTCCACCGTTGCCCCGCACGGATAATAACCGCTTACTCCTGACGAGCATGCATTTGACTCACTGACCTCTGTTCCTCGTACTTAGATTGGCCCTCGTTACCTCTCAGCGCATTCCATTTTACGGAACAGAAACGTACCGAGAGCACTCCTTTCAAATGAGTGCCGCCAAGGATATTCGACGCGAGAACAACAGACTCACGATTTATTTATAATTCTTCGTCGAACAAGATCTTCAAAGTTTGTAAAACCATGAAGTGATCAAGCAAAATTCAGCCACTTTTCGAGGGAAATAAATTGTAACTAGGCTCGAAATCAGATCTCAATGAACTGTGCAAGAGGAACGAAATAATGAAATCTGAATGCAAACGTACCGGGGATTGCGATCGGGTGAGACGTCGTGGCCTGGTCTGCCTCTGAGCGTCCATGATCTTATCTTATCGTGTACGAGAGGTGCGACGCATCACGTGGTCCTGGTTGAGCTTCCCGTTAAGGCAAGTATTAGGACTTGCTCTTCCCCACCATCTTCCACTGGGTGTCCAGACATGCCCAACGACTAAAAGGTGTGTAAACCACGCTTTTATTAACTCAACGTGCACACTAAATTCGAACACGACTGAGCATCCGCGTTCAGGAACGTATGTAGGCATCTTGCGCCTTACGAACATGCGCCGCACCACCAACCTCCCAGCAACCCAGACGTCTAATTGATGTTTATGGTGCTGCGGGTGCCTTCGTCACCTCCGTTGTGCATCTACGCACCCTCCAATCTCGAAGCCGTCTCCCGCCTGGACGAACACCCACCACTGCCCCTGCTGTCTCACCCAAAGCGAGATAACAGCCAAAAACGAGGCGATCGATAGCTACGACGGACGGTAAGGGACGGTGGACCTGTTGCACCCGCTCCGTCGCCCGCCCTGTTGCCCTCCGCTGCCGCTCCTCCACCTTGACAGGCACCCGTCTGCCTCATCCCCCATCCCTTGCACGACATCAAGTGCGATAGCAAGGCAAGGCAATGCCGGCCCGTGCATTCGTCCCCCTTCGGCCGTGTCGATGACAACGACGGCTGAAGTGCAGCGCAAGCCTCCAGACGGTTAGACAGTACGAAGACGGTAGCAATACCCGCGGACCAGTGCGACGCCGGGATAACCAGGGGGCGAAGAGGGCGAGGACGGTGAGTGTGGTGAGGGCGAGGAAATGGAGCGAGAGCCGACGAAGACCGGCAAGGGCGGCGTACACAACAACGAGACCACATGGACAGGTTGAGGGAGGGCGACTAGGAACGGTGCTACACCGACAGCGACAACGACAGCGCCACGCCATAGGAGGGCGAGGCCGAGGGCGGCGAGGTGGTGAGTTGATTGATAAGCTGTGGAGGCGGCGAATGGTAAGCCCCTCTCGCTATGCGCTCTCCTGCGCCTCTGTTGTATATACGTACCTTGTATACTAGTGCTAGATATACACAAATATAAGTCCTTTTCCACCCCCGAAAGAATGCTTTGAATTGAGGGAGTTTCTCTAGTTATAAATATATAATCTTTTGCTGTTTGCGCAGGCAGTGTGTTTCATTGCCTCGGAGGTACTCAATCTTGTTACCTAACGTACTACAGAAATCAATGTTACAAAAGTAGCAGAATCCATTGTATTTAACAACAATCCCACAGGGAGAATTAGCTGTTGCCAAAGCAAGGATAAGAGCTGTATTTCGTACAGGAGATTTCGCTACATCAACTACAGCTTTTCCTATTGTATTTCCTTCCCACAGTGCGCCGGTTCATGTTAGAGGGGGATAAACCACTAGGAACGGGGACAAGGTGTCAGAAGCGGTTCATAAAGCCCCTACCGATTTACTGCTTCTCAAATGCATTCCTCTGCCCTTAGGTATTCATGACAAAAATTGCCGAGTGCATCTACATATCTGTTCGATGCAAATCTATTCCGGACTTGTCCAAGACTTCTCCCTCAATCACGACAGTCTAATACAAGGGATTCAGAAATTCCCACTTTGGTCATGGCCGTGAAAGAGCTTAGATCACGATGCACTATGGCAACTGACGCACCCCGAGACGCGATGGCCGCATTTAAATTCGCTGCCAGTGGTATTCCTTTTTTCTTTCTGAGGAGACAGCCTTGATCTTCCCGAGGTGAGTTGACCATATTTTGAACCTATAAGCAGCTTGAAGGCTCCAGGAAGTCTAAATTATTGCCACGCCTGGCGATCTTTCCGAGGAACGCGTCACAAAAATAATTCTGGAATGTTCGTCCTTTTTTTTTTTTCTTTTTTCTTTTTTCAATGCGCTAGCAAATGGGTCCAGGCATTCAAGTTCTACGAGCGACCATCCTGCGCCACCAGAAGTATTGGTGCAACGCTCACCTCATACCTATCAGCGATCCATGTTCTGTCGATGTCACTCTGTGCTGCTTGACTTCCCCACGCAACCGATCTTTGGCGCTTGTGTCCAGTATAAAAAGGACATTCAAGGCCCTCTGATTAAGTCGAAGTACAACTGGCTCATGGAGATCATCACAAGCGTCTCTCCAACAAGAAACTTGCCCGCATCAGTGAAAATTTGGCTGTGAATAAGAGCTTTCCCGGACACTGCTCTTAGACAATAATCTACGTGCCACTCCTTTGTATGGTGTAAACTTTAAGATTCTACTGCCCGTCTCAAACCTCAATTTCGCTGCGTTCAACTTTTGGGCTGAAACTAGTATTCCTTCTTGATGCGTCGATACTGAGTAACATTGCACGGGACCGTGACATGACGCGTTCAAAGTAGCTTTCGTGGCAAAAAGACCCAGAAAGGCTTCTTCTACATGTTCATCTCCGCCACATATCGTCCACATATTCTCGCCATGCGTTATCAAAGAGAAAGGCAAGAGCTGATCAGCCAAGTATTCGAATATGTGGTTAGAGCACTTGAACCGACAGGGATTACCTGCGTTCTGTTCGGGGAGACCGCTGCGATGCACTACGATGTCGATTTGATTCCCAAAGTGAGCCGTTTGGGCTATGGGTACCCATGCTACACTAATTATAACTTATCACGGATTTATAGTACGTTGAAATAGTGATAATGTCCACTACCGTTCTCGAGGAAGCAAGCACCATGAAGATCATTCTGGAACAGTCAAAGTACTTCCAACACACGCAGGCTTGGACGCTCGCGTACTCCGAGTCCGACCCTTTTTTCGAACGCCCGAAAGGACGGAAACGCTGTCGAGTTCGCCCCTCCATCCCGAACCCTCTTCCCGTCCAGTACCAGCCACACCGAATCATGCGACAGCAGTCTCGTTGTATCCCAATGGATCTCCCTCTCCCACCAGTCCTTGCAGTCGTTTTCGACCTCATCAAGGATATCCAATCTCAGCTGATGAAGTCACATCGCAACCGGCTCAGGAAAATCTTACGGGATCTCGCTAGAAAGAACCCCGTACATGTTGACGACAACTTTCATCGCGAGTTATGTGGTCACTTGGGGCGAATTGCGCGGCTCTCACCTGAGCTCGAGGTGTACACCTCAGAATTCGTTCGGTTTTGTCGAGGAGCGCCCGTCAAGCTTCCTCGTGGTCCTTATGAAGCTGCGGCAGATGGCCAATTCGAGCATGTCGACGAGGAAGATGAATCCAAGACGGATTCTGCTTTGGAAGACGAAGATAAAGCAAATACCGTTTCGTGTTCAATGGTCGTAAAGATGGAGACTGATTCCTCCAGCCCGCATAGTGCTGAAACAGGTATCAAGCAAGAAGACCATGAAGCCCCCCCGTCTCTTCCTTCGCAGAATGCGTGGTGAAGAAGGAAGAGGACGACCCCATCCCTCTTTCGCTGTTCCATAGCTCGAACTCTACGGTCAAGCAAGAGCCCCAGGATGCGCAAGACTTGATGCCAGTCGACTCTTCCCAACGTGTCCCGACTCTGATCAGAGCCTTTGGCAAGAAGAGAGGAAGGTGAATCGTGATTCCAACCGATTGCCTCCTTTTCACGTCGTTCTCGAACTTCGCATCGAGGCTCAGGAAAGCCCCTTCGCTAGATTAACAACAGACGAATTGCCTTCGATTTTCTCACACTCTGCGTTTCTTTCTGTGCTTGCCTGGAGGAGCGGCTGAGCGGCCCAAAACCAACCCGAGCATAGCATCTGAGGTAAATATGGCGCTGTTTGCCTCTTGAAGAAGACCAGTCCTCAAACGACATATACGGCCTGTCCACATGACCACTGTTCGACTTCTGAAGCTCGAGAACGACTCCACTCACATCCCTCAGACTGTTAACTTCCTACGACGTGCTGGAAAGATCTGTCTTCCCCTCTTCCTTCACGGCGTGCCTCGTGGATCTGGCTCAGGCGACTCTGCTCTGCGCACGGATTCTGCGCAACGCACATGTGATGCCATGGCTTCTGGTTCGCTTCAAGCACTCCATATGCGTCTTCCTGCGACGGTGCAAGCTAGCGTACAACGCCAGTTCTTGTGCAGTGGCGTGACCCTGCATCTTACCATCAAGCACCTGGACGTACAAAACGTACTACTGTTCTTCCAATTATACTCCTGGTCAACACTAAGCTACTCTTGATTATAAAGCTCTGCCAGTATGAACTCCCGCATGTGAACGAGCCCTCTGTAGCGAAGAGATGCTACTCCACAAGAGCTTGGTCCCCTTCCTCACTTTTGTTACTGCTGTCTCCTCCGTTTTCCCGAGTCCGAGGGCTGAAGACCCCAGAAACGATGGGGTCCACCTCGCCGTCAAACCACGATGCGGATCGCTCTCCGGCAGTACCTCTGATGTTAATGCAGGCTTGATACCAGAGCGCTTCAAGACAGTCGTTGCTTTTGGAGTATGCCTCGTTCCTTTGTCGAAATCCAACTATCGTGTTTACTATTTCATCAATCTAGGATAGCTACACTGACGGCGGGAAGTCAGATGGTTCTCCCCTCGATCCAGCCGTCATTGTACCTCCAAGCCCGTTGGCAGGAGGGCGGTCAACCAACGGGTTGGTCTGGGTAGAGAATGTCGCAAATGATCTCGGAGCGCGTTTAATGGACTACGCGGTAAGTCTTCCCGTTCGCGCTTGAGTGTAGGCCAAGACCGAAAGGCTTTCTATGTAGCAATCCGGCGCTTGCATCGACCTTTCGTTGTGGCCGAGCAACCCAAGAAAGGTCGATTTTCTGGGCCAGAGTACGTATTTAGTTTTGCGGGAAAAAAGGGCCCATAAAGTGACCTTCCTCGTCAGTGAAAACTTTTCTTGCTCAAAACAACACTTTGGATCCCAACACGACGCTCTACGCCATTTTCTTCGGGATCAAGTAAGCCTGTCTCCCCGTTCGTTGCGTGCCCTGTTCGTTAATATGAGTACCCTTCCAGTGACTACCTAGCGTCGCTGAGTAAGTTTTTCCGCCCTCATTGCATCGAAGCGGCTCAAAAATCTTAGATGACGGCGATCATATGCCTGCTGCCGCCCAGACACTGCTTGACCAAATCGCTATTCTAGCAAGCCCACCCACGAATGCGCGTAATATCATGGTCCTCGACGTGTACGGGCGTGGTACCGTTGCACCTCAAGGCGAGTCCTTCAAACAGACTGTCTTCCACGGGCTCGAGGCGTTCCACCTCGGCACCTTCAACTTCACCACCATCCAACAGCACGGTCAAGTACCGAAACTGAATGTGGCCTACGTAGATTTCTCCACGATCTGGGAGGGTGTACTAGGTTCTTCGCCCGGATACGAAGCGTTCGGGTACACGAGTACGGACTCGTGCACCTTGTGCAATGCGAATGGTTGCACGACCGAGGGGATGTGCGATGACCCGGAGCATTATTTCTATTGGATACCTGGGCATCCCTCGAAGGAAACCATGAGGATCTGGCCGACTATGTAGGCGAAGTTTTGAGGAGCGGTCGCGTTGGATAGCTGAACAGGAACCAGAGACATTAAGGTAAACCAACGCCGACTAATGACTCATGATACGAGGTTATCAGAACTATTTCAATGAGATGACACAGCACATCAGGAACGCCAGTCCTCGAGCGCTTTCTCCACCTAGATATCAACTATTTGCCTACCAATTCACGACTCTCTATAAGTGTTTGATGGTCCCTGGCTGACCCGCTGCGGCATACAGTGAGTAAAAGGAGCCTTTTCTTTTGCTTCCTCGAGAGATGGAAGTGAGGATAGAGCTTCGCTGGTTCAGCCAGGTCTCCGTGTCCGGTGGACAGACGTGTAGTCATCCCACACAGAAAGGTGCTTCTGGGCGAGTGAAGGCGCGCTAGATCCTCGCTGGGAAGCCTCTTTATGTTGACCGCACGGCCGAGTGGAACAGATAGGTGACTTCGAAGTGGTCTAATTCCTATTCAGAGCTCGGAAACGTTGTAAACTCTTGGAAATCCTCCTCCAGACACCCAGAGTTTAACCGTCAGATAACGAGCTCGTTGGACAAAGGCCGGATACGGAACGCATGACGAAAGACTAAGCCATGCCGATGATTAATTAAGAGGGGTGATAGAACCCTGTGCCTTTTGAAACTTGGTAATGAGTGCTACTGGAATGCCCCAAGCCAGAGGCTGAGAATTGCCGCACTGCCGGACATCGCCCATAGAAGCCACTGTAGTCTCAAACAGGCAGCCGGCAACAAAAGGCAAGGGCTGATCTGCACCGCGCCACCGCGACAGAACGATCTTCCAAGATGAGCCCCAACTCTCCACAGACCCTCGACGAGCTAACAAGAGAGACTGCAGTTATCTTGTCAATCTATCGCTTGAATAAGTGACATCACACTTGAACTTCAAAGGAAAAAGTGCTTACTAAGATACAAGACAACAGTAAGATCATAGACAACGAGATTAGAACCGATGCACCCTCACAGTCCACCGCACACCAAACCGGTCCGGTCCGATCCCCTTCGTCTCTACAGCTACGGAGAGAACAGCATCCAAGACAGCAGACGAGCCGGCCCGACGTCTGCCGGCTGCGATCCGCAGATTATCACCCATTACTCACAACCGCCTCCTCACGCGGAACTGAGCCAACACCCCCGGTCGCATTTCCCTTGCATTTGGCCCTACGAAAGTGGCAATGTCCAATCTTGACTTTTTCTAATCGCGCAACAACTGCATCCCCGCCACCGCAGATCCCTACCTTCACTAGTGGTCGGCGCGAGGGCGCCGACGGCTGGGTAATGAGGACAACACCGTGCGGTTCCATCTGCTGATGCGGGAGTCTGCGTGGGTTCGCTCGTCTGAGATAACACATCCCAAACCACTCGTCAGGAGGGACGGCGCCTCGTCGCCTCCGACCCGCTACTGACCGACTGAGCTGCCTCGCCCTCAACCAGGGTGCATCCACTGCCGCTGCCGATACATACAGGAACGCAAACATCTCAAGGCATTCCAGCTCTTGGAAGATCGGACGAGTCGTGCGGCGGTCAGTTGTCCCTGTTCAAATGTACCGCACGGTAAGCTCCATTGCGAAGGATGGCGGACATTACGCGCCTTTGGCCACCGTCGCGGCATTGCCATCGAGTCTCGATTTTGGCGTCCGCAGATGGAAGGAGGAGCGGATGAGGAGCGCAGGGAGTGTAATCGAGTGAAGTCGATGTGAAGGGGATATGAGACGGCTGGAGTCGGATGGTGGCCCCAAGCGAAAGGCGCTGAGGTTGCGTGGTTGGCGTGCCGAGAGATGGGCAAGCCGCTGAAGGCGTGGCAGGAAGGAAGTGGTGCCTTGGCCGGGATCTTCAGTCAGCCTCCGTCCCAATTCAAATATCTCCAGGCGCGTGCAGCCGTCCATACGCAACGATTAGGTCCTACGGGGATAGGGGCAATCGAATGGATGGCAGACGAACCTTCACTGCCTCAAGTTACGACGCTAAATCACTAATTTGAAAAACACTCAAAGGGACTGGGGATTGACAAGGTTAGCGTTCGAGGTTTGTCATCGAGAGTTTTACACAGGCGGCTTGGCGTGTGTGCGTTAGGTGCCATAAAGGCGATCGAGTGCCGTCCAAGGTCGAGCTCAAGCCTCAGCGGATAGAGGGGGAGACTCGAGCCTGCAGTACGGCTGTGAGATTACATGGCAGACAGGAAGACTCGCGCGTCCGCAATGTGGGTGTGCAACGAGAAAGCCCGACATGCGCAAGTGAAGGACTCGGAAGCCGACGACGACGACTACCACCATCCGCTGGTGAAAGAATAAAGTATTCCTCATTGAGCGTGCGGTCGAGGCGACCTCAGAGGGGTCCGTCCGAGCATGGCAG
>MPNV01002182.1:25143-39098 GCA_013376435.1 Cyclocybe cylindracea | reverse complement strand
CAATTGCTTTAACAGCTGTTCCAGATAGGAGACTTGTAACCTCAGTGTTGGAGCGAAAAAGATAGCTAAGGATAGGAGTAAAAGTATTCATCCATGCTTCGCCCTTTTTCATCTTCAGCGCTCCGCTCAATGGATCAACCATGGTCTCTGGAATGACATCTCGAGGAAAGCGGGCACGACATTGACCATGTTTATTAAGACAGCCCTTTCTGATTGTGTGCCCATTGCTGTCTTCAGATGTTTGGCGACAGTCGTGATAGTTGGAACGGGAGAGAATGTCATCAGTCATCTCATTGAATTTCTTCCACCATAATTCAGAAGCTGTACAGTTGGTGCAGATGTTATCCATATCAGCTGTCTTTTCATGCTTGCACAAAGCAGGCGGTGCTTCAGGCATAGTCTTAGTAGGATCAGAGCAGTCTGAATTCTTTGAATTCTCCTTGACACGAGATCGTACTTCATCTAGAGTGCCTGAATGCATTTCTCCCTTGTGTACGCTTTTGAGATACTGAACCATTCTTGCCTGAAAGTCAGAGGTATTATCCATAATACGTTTACGGATCTCCTGAGGTGACAAAGAATCTTTGATCCAGAGAAGGAGATGAAGATGCAGAGTAAGGCGTCCCTGCTGTTCTACAGTTCCATAGTAGCCATTGGTTTTTCCATACAGTCCAGGATGCTTGGTACCGACTCCAAGAACATGCTTGATAAAATTCTCGCACATAAAATGAAAGAAGCGTCCGCTTTCGCACTCGTCCTTGAACATGACAAGACCGAGTTGTTTCATTTCACGCGTCGTCACGACGCGTATAATCCCTCGCTTGATCTGGGGTACGCACCCCACACTGGCAATACTCCCCTGAAGCCCAAGACCTACTGGAGGTACCTGGGCTTCTACTTTGACCGCGCGCTCACTTTTCATGAGCACATCCGCTTCTACGCCACCAAGGCGTTCACCACCGTGCAAGCCATGGGCATGCTTGGGAACTCCACAAGAGGCCTCACCCCCAAGCAGAGGCGCTTGCTTTACAGGTCGTGCATCGTACCCATTGCGACGTACGGCTATCGTTTGTGGTACTTCCAGGGCGGTCGCTATAAGATGGCCCTGACCCACCTCAACAGGATGCAGCGCAAGGCTGCTCTCTGGATCACAGGTGCGTTTCGCACCTCCCCCACAGGTGCGCTTGAGGCCCTCGCTGGCCTCATCCCCGTCCATCTCATGCTGAAGAAGCTGGCGGTGTGAGCGGTGTATTGCGTCGCCACCCTCTCAGACACTCACCCGCTGCGCTCCATGTTGAGCTCAGCGTATATCAAGAATGCAGAACCCCATCCGCGCTCTTCTGCCCAGATGACCCCGTCTATGCGAGGTCGCATCTCTTCTACAGTGATGGAGATCATTGACCGCCTCCCTGCCCTGACTGAGTCTTTCGAGCCCTTTGCTCCTGAGGCCCGGCCAGGCGATCGCCTGCTGGACCACTACGCGGACCGCGTCTTCTTTGACGATCGTATCCCGGGGGTCGATCGGAAACCTTACTTAGACGAGCTCATCGCGAAAGCGAGGGCTGATCCCCTAACGGTGTTGGCGGCGTCGGATGGGTCTGTACCCCTCTCGTCGGCTCACCAGGCTGTTTCGGCAGCCATTATCTACAAGGGACATACCGAGCTCGACAGGACTCGCTATGTCTCTGGCAAGGTTACTGCGCCCGACGCAGAACTTAATGCCATCTCCGCGGCCGTCCGCCTTGCTACCCAGCAGGGTGACTGCCGGCACATTATGGTCTTCACTGACTCGCTGGGCTCTGCCCAGCGTGCGGTCGATCCCTCCATACACTCTGGCCAGGGCCATTCCCTGGCAGTGTGTCGCGCCCTCAGCGAGTGGTTCGCGGTGGATGATCTCCGCCGCATTACCTTTGTCTTCGTCCCTTCCAGCCTTCGCTGGGATATTCATGGAGCCGCTCACAAGTATGTGACTGGTCTCAAAGTTCATATCGGCCGCCGCGCTGTCGATACATCACTTGACTCCCTTTGGTCGAAGGCAGCCCACTCAGTCCTGGACTCATGGGCGACCATGTTCCAGGACGCTACCTATCGGGGGCGCAACTTCTTGCGTCTCCGGCGGCCTGACGGGCGGCCATACACCCCCACCTACCTGAATCAAGGTCCGTGGCTTAACTTCTTTGGAAACCGCATGACAGATTTCGCTCGTGTGTGTCGGTGCATAACTGGCCACACGCCCATTGGGGAGTACTACGTACGCTTCAATATACCTGAAAACCCCGCGTGTGAGTGTGGGCTTGCACCCATCCAAACCCGCGAACATACTCATGGCCGCGAAAAGTAACCACGGTTATGTAATCTGGCCCGTCTTTGCCACGGTCAGCCCCAGCACAGAAAGTCATATCACAGGAGATCCTCTTCAGTAAATGACACCAAATTTATATGTAGAGTAATATATGGCATGAAGATAACAAGGATGTAGTTTAATAGTGAATATGTCCTCCGTTGGCTGCTGAAAGTGCCTCCACACGTTTTGGCATGCTAAGAATGTGCTTGTCAACATCCTTGACATCTAGCTGCTGCCATGCTGCTAAGACAGTCAACCTAAGTTGATCAACAGTATTAGGGGGATGTGGACTTCTGCGAATGATGCGCTTGAGCTCGTGCCAGACTGGCTCAATGGGGGAAAGATCAGGGGAATTGGGTGGATGGTACAGAAGTGGAATGCCATGATCAGCAAACCACTTCCGTGTCACCTTGCTCTTGTGGCTTGGGGCATTGTCCTGCTGGAAGACTACCTGTCCACGTTCCTTTGCCATCTCCTTGTAGAAATCCATCAAAACACCATCCAAGACCTGTTCACGGTACCTTGTTGAGTTCATCCCATTTCCTTTCCCTCCTGGGTAATCCAGCACAACCAACGGGCCCTTCCTCCCCTCCATGATACACCCCCATACCATAACCCTCACAGACGACTTCTTGAAAGTTGGAATGAGGCATTCCTGAAGGAATTCTTCATCCGCGCGCCGTGTGATGTAAACGCGTCCACGATCATCACCGAGATAAATATAGCACTCGTCGGACCACATGACTTTCCGCCAATGACGAGGTGTAAACAGGCGGTAGAGAAAAACCCATGACATGCGAGCAAGCTTGTGAGCCTTCTTGAGATAGGGAACCTTCCGCGCAACACGGCGGTGGTATCCTTCATGGGCTAGGACCTCCCGAACAGTTGTTGTTCTGATAGACAGGTTGAGGTCACGGCTGATGTCGCTGAAGGGTTCTCGACGTGATTTTGTGGCTGTTCTGACAATAAGCCTCTTTGTACGATCCGAAACCTTTGGTGGACGTCCAGAACGGGGGAGGTTCTCAGTGGATCCTGTCTGGAGGAACTTCTTCCAGATGTACTGTGCAGCATCTTCGTTGAGGCTGAAAAGCCGGGCAGCAATTGCAATCTTTTTGCCTGATAGGACAGAGCCGATGAACCGCTCTTTCGTGGCTGAGGGGTACTGACGTCTTGATGTTTTCGGAGGAGGCATAAAGAAGAGGATCGGCGTTGCCGCCAGCGTGTTGTTGATTCAAGAATTAAGAACACAAGATCACATGGTCGTGTTGATTACATAAACCGTGGTTACTTTTCGTGGCCATGAGTATCCTGTTGCGATGTCGCAACTCACACACCGTGTACTTCCCTAAATTTTTTGGGGATCTCGCATCATTTATGAAGCACAACCCTCTGGCGTTCGGCTTCAACCGGGACCGCTCAGGTGTCGGGTAACGGGGTAGGCGGGGTTATTCCCCTGTGGGGGATTTACAGCGAATTGACGCCAATCCAGCCTTAGGGTTGGGGGACCCGCGCCTACCATCTTTTCGGGACTTCGCTAATTACTGCGGTCCCACTAATCCTCTGTCTCAGGCTTCGGGTTGGGACGTATCTGGCTGGCCGGCCTCAAGGCTTCAAAATCGCCACCTCCCGGGTGGTGCTGGACATTTGCATTGCGGCGTGTCTTCAGTCCTGAACAGGGGGCGACAGGTATGGGTCCTGAGCCGGGACTCGATGCCTTCTCGTCCTAGTCCCCTGCCCCGCAGCCTTTGGGTGGCAAGGGGGTGTGGCGTCATGGGAGCTTCGGTGTTTGTACCATAATGCCCTCGGGTTGGACTTGCGGCCCTCTTTAAGTAGTTTACCTAGTAACCAGCTGGGGGCGCTTTTGCGTGTACTTAGATAGCGAGCGGGCTGCCGCCGAGCACCGCTATATAAATTGTTGATTTTTTTTAAAAAAAAAAAAAAAAAAAATGAAGAAGCGTGCAGCTGCACTGGTGTTGCTGCGATGAGGCAGTAGGCATCTTTGGGGAGTATGTCGTGATACGTATGTATGTCTGCAAATTACAAGATATTTGGAGCTTATTGTCCTGGAGACAGAGTAATGAACCAGGATGGACAACCCATGTAGGAGATGAGCGACCATATTTCATTCCGCATGTACTTTTTGCTAGCCAGTGAGCCTTCAACATGTCCACCTACACAGTCCAGGTCATCAATAAGCTGAAAGCAAGCCTTCTCAGCCTCTGATTCTGGTTTGACTCTCTCACCTTGAGACAACCGCTGACTGATATTGGTCAAGATAGAGGGATCGATGCATAAAAGCCGGTCAGCAACTTCAAGAAAGAAAGCCTTGTCTGCTGTGAGATAGCTGCCTCGTGAACTCTGCTGAATTTGCTCCTGATTGAATGCTATGAGAGGGAAGTTGGGATCGAGCTGGAAGCGCTTGTCATGATATAACAACATGTGCCGTTTCTGAGTTAACTGAGAGTCTTTGCCTTTAAGACAAATCTGGCCAATACCACCATAACCGTATGGAAAAAGCCATGGCATCATTGAGGGAAATAGCTGAGGGTTGTTGAACAGGCTGAGAGGATTCTTTGAACAAAAACCTCTTTGACTTGAACGCCCACTTGTCAACACGTGTAAACAACCTTGTCACCATACTCTTCATCGTCCAACGCATTATCGACCAGCCTACCCACCCCGGCAGACCCGTTCAACCAACTCCTCGAGTCATGTCCGACCTCCCACCGAGTGGGGGTCCCAGCAGTCGCACCCGTTCTGACAGGAGGCGAGTGTTGGGTGTCCCCAGTGCCCAACCACCAACATCGACCCGCGGCAGCTCAATGCCAGCCCCCGTCATCTCTCCTAGTACCTCCTCTGCGAGGGAAAGGTACGCCGGCGAGGTTCCTGCTCAAACCAGGTGCCCATCTTCCTGCCAGTCGCACGTATCGTCCGGCTCGCGTCGCTCCTCGTCCGAAGGATCCAACACGACGAGAAACCCGGTCTCCAGGGACGTTTCCCTTGGAGTCGAGTCCCAGATGGAGGTGGAGGTTCAAGGTTCCTCCCGCCTCTCCTCCGTCGATCCCCCTGGTCCCTCCGCCATTGAGTTGGTCGGCTCTTTCGAGAGTCTCGATGACGATGTCGAGGTGATGACCGCCACCCTCAGGCGTGCGTCCAATTGGCTTATGGACGCCTCGCACTACAATCTCTCGGTGTTGGGTGATGAGCATACCACACCGTTCGCAGACGCGATGGCGAATTTTGTCGTCTCGCTCTGTTCATCGTCTTTTGGCAGTCTCCAAACCGGCGACTCCTACTTCAACGCAACGATCGCCTCTGCGGTCCATGCAGAAACCTCAGGCCATGCGGAGGAAGAAACGGTTCGCTTCTCCCTGCCCCCTATCCCAGCATTGACGCCGGCCCTGGAGCCAGCCCCGATGGACGTTGTCGCTCAGGCAATGGACGAGATGGCTCAGACCTCGGTCCCACCTGCCTCCCCCCGCCGCATCCCTGCCTCAAAAAAGGGCAAGGGTGTGGATCGCCGCCCTCATGGCGTCGACCGTCCGGTCCCACCTCCGCCCCCCAAGAAGCAGAAGGTCACCTACGCCTGCCCTGGTCTGCCCCCGCTGATCAATCGCGCTACCAAACCCCGCCCAGCCCCGACTACGTGGGCCAGCATCGCCGCCCAAGGAATGCCCGTGGTCGATCCTGGCAAGCATGCTAGGTGGTACGCTCGCATCCCTGCCGTCGCTCAGCCGCTGGCATCCTTCCCCACCGCCCCGATGTCGACCCGCCAACGCAAGCGGGTTGCTCCCAAGTTCACTTCCGAGGGTCCTTCCTGGAAGCAAATCCTTGTGTCCGTGGCCGGCGATCTCACCGCCGTGCTGCTGCACAAATTCCTCACCCCCTCGGCCGTCATGTCGGTCAATGGGTACCTCCGTGATGCTCGATCTTCCTTGAGGGTTGACGCCATTACTCGGGCCTACGACGGTGTGTCGATGGCCACCCCCTCCATGGCGACGCCGGCTGACCTTGCCGTCGTCACCAACTTCGTCCGCGCCGTCCTCCCCAAAGGCACTGGGTTTGAGGTCTCGCTTCCCATGTCAACGTCTTACATTAAGATCCTTGACGTTCCGTACTTCGACCCCAAGTCGGGGGAGAAGATCACCCAGGACGCCCTCGAGAAGGTGCTCTGCACCTCGGCTCATGCTGAGGTCTTCGCAAGGTTGACCGGCTGGCCCCGGATCGACCGCAACTCCAAGCACAGTACCTCGTGTACCGTGTATTGCAATCTGTGGGACTCCCAGCAGGGAACCCGAGCTAAACAGGTGATCGGGCGCCCTATAGTGCTCGCAACCCGAACTTGCTACATCCGCGCCGCCGATCGTAACCCCGGCGTACCCTGCTGCCAGCGCTGCTGGAAGTGGGGTCATCCTACCAACAGCTGCAAGGTCAAGCAGCTGAGGTGCCCCTACTGCTACGGCCCGCACGATCGGGACGAGCATCGTCGTATGGCGGGCTGCTGCAAAGGCAACCCTAAGGCCACCCCTCCGGTCCCGCTGACCCCGAAGGAGGAGCCTTGCCCGCACACCCCCTGGTGCATCAACTGCAAAGGCGACCACCCAGCTTTCTCGTCCCGCTGCAAGTATTGGGACCACCGCTTCGACCGTGAGTGGATCATGGAGGAGTATCAAAAGGTACATGAGCGCGCTGCTCGCCGCCAACATTCTAACAACCCGCACCTAGACTGATGGAGGAGGACATCCCCAGAGGAACTAGGTCCGGGCTTCGTATTTTTTGTCAGAACGTTTGTCGTACATACGCGCACGTAGACACACTTCTCGAAATTTGTAAAAACAAGTTTGATATTTTATTCTTCCAAGAAACACCTTGGAATTTCATAAGAACAGCACCGTCCACCACTTCAATGGAGGGTGATGAAGTAGTCGGCGCACTGAAGCACCCTGATTGGTTGCAGATAGTGCGCATCAAGGAGGGAGAGATCCCTCGTGTGATTGCCTACGTTTCGACGAGGCTCTCGCACTATCGGCCTTCGATGTGACGCAATATCGTCGATCATCGAGATATCCTGGTCTTGTCCCTGTTCTCAGGCGGTGAGGTCTTTCATCTTATGAACGTCTACTCTGACAACCAACACACAGCGATTACACACCTTGCGGCGTGTGCGCCTACCCTACCGCCCTTCACATACATGGGGGGTGACTTCAACTGCGTCTCATCTACTTGGGACGACTACGATCATGGCGAATCTTCCACAGCGATCTCGCTGCAGGACACCGCATCTCAGATTGGGCTCGAATGGGCCCGTCCCTTCAACCACGGACCGACTCGCATCAGTCCGAACCCCTCCCAGAGATCGAACGTCCTCGATCTTGTATTCTTAGCTCCATCTGAGATCCTGATCTCGATGCCCAGATTGGAGCACGATCACCAGGGTCTGTCCGATCATATCCCGATCGCGACCGATCTCGATATCGGGCCAGAGCTTCTCTGCCCAGTTCACCAGACTATTAAGCCGGGGAGTGATGCCGACAAGGCGTTCATTTCGGATATTCTCAAGGGCCTCGCGGCTGTCCCTGTCGCGATCCCAACAACAGCGGAAGGCATCGAGGCACTGGCTGATGTCATTGCCTCGGCGTTCTCAGACGCGTGGCTCGCCCACTCAACTGAGTCCCGCCCGTGTAAGCGCTCCAAGTCCTGGTGGACGAAGGAGTGCTCAGAGAAGCTCAAGGTGTACCAGGAAACCCGTACACTGGCTGATTATCAGTCGTTTATTGTGGCGAAGAAGGTCACCAAACGTGAGTTCTTCGATCTGCGGATCGGAGAAATTGCTACATCTCACAAGCGCCCTTGGGACCTCATGGAATGGGTCCAGCAGCGCAAGCTCTCCCCGTGTGAGGCTATTCGCTACCACGGCCAGCCCTGCCACAATATGGACGACCTTTGGGACGCCCTCCACGGTACGTATAATTCGGCCTCCGGTCGAGCGTACGATGCCTCGGTTCTTGACGAACTCCCTAACGAACCAGTCAGGGAGTGGTCGGACTTCTCAGAGCATGAGCTGAAAAGCGCCCTCAGTGGGTGCTCCAACACCTCTGCTCCTGGACCGGACCACGTAACGTGGGCCCATATTAAAGAGTTGGTTAAGGACCCACACGTCCTTGCCCTCTTTATCGTGTTGGCCAATGCCTCCCTTTGGGTGGGGCGCTGGCCACGCATATTCAAGGAGTCGCTATCGGTCATCGTACCCAAGCTGAATAAGCCCTCCTACTCTGTTCTGAAGGCTTTCCAGCCTATCGTTCTACTCATCACTCTCGGAAAACTTTTTGAGAAGATGTTAGCTAACCGGATACAGTTTGATGCTGTCAAAAATGATATCTTTCATCCAAACCAAACTTGGTGTATTCGCCAACGGTCAACGAGGACGCTGGGTTGATCCTCACACATCTCGTGCGAGCGGGGTGGAAGGTCTCCAGACGAGTGCGCTGGCTTTGACATCGCGCAGTCTCCCATCCATCACCATGACAGTGCATGGGGTCTGTCCGCAAGCAGAAGGGTTCCACCCTATTGAATTTCTTGTGGATTACCTGGTTGGTCGCTCNCGCTCCACAGTTTACTGCTGGAACTCCTTCCAATCTACGCCCCGGCCTGCTGATGTCAGGGTAGGGCAGGGCTCTGCGCTCTCCCCTATGATCTCGGGACTCTTCATCGCTTCAGTGATGAAGCTCTACTACATCAAGGCGGCGCCGCTCCAGATGACGCTCCTGTCCTTTGTGGATGATGGGACCATTTTGGCCCAGTCCAAGGAACTCGACGATAATAATGTGGGCCTGCGTAAGGCCTATAGGATTATCTTTGTTTTATTTACCGCTTTCGCACTCGTCCTTGAACATGACAAGACCGAGTTGTTTCATTTCACGTGTCGTCACGACGCGTATAATCCCTCGCTTGATCTGGGGTACGCACTCCACACCGGCAATACTCTTCTGAAGCCCAAGACCTACTGGAGGTACCTGGGCTTCTACTTCAATCGCGCGCTCACTTTCCATGAGCACGTCCGCTTCTACGCCACCAAGGCGTTCACCACCATGCAAGCCATGGGCATGCTCGGGAATTCCACAAGAGGCCTCACCCCCAAGCAGAGGCGCTTGCTTTACAGGTCGTGCGTCGTTCCCATTGCGACGTACAGCTATCATTTGTGGTACTTCCAGGGCGGTCGCTATAAGATGGCCCTGACCCACCTCAACAGGATGCAGCGCAAGGCTGCTCTCTGGATCACAGGTGCGTTTCGCACCTCACCTACAGGCACGCTTGAGGCCCTTGCTGGCCTCATCCCCGTCCATCTTATGTTGAAGAAGTTAGCTGCGCGTGCGGTGTACCGCGTTGCTACCCTCTCAGATACCCACCCGCTGCGCTCCATGCTGAGCTCAGCGTATATCAGGAACACAGAACCCCACCCGCGCTCTTCTGCCCAGATGACCCCGTCTATGCGAGGTCGTGTTTCTTCTACGGTCATGGAGATCGTTGACTGCCTTCCTGCCCTGACCGAGTCTTTTGAGCCTTTTGCTCCTGAGGCCCGGCCAGGTGATCGCTTGCTGGACCGATACACGGACCGCGTCTTCTTTGACGATCGTACCCTGGGGGTCGATCGGACACCCTACTTGGATGAGCTCATCGCGAAAGCGAGGGCTGATCCCCTCACGGTGTTGGCAGCGTCAGATGGGTCTGTACCCTTCTCGTCAGTGCATCAGGCTGTCTCGGCGGCCATCATCTACAGGGGACATCGCGAGCTTGACAGAACTCGCTATGTCTCTGGCAGAGTTACTGCGCCTGACGCGGAGCTCAACGCCATCTCTGCGGCAGTCCGCCTTGCTACCTGGCAGGCCGACTGCCAGCACATTATGGTCTTTACTGACTCGCTGGGCTCTGCTCAGCGGGCGGTCGACCCCTCTGTGCATTCTGGCCAGGCTTTCTCTCTGGCAGTGTGTCGCGCTCTCAGCGAATGGTTCGCGGTGGATGACCTCTGTCACATTACCTTCGTCTTCGTCCCTTCCAGCCTACGCTGGGATATTCATGGAGCCGTTCACGAATATGTGACCGGTCTCAAAGTTCGTGTCGGCCGCCGCGCTGTCGACACATCGCTTGACTCCCTTCGTTCGAAGGCAGCTCATTCAGTTCTGGACTCATGGGCGACCATGTTCCAGGACCCTACCTATCGGGGGCGCAACTTCTTGCGTCTCCGGCGGCCTGACGGGCAGCCGTATACCCCCACGTACCTGAACCAGGGTCCGTGGCTTAACTTCTTCGGAAACCGAATGGCAGATTTCGCTCGTGTGTGTCGGTGTATAACTGGCCATGCGCCCATTGGAGAGTACTATGTACGCTTCAATATACCTGAAAACCCTGCATGTGAGTGTGGGCTTGCGCTCATCCAAACCCATGAACACATCCTGTTGCGCTGTCGCAACTCGTACGCCGTCTATTTCCCTAAATTTTTTGGGGATTTGGCATCATTTATGAAGCACAACCCTTTGGCGTTCGGCTTCAACCGGGACCGCTCTGGTGTCGGGTAACGGGGTGGGCGGGGTTATTCCCCTGTGGAGGATTTACGGCGAATTGACGCCAATCCAGCCTTAGGGTTGGGGGACCCGCGCCTGCCATCTCATCGGGACTTCGCTACATATTGCGGTCCCACTAATCCTCTGTCTCAGGCTTCGGGTTGGGACGCATCTGGCTGGCTGGCCGGCCTCAAGGCTTCAAAATCGCCACCTCCCGGGTGGTGCTGGATATTTGCACGTGCGGCGCTTTTTGGCCCCGAACAGGGGACGACGGGTCTGGGACCTGAGCCGGGTCTCGATGCCCTTTGCCTGTCCCCTGCCTGCGCCTTCGGTGAAGGATGCTGTAGGCGTCGGGTGGGAGCTTCGGCGCTTGTACCACAATGCCCTCGGGTTGGACTTACGTCCCTCTTTTAGTAGTTTACCTAATACCCGGCTGGGGGTGTCGTGCGTGTACGTAGATAGCAAGCGGGCTGCCGTCGAGCACCGCTATATAAATTGTTGAATAAAAAAAAAAAAAAAAAAAAAAAATAGAATTTCTCGTCATGTGACTGTATTTCTATTTTTGGCTTCCTGTTTGTCGAAGAGAGAAAAAGCTTTGGCCTAATTTGTAATGGCCCATTTGGATGGTTATGTCTACAGAAGTCTGGCTGCATATGTATTCGTCTATTTGGGCTATTTTTGGAGCTGATTGGAAAAGGAAGCGAATACATGTTTGCTATCAGTACTTCTTCTATGCCCCCAATACTCTTGACATGTTCCAGGTCGGGGTCCTTGGGAAGTGCAGTGGAGATGGCACTTTCAGTACATCCAGTGACTCCGTGTTAGGGTGGTGACTCCGTGTCCAGTGAATCCTGGGAGTCGTGGCCTTTTGGTGTGTTTGCTCTTAATTTTACTGGCTGGTCCTGGGTCCTATTAGGTCATGTGGGGAGCGGCTCCACCCTGCGGTGTGTGTGCCTGTGTGTGTCGTCAGGTAGCGTTCATGGAATGAAAATCTCGCCGAAAGGGCCGACCGGATGTTGTGGTCGCATGTGCGTGCAGGGGGTCGTAGTGCGAGCCTGAAGTGGCGTCAGGTGAATTTTCTGTGGATCTGCCTAGGGTGTTCGTGGTTTCAATGGTGGGGGGTGTTTGATAGGTTCTGGAGGATGTTTATTCGGAGTGTGTTATGGGGTTGTGGGTTTGAAATCAGCGGGTGTCTTGGGTGGTCCTTCGTCTTGGTCGGTGTTGATGTTGGTGGCGGCGTTGGCTTTGATTTGTCTACCGTCGGGTGGTCCTTGAGCGGAAGGTGGGTGGTGCTTTGCGTTGGCCGGGTGTGCGGGGTCCTCTTCGGTGTGGGGGGGGGTCTTGGTTGCTTTGGGCGCTGCTCCACGATGCTGTCGTCGTTGGGGTGCAATAGGGCCTGCTGCTTGACCTGCAGCTGTTGGTGGGCTTCGAGTGGGCAGCCGAGGCGGGTTCGTCAGCGGCGTGGTGTAAGTAGTAGCGGCTGATGGGGCCGATCTGTTTGCGCCGGTTCCCTGCTGGAGAGTCCACAGATAATTCTACCGTACGGGTCTGTGCTTGGAGTTGCTGATCGATTGCTGGGGCGGGCGGTTCAATCGCGAAGACCCTCAGCATGGCAGGTGGCGGAGCGTCTTTCCGGGGGTCTCTGGGTGTTTTCTCCCCGACTTGGGTGATATGGCGTGGAGATCTTAATGTAGACGTCAGCGGGAGGGGACTTAACCAGTTACTTTTCATCGACGCGCCGTCGTAGGCGGTAATGCGCGACCTCAAGAGGACGGCGTGCGAAGGTAACCGTTGACCGACATGACGCCGCGAGGGGGTGGGAGATTTTGGAATGCACAGTGCGACGATGCGGCCAGAACACCCGCGATTGCGTTTGGGGAGGACCTCGAAGTAACTTGGGGCAACAACGCTGCGAGGCGGGCGTCAAATCGGGACGGTGGGGTTGAAGGACGGCCGACGGCTGAGGGCGCGACGGGAGTGCGATCTGGCCAGATCTAAGCAAAGTTTGCCGGGTCAAAACAAGCCCCTTGGGAGGCGACGCTGCCAGGGGTTAGGGCGGCGGTTTGGTGGCGCGTTGATCGGCGGAGGGACCAGGCGGGTAAGGCGCTTCTGCTCTTGGGGGCACGAGGTGGCTGACGATCGCGCCTCGGGCATACATCCGCACCTGCCCTTTTGGAGCGGGAGGCGGCGGGGGAGGGAGGCGGGGCGGAGACTGAGCACTCGTCCATTGCCTGGGCAACAACGTCCGATCGGGCGGCTGGCCTGGCCGCGTTGAGCTGGGATGGGCGGAGAAGCGGAACTTACGGTCTTCATAGTAGACTCGTTCTTCAAGTCCAGGTCGGCTGGATATTTTACTTGTCACGTTACAGTCATCCATGCTTTTTTCCACAAAGTATAATTGGATAGCTAACATTTCTCAATAGTTCCACATGTTACTGCTATTGTGTAATGTTCAGCCACTGCCACCTCCTCTCACCTCTGCCCTCTGCCCCCTTCTCACCATCCACACCCCAAGGCCAATCCACAATTGCCTGTGCATGAACGCCCACTCAATTGACTCCCACCCCAACTGACCTGTCCACCACAAAAAAAAAGTGAAAAAAATAAATCCAAAAAATGCCAAAACACCCAAACTTCTGAAGTTCGTGGTCGTTCATGCCCCAGGGGGCATTGTTGGATGGGGCCCCCCCATTGGGTGTTGATGGTCGAGAGGTCAGGTGAAGAGGCTTAAGGTGGAGGGCAACAAGGTGGCAGTGGACCTGAGACCATTACTGTACCAATAGCAAGTAACAATGTGTGACTATTGGAGATGTAGCTTATGCAATCAATGTATAACTACTGTGGGAAAAAAGCTGGAATGGTGCTTAACGTGGAATAAATGATCTCTTGGCCTGGGCTGAAAAAACGGTCTTATTATGTAAGCCTCGTAAACAGTCGTTCTCCTCTGCCCCCATGATCAACGCGGCCAGGGCCAAGCCCGAATTGGGACCGTTGTTGAGGAATGGACGAGATGGACCTCGTCCTCCGTCCCGCTCCCTCCCCCGCCGCATCCC
>MPNV01002182.1:0-24251 GCA_013376435.1 Cyclocybe cylindracea | reverse complement strand
TAATGTGCCTAACTATTCCAAGTTCAACGAAAATTTGCTCTCATGAAGCTGATTGCTGCTTTGAAATGCTAGCTGTTCTGATCATGTGCAGGAGGGATTAGGTATGGGCTTCACCTCCAGATCTTCAAAATTATGCGCTTTCTCAGGTCACTTATCCAGGTTTTCTTCTACTGTATTCACATTTGTGACTTTCAAACGCACTTTAATCCTACATCAATAGCGTCAGAATGACGAGTAATTATTGGCCCGCTTCCTCCCCTCTCTCTTTTCTCAATTTGCTCCTCAAAATTTGCTCAACTCCATACTACAGGCGTCCAAGTACAAGGCGATCCCCCCATTCTTCCGCAGATCAACACATACCTGCGGGTCTGCATTGTTTTGTTGGTTTCAGTTTGGTCATTTTCCATGCTCTATGCCATGCCAGCAGATTAATCGTGACAAAGAAGAATTTTAAAACTGAGAAGCACAATGTTATAATGGATCATGGTTCGTTTCCTCCTCCGTCCCTCCTTCCATACCTTGTGCAGTGATCATTTCAGCTTTTTGTGGCCGTCGCCCAGGAATTTATTTGAGCGGCTGTACAGTTTGTGCTTTTCAAACCCATGAGAACGGTAAATTACTTGCAGATGCTCAGATATACTCAATCCATTTGCTTCTAATTAACAATTTGGGGAAAGAAGGTTGCAAAGGTCCATTAAGACATTTCTAGGTCAGGTTATTGATCCAGATTGTAGCAATATGCAAGGCTGCTTGCCACAAAAAAATTGCTTAAGAAAGGGAAACAGTACCGCCTGAGCATGGCTCGAAATGGTACTAGCATTGGAAAGGTGACGCCAGTGCTGTCGATCTTCTATGTTGGAACTGCTCATTCTCCGGAGTGCCACAACGGCTCGTGCTTGTTAAGTTGGCCTCTGCGTTGTACAAATGCGAGGCTAGCTAGTTACCTTCCGATCCAACACCCAAGACTTATAATACTTCTCACCTCTCCGGTTGCCAGATCTGATGAGGTGGTTAGCCGTTTATATTCACAGGTCCATGCAGACTAAAGCAGGATACTTGTTTGAGGTGGGGGCATTGCTATGCATGGCATGTATGGAGGCTTCTCATTGCTTTGATCTTTAAGAGGATCATGATAGTTTATCAATTATTTTCTTATAGCAAGTACATGTTACAGCTATATCTTGTCTTCTCCTGTTGGTTTCGCAATGGCGCTCATCTCCGTTTAGGATCTTCCATGATATATGGTGAGGCATGTTCCAGGTGCTGAATTAACCTAATTCTCGGGGCGTAATTCCTTGGTTCCGGCGGCTGCGGGCTAGTGCGATTTGCTACCATGCATCGCGTCTGAACAAGTGGTGGCATATAGTGTCGGACCGAATGGCAGATTTGCTGTGTGTGCTTCTGCTGTTGTCAATTAATTCTGGCATTGGCCACTTGGTGCCAGATGCCTCATGAATGTACGCTGTCATGGCTTCCTATCTTGCTGAACAACTGCTCTGTGCGCTCGGGGCGTTAGCAATCACCATGATGATTTTGTTGCCCCTTCGCTCGTGATGATGACTCCTTGCGTCTTTTCCTCACTTTTTTTTGGGATTATGGTGTCTCTTTCATTGTCTCTAGTGAAGTCATTCATGCTTTTATTGACCTTGTTTTCTAATTTACAGATGGATCTCAAGAACTATATTTTTGGTGCTTCGTATAGGGTTTTTGGTTTTCGTTCTCCACTCGGAACTCTTTGAAACTTTCTTTCTATTGAATCAGTGTTGGTTGTGGACTTGTTCTCAGTTAGAGCTATGCAATAGTATGTGAAGGGCTCTGTATGTCACAAGTGTCAGATATTTCCTTCGTGCATCTTCCTGTTCATCTTAACAATTCCAAAAGCAGTTCGCTCACTGCATTGTTTCTTACTTTGGGAATTGTTGGCTTTACGAATATAACTCTTCTCTTACTCTGTCTCTTGCTTCTTCAGAGTAGATGTGCCTGAACACTCTTGAGCCTTCTACAGTAGCTCAAGTTAGTTTTAATGGCCTCACAATTTCGTCACTATCAGGATTCTCAAGCCGGGTTATAGCGAATGCTAATAGACTTATATATGACAGCTGTAGTCTCTCTATCCCATATATTCCTGAGCGTGGTTGGTTCTCTTCCATATTTGTTCTGGACTTTTCACTTTAGGATTTAGCTCCTCGTAGTTACGTGTTTGGGCTACGCTTCAGCGGTCCTTTTGCGTACAAAATTTGTAGCAGGACTGTCTGAAGTGCATTTGATTTTGTTTGACTTGGTCATTAATTCCAACGGACTATCGTTAAGCTGGTATATCGGAGGTCATGAGCCTGACATTGTAGAGGCTGGTAACTTTATCTGTTCGGCTTCCGGGATCTCCGTCGCGGTGACCCGGCTGCTTTGTCATGTTTGTGAAAGCTGGTCTGATATAGATTGTATGTGCCGGTTAATATCCGGTTGAATTACGTAAGGAGCGCCTTCGGTATTAAGTCTAGTACTTCGATTCAGCACGTTCATGCTCACGGCGAATTCTTGGTCTGAGAAGTCCTGACAGCCTGATAGGAGAAGGGGCGGCTGAGGATGAATGTTGGCGATGCTAAATTCCTTGGAAGAAGTATAGGGTTCAGCGCGTGCACTCCGTGATAGACAGAGGTGATAATTGCACATGTATAGAATAGCACTGGTCCAGATGACACATTGTGGGTCGAGTTTTTCCGTTGACTTGCTAGTCTGTCTGCGAAGTTTGGGTGAGACCTTGTACTTGCGACGCTCAATCACTCTCAAAAAATGGATATCACTTGGGAACTTGCCAAGACAGTTCTGAGTAGTTCTTCTCATTGAAGGGCACTACTTGCAGAAGTCCTGGAAGGTTGAATAGTCTGGCAGGGTGTTTGTGTCACGCTTGGGAGCTTGGAAACGCGAGCTGTATGCATATCGTCGGTCTGTTATGTCCGGTATGGTTGTGCACTTTCTGTGGCTGTGCACGCACCAACTACTGCCAGGGTTTCGGTTTTGTACGGGTCCTCTTTGTCTCTTTGACCTTTACGATGGTCAGAGCTCAGTGTCATGTTATTTCTGTCATTAATTGGCACAATTCCACGGGATATGTGATAATATTTGCCGCTTAATTTGTCGCTGGTGTCTCCAGGGCCTAAGTTTGCCACTGAACAGTTCAATGTGTGCTGTATTAGGCATCTATTTAGATGTCTTGGCTTGGATGCGCTTTTGACTGCCCACTTGGTCTTTGTACTTGGATCTTTCTCCTTGCCCCACCTTATGGGTTTTTTCAAAATGAAGTAAATGTTGTAAGTGAGGGCAAGGGTGCGGATCGTTGCCCTCGAGGCGTCGATCGTCCAGTTCCACCTCTGCCCCCCAAGAGGCAGAAGGTCGCCTATGCCCGCCCTGGTCCGCCTCCGCCGATCAATCGCGCCACCAAACCCTGTCCGGCCCTAACCACCTGGGCCAGCGTCGCCTCCCAAGGGATGCCTTTGGTTGACCCTGGCAAACTTGCTAGGATCTGGCCCAATCGCACTCCCGTCGTCGTCCCTCAGCCGTCGGTGCCGTTCCTCAACCCCACCGTCCCGATGACGACCCGCTCTCGCAAGCGGGTTGCCCCCAAGTTTACTTCCGAGGGTCCCTCCCAGAAGCAAATCGTCGTGTCTGTGGCCGGCGATCTCGCCACTGTGCCATTGCACAAATTCCTCACCCCCTCGGCCGTCATGTCGGTCAACGGGTACCTTCGCGACGCTCGGTCCTCTTTGAGGGTCGACGCCATTACTCGGGCCTACGACGGCGTGTCGATGAAAGGTACTGGGTTTGAGGTCTCCCTCCCCGCGTTGACGTCTTACATTAAGATCCTCGACGTCCCATATTTCGACCCCAAGTCGGGGGAGAAAATCACCCAGGACGCCCTCGAAAAGGCGCTCCGCACCTTGGCTCATGCTGAGGTCTTCGCGAGGTTGACCGGCCGCCCCCAGATCGATCGCAACTCCAAGCACAGTACCTCGTGTACGGTGTATTGTAATCTGTGGGACTCCCAGCAGGGAACCTGCGCCAAACAGGTGATCGGGCGCCCCATCATGCTCGCTACCTGAACTTGTTACATCCACGCCGCTGATCGCAAACCCGGCCTTCCCTGCTGCCAGCACTGCTGGAAGTGGGGTCATCCCACCAACAGCTGCAAGGTCAAGCAGCTGAGGTGCCCCTATTGCTACGGCCCACACGATCGGGACGAGCATCGTCGTATGGCAGGCTGCTGCAAAGGCAACCCTAAGGCTACCCCTCCGGTCCCACCGACCCTGAAGGAGGAGCCTTGCCCGCACACCCCCTGGTGCGTCAACTGCAAAGGCGACCACCCAGCTTTCTCGTCCCGCTGCAAGTATTGGGACCACCGCTTCGACCGTGAGTGGATCATGGAGGAGTATCAAAAGGTACATGAGCGCGCTGCTCACCGCCAACATTCTAACAACCCGCACCTAGACTGATGGAGGAGGACATCCCCAGAGGAACTAGGTCCGGGCTTTGTATTTTTTGTCAGAACGTTCGTCGTACATACGCGCATGTAGACACACTTCTCGAAATTTGTAAAAACAAGTTTGATATTTTATTCTTCCAAGAAACACCTTGGAATTTCATAAGAACAGCACCGTCCACCACTTCAATGGAGGGTGATGAAGTAGTCGGCGCACTGAAGCACCCTGATTGGTTGCAGATGGTGCGCATCAAGGAGGGAGAGATCCCTCGTGTGATCGCCTACGTTTCGATGAGGCTTTCGCACTATCGACCCTCGCTGCGACGCGACATTGTCGACCATCGAGACATCCTGGTCTTGTCCCTGTTTTCAGGTGGCGAGATTTTTCATCTCATGAACGTCTACTCTGACGATCAACACACAGCGATCACACACCGCAAGGTGTGTGAGGTCTTTGCTGTCCCCCACATATCCCTATAGGACTCCAGTGGACTCCAGTGGACTCCAGTAGAAATATACTCCAGTAGAAATATATTAGCAGGAACACCAGCCAAAAGTGCCTACTGGACTCCAGTGGAGTTCACTGGAGCCCACTGGAGTCACCACCTGAAGTCTACTGGAGTTCACTGGAGTGTACTGGAGTAGAGTGTCCATCTTCCACTGCACTCCTATAGGACTCCAGTGGACTCCTGTGAACAATGTCAAGAGATGTCATGGTCATAGAAGAAAAATGTGACTGATAGCAGATCATGTGATTTTTGATCTGTCTTTTCCTTCAGAGTCAGCTTCCAAAAATTTGATATTATGGCCTCAAATAGAAACAATTGATAAATACATGATTGGCAGGCCCAGACTTGGCATTGATGAAGAGCAATAAAGCCATCAATATTGGAGTCACATGTGACAAATTAGATTTTGCAAAAATGTCTTTTGCTCTCTTTCGACAGGAACCAGGGAAGCCAAAAATATGAAATTTACAGGTCACATGACTGTGAGAAATTTTCTATTTTTTTTTTAAAAAAAAAATCGCAATAAAAGCTTTAGACTTATATGACCCTGAATCTACTTGTATGATGGTATTTGACTCTATCAATACCAAGATATAAGCTAAATAATGCTAAAATTTACAAATTCAATCTATTTTTAAAAAATATTGTGTGTTTTTCTTGCCAAGTAAAGCAGCTGATGCCATCATACAACTTAATTCAGGGTCACCAAAAGGTGCTCTATAAACTGGGAATTTTTTTCTAACAAGAAATAATTATTAAGCATCTTGCTACATGCTCTATATGATGGGCTTGGGCAGTTTGCTCAATAGGGTATTACTCATTCTGATGTATAAATAGATACCAGATAGTAGTACAATTTGATACATATTGCTGGTCACTACAGGTGCACACTAGTACTATACTCTAATATAGTACTCTAGTAGACTCTAGTAAGAACATATACTGAAGTCCAGTGGAGTCCAGTAAGACTCCAGTACCACACTCTAGTGGAGTCCACTGGAGTCCACTGGAGTCCACTGAACTCTGGTATAATTCCACTGGACTCTACTGGACTCTACTGGATAATATGCCAACTCCACTGGACTCCACTGGAGTTCTATAGCACTCTGTGGGGGACCACTAAGTACTGCGGTGTGTGCGCCTACTCTACCGCCCTTCACCTACATGGGGGGCGACTTCAACTGCGTCTCATCTACTTGGGACGACTACGATCATGGCGAATCTACCACAGCGATCTCGCTGCGGGACACCGCATCTCAGATCGGGCTCGAATGGGCCCAGCCCTTCAACCACGGAGCGACTCAAATCAGTCCGAATCCCTCCCAGAGATCGAACGTACTCGATCTTGTCTTCTTAGCTCCATCTGAGATCCTAATCTCGATGCCCAGATTGGAGCATGATCTCCAGGGTCCGTCTGATCATATCCCGATCGCGACAGATCTTGATGTTGGGCCGGAGCTTCTCCGCCCAGGTCACCAGGTGATTAAGCCGGGGAGTGACGCTGATAAGGCATTCATTGCGGATATTCTCAAGGGCCTCGCGGCTGTCCCTGTCGCGGTCCCGACAACTGCGGAAGGCGTCGAAGCATTGGCTGATGTCATTGCTTCGGCGTTCTCGGATGCGTGGCTTGCCCACTCAACCGAGTCCTGCCCATGCAAGCGCTCCAAGTCCTGGTGGACAAAGGAGTGCTCAGATAAACTCAAGGTGTACCAGGAAACTCGTACACTGGCCAATTACCGGTCTTTTATTGCGACGAAGAAAGTTGCCAAGCGTGAGTTCTTTGATCTGCAGATCGGGGAAATCGCTACATCTCGTAAGCGCCCTTGGGACCTAATGGAATGGGTCCAGCAGCGCAAGCTCCCCCCATGTGAGGCTATTCGCTACTGCGACCAGCCCTGCCACAATATGGACGACCTTTGGGATGCCCTCCACGGTACATACAACTCGGCCTCGGGTCGGGCGTATGATGCCTCTGTTCTCGACGAACTCCCTGACGAACCAATCAGGGAGTGGTCGGACTTTTCAGAGCACGAGCTGAAGAACGCCCTCAGTGGGTGCTCCAACGCTTCTGCCCCTGGACCGGACCACGTAACGTGGGCCCATATTAAAGAGTTGGTTAAGGACCTGCATGTCCTTGCCCTCTTTATCGTGTTGGCTAATGCTTCCCTTCGGGTGGGGCGCTGGCCGCGCATTTTCAAGGAGTCGCTGTCGGTCATCGTCCCGAAACCTAACAAGCCCTCCTACTCTGTTCTGAAGGCTTTCCAGCCTATCGTTCTTCTCATCACACTCGGAAAACTTTTCGAGAAGATGCTCGCTAACCGGATACAGTTTGATGCTGTCAAGCATGATATCTTCCATCCCAACCAACTTGGCGGTATACGCCAACGGTCAACGGAGGACACTGGATTGATCCTCACACATCTCGTGCGAGCGGGGTGGGTGAAGGGTCTCCAGTCTAGCGCACTGGCTTTTGACATTGCGCAGTTCTTCCCGTCTATCAACCATGACATGTTCATGGCTGTTCTTTGCAAGCAAGGATTCCCACCACTATTGGTGAACTTCTTTGCCAATTATCTGGTTGGGCGCTCCACAGTTTACTGCTGGAACTCCTTCCAATCCATGCCCCGGCCTGCTGACGTCGGGGTAGGGCAGGGCTCTGCGCTCTCCCCTGTGATCTCTGGGCTTTTCATCGCTCCGGTGATGAAACTCTACTATATCAGGGCAGCGCCGCTCCAGACAACGCTACTGTCATTTGTGGACGACGGGACCATCTTGGCCCAGTCCAAGGAACTTGACGATAATAATGTGGGCCTGCGTAAGGCCTATAGGATTATCTTTGTTCTATTTACCGCTTTCGCACTCGTCCTTGAACATGACAAGACCGAGTTGTTTCATTTCACGCGTCGTCACGACGCGTATAATCCCTCGCTTGATCTGGGGTACGCACCACACACTGGCAATACTCCCCTGAAGCCCAAGACCTGCTGGAGGTACCTAGGCTTCTACTTCAACCGCGCGCTCACTTTTCATGAGCACATCCGCTTCTACGCCACCAAGGCGTTCACCACCGTGCAAGCCATGGGCATGCTCAGGAATTCCACAAGAGGCCTCACCCCCAAGCAGAGGCGCTTGCTTTACAGGTCGTGCGTCGTACCCATTGCGATGTACGGCTATCGTTTGTGGTACTTCCAGGGCGGTCGCTATAAGATGGCCCTGACCCACCTCAACAGGATGCAGCGCAAGGCTGCTCTCTGGATCACGGGTGCGTTCCGCACCTCCCCTACAGGCGCGCTTGAGGCCCTCGCTGGCCTCATCCCCGTCCATCTCATGCTGAAGAAGCTGGCTGCGCGAGCGGTGTATCGTGTCGCTACCCTCTCAGACACTCACCCGCTGCGCTCCATGTTGAGCTCAGCATACATCAAGAACGCAGAACCCCACCCGCGCTCTTCTGCTCAGATGACCCTGTCTATGCGAGGTCGTGTTTCTTCTATGGTCATGGAGATCATTGACCACCTCCCTGCTCTGACTGAGCCTTTCGAGCCTTTTGCTCCTGAGGCCCGGCCAGGCGACCGCCTGCTGGACCGCTATGCGGACCGCATTCTCTTTGACGATCGTACCCCGGGGGTTGATCGGAAACCCTACTTGGATGAGCTCATTGCAAAAGCAAGGGCTGATCCCCTAACGGTGTTGGCGGCGTTGGATGGGTCTGTACCCCTCTCGTCAGCACACCAGGCTGTCTCGGCAGCTATCATCTACAAGGGGCATCGCGAGCTCGACCGGACTCGCTACGTCTCTGGCAGGGTTACTGCGCCTGACGCGGAACTTAATGCCATCTCCGCGGCCGTCCGCCTTGCTACCCGGCAGGCTGACTGTCAGCACATTATGGTCTTTACTGACTCGCTGGGCTCTGCCTGATGTGCGGTTGACCTGTCCATGCACTCTGGCCAGGCCTTCTCTCTGGCAGTTTGTCGCGCTCTCAGGACATGGTTTGCAGCGGATGACCTCCGTCGCATCACCTTTGTCTTTGTCCCTTCCAGCCTCCGCTGGGATATTCATGGAACCGCTCACGAATACGTGACTGGTCTCAAAGTCCGTGTCGGCCGCCGCGCTGTCGACACATCGCTTGACTCTCTTTGATCGAAGGCAGCTCATTCAGTTTTGGACTCATGGGCGACCATGTTCCAGGACCCCACCTATCGGGGGCGCAACTTTTTGCGTCTCCAGCGGCCTGACGGGCGGCCGTATACCCCCACGTACCTGAATCAAGGTCCGTGGCTCAACTTCTTCGGGAACCGAATGACGGATTTCGCTCACGTGTGTCGGTGTATAACTGGCCATGCGCCCATTGGGGAGTACTATGTACGCTTCAATATACCTGAAAACCCTGCATGTGAGTGTGGGCTCGCTCCCATCCAAACACGCGAACATATCCTGCTGCGTTGTCGCAACTCGTATTCCGTGTACTTCCCTAAGTTTTTTTGGGGATCTAGCGTCATTTCTGAAGCACAACCCGCTCACGTTTGGCTTCAACCGGGACTGCTCAGGTGTCGGGTAACGGGATAGGCGGGGTTATTCCCCTTTGGGGGATTTACGGCGAATCAACGCCAATCCAGCCTTAGGGTTGGGGGACCCGTGCCTACCATCCTATCAGGACTTCGCTAAATACTGCGGTCCCACTAATCCTCTGTCTCAGGCTTCGGGTTGGGACGTATCTGGCTGGCTGGCCTCAAGGCTTCTAAATCGCCACCTCCCGGATGGTGCTGGACATTTGCGTGTGAGGCGCGTCTTCTGACCCCGAACAGGGGGCGACAGGTTTGGGTCCGTAGCCAGGACTCGATGCCCTCTCGTCCTAGTCCCCTGCCCCGTTTTCGCAAGGGGGTATGGTGTCGTGGGAGCTTCGGCGTTTGCACCACAATGCTCTCGGGTTGGACTTGCGTCCTTCTTTCAGTAGTTTACTTAGTACCCCGCATGTGAGTGTGGGCTTGCTCCCATCCAAACCCGTGAACACATCCTGTTGCGCTGTCGCAACTCGTATGCCGTCTACTTCCCTAAGTTTTTTGGGGATTTGGCATCCTTTATGAAGCACAACCCATTGGCGTTTGGCTTCAACCAGGACCGCTCTGGTGTCGGGTAACGGGGTGGGCGGGGTTATTCCCCTGTGGGGGATTTACGGCGAATTGACGCCAATCCAGCCTCAGGGTTGGGGGACCCGCGCCTGCCATCCTATCGGGACTTCGCTAAATACTGCGGTCCCACTAATCCTCTGTCTCAGGCTTCAGGTTGGGACGTATCCGGCTGGCCGGCCTTAAGGCTTTAAAATCGCCACCTCCTGGGTGGTGCTGGACATTTGCGCGTGAGGCGCGTCTTTTGGCCCTGAACAGGGGACGGCGGGTATGGGTCCTGAGCCGGGACTCGATGCCCTCTTGTCCTAGTCCCCTGCCCCGCAGCCTTCGGGTGGCAAGGGGGTATGGCGTCATGGGAGCTTTGGCGTTTGCACCATAATGCCCTCGGGTTGGACTCGCGGCCTTCTTTCAGTAGTTTACCTAGTAACCGGCTGGGGGCGTGTCGAGCGTGTATTTAGATAGCGAGCAGGCTGCTGCCGAGCACTGCTATATAAATTGTTGATTTTTTTTAAAAAAAAAAAAAAAAAATAGGTAGGGTCCTGGAACATGGTTGCCCATGAGTCCAAGACTGAGTGAGCTGCCCTCGAGCGAAGGGAGTCAAGCGATGTGTCGACAGCGCGTTGGCCGACATGGACCTTGAGACTGGTCACGTACTCGTGAACGGCTCCATGTATATCCCAGCGTAAGCTGGAAGGGACAAAAACAAAGGTAATGCGATGGAGGTCATCCGCCGCAAACCACTCGCTGAGAGCGCAACACACCGCCAGGGAATGACCCTGGCCAGAGTGCACGGAGGGGTCAACCGCACGCCGAGCAGAGCCCAGCGAGTCAGTAAAGACCATAATGTGCCGGCAGTCAGCCTGCTGGGTAGCGAGGCGGACGGCCGCTGAGATGGCGTTGAGTTCCGCGTCAGGCGCCATAACTTTGCCGGAGACATAGCGAGTCCTGTCGAGCTCGGTATGTCCCTTGTAGATAATGGCAGCCGAGGCTGCCTGGTGCGCCGACGAGAGGGGTACAGACCCGTCCGACGCCGCCAACACAGTGAGGGGATCAGCCCTTGCTTTCGCGATGAGTTCATCCAAGTAGGGTTTCCGATCGACCCCAGGGGTACGATCGTTGAAGAAAATGCGGTCCGCATGGCGGTCCAGCAGGCGATCGCCTGGCCGGGCCTCAGGAGCAAAAGGCTCGAAAGACTCGGTCAGGGCTGGAAGGCGGTCAATGATTTCCATGACTGTGGAGGAAACACGACCCCGCATAGACGGGGTCATCTGGGCAGAAGAGCGCGGGTGGGGTTCCGCTTTCTTGACATACGCTGAGCTCAGCATGGAGCGCAACGGGTGCAGCCATGTAGGCTAGAATTATACATGAAACTAGCCTACTGGCAATTCTCGTTCATAAATCATAGCTGCCAGTAGACAGCCTGCCAGTAGGCAGCCAGGCCTTTTTCTATGTGCTGCTGGGTTTGCCGGGGCTTGGAAATGTCTGCCGGGGCTGACGACATACCAAACAGTGACCAAACAGTGCCCGGGGATGGTAAAAGGGTGCTTGTCGTCGTTGGGGGGCGGGATAGGGCGCGGGAAAGCATCTGAATTGGGTACAACGCAGGAGAATGCCTCTCTGAGATGCCCGGCAGTGTAGTTGGGCCCTAGCTCGTTGTTGGGGACAGCGGCCGGCGCCATTGCTCGGATATATAATGTCAGGGTGTATACTTACCTATATCCGGTGTTTGCGCCCTGAGAGGCGGAGGGGGTGATCGCTGCGTGGTGGGTTGGGATGACGGTTCGAAATTAGAACGACTATCCTTGGCGCTTCGTTTCGTCTGCTCTCCGGGGAATGCATCAATATGTGTCTGGCCGCAAGATGAAAATACAGACGGGGATAATGCTCGCCGTCGTCCCGTCCACCGAAGACCCGCGACCGGGCGCTTCACAAATCACAAAAATCGCATAAAATAAAATAAATCATTATATCCTAGAAAATGATACAAGACGAGGGTGGCTTTACTAGCCACCCGCTGTGAGATAGAGAGGAAACGAGCAGAAACGGCGCGCCATGAATGCGCCATTTCTGCTCGGGGCGACCTGTCGTGCCGTGCTTGCCCGCCCTCGCGCCGCACTCGTCCTCGCAGTGTGCTGTTCCTCGCGGTGTGTTCGTCCTTGCCCCGTCGTTGTCGCCCACTAGCCCATCTTCGCCTTTGCTTGACGAGAGATGGCGCCGTTTCGTCTTGCCCTCGCCTTGCTCATCTCGCCGCTGCTGCTCGTGTCACCGCCATGTTCGTGTCGCCGCTGAGCTCGCCTTGCCACTGCGTTCGCGTCGGTGCCGCCTTGCTCGTCGTCCTTCTCTGCCTGTCATTCGGCAGCGATCGTCCTCGGCCTTGTGCTGTTCTTCTCATCGCCCCGTGCTCGTCCTCTCACCCTTGCTCATGCTGCCGGTGGGTGGGTGCTGAGTAAAAGCAGCCCACGCAACAAGGGAGGAGGGTGGGTGAGTGAGCTGCCAGGCGTGGCGTGACAGAGGGAGGCCGCGAGAGGGCGAGGATGGGTGTGGCGGGGCGGTGACGAGCTCGGAGTGAGCGGACCTGGGCGAGTCAGCTGGCAGACGTGGTGCGAGACAGCGCATGCACGAGAGAGTGTGCGAGAGGGCGGCCGATGGCGGGTGGGGGGTGGTCAGCAAAGCAACGCATACCCTGTTGAAGGGAATGGGTGCTGGGTGACAAAAGGGCGCACCTTCGCCTTGCTCGACTCGCTGCCGCCGCGCTGATCCTGCCGCCGCGGTGCTCTCTGCTCGCTCTCCCCCGCCCTACCCGTCGCTGCTCATTGTTGCCGTCCTCCGCTCGCCCATCTTCACCTTCGCCTGCTCGCGCTCGTTACACGGCATCTTTGAGATGCTATGGCTCTGAGGATGAGGCGTTGCGAGAGGTGGCAGGCGCAGGGCAGCTGGGTGAGCAAACCCACATCCCTGTTGAAGGGGAGGGGACACCAGGGGGAGGTGGGGTGGGCCAGCGAGCGGGCATGGACGAGTTGGAGGGTGATTGCATGAGCGAGGCGAGAGGTGGGCCAGGAGGGGCGTGAGCGAGGGCGAGAGAGTGGGTGCCCAGGAGGTGCGCCGGCCCACATCCCTATCATGAGGGGAGGGGCACACTGCGGCTTCGTCGCGTCGTCGTTGACGCAGGCGGGGTCCTGTGAGGGTAGAGATAGGTTAGTAACCATTTAAGTACACAAGAATAGCATCGACGTACCTTTTTTTGGCGTCTCAGCGACTCAGTGAGTGTGGTGGTGGTGGACAAAGACCGGGATCAACGATGTTGAACATCGTTGATCGCTGTTTGGCGTTATCCGGCCATGCATCCCATTGGCTGGGACACTCGGCCCGATCGCTTCCCGTTCCGTTGTCGACCCAGGTGACGTCTTCAATGGGTGCAAAACACATCTTTTCTCAGTTATATAAGTCGGTATATTTTATGAGGACGTAAATACAGTTATTTACAAATTTTGAGCGAAATCCAAAGGGATATAAATATTTTATGGGTAAAATCGTCTCAAGATTGTGCCAAATGGTAGCCTCATATTACTCTATGTTGGATTGCAGGAGGGGAAAAAAAACAAATAAATCTATAAATATAATAACTAGAATGGCTTATCATAATAGTACTTAGGAATGACACTCCCCTGAGGGAATCAATAGTTTGACGGTGTGATATGAGAAACGGCGAAGGATGCAATAGATTCTCTACAGTAATAGACTCGAGAATTGCCGAATTCCATACCATGGACTGTAAAGCTTGGAGAGCTCGGGTAGTTTTTTTTTGATATGTAGTGGTGATTCACTATATAAGTCAGAATAGCCAGTCAGCTCAGTGTTCCAGGTCGTAGAATAGGTATTCTTTGTAGGTTTGAAGCGTCTGAAAGCCCGAGATCACCACGCGGAGGCAATGACCTTGGTACTGAGCTCGTTCTCGCTCTCAAGTAATGTTCGGACTCTTATAAATACATAGAATATAATGATATAATTGATTACTGACGCTAAAAGAATGGGATTTTCATCTTATTGCTGGTGTATGAGCTATTCCGTGGTCGATGAGCGGAACGCGGACGGGGCGGACCGTCTGCATCAGCCAATCACCTCGTTCGCGGCATCCGCCGGAAAAGCCATCAACGACGACGAGTCGTTGATCCTCGTCCTCGACCACCACCTAGCTCCCCCCCTCCATCGTCCAACGCCTCAAATTATGCCTCAAAGCCAGAAAAAAGGGTAAGTAATGTGTTTTATTCATAAGTGTATACTCTAAGCCTTGTTTTCATTCAATATTAGGCCAACGAACGTCGACTCCTAGTCGACGTTCGTTTCCTCCGCTTGTCACACCTCTCCCCTCGAACAGGGATGTGGGCAGAGGCACGAAAACCCCCGCCCTCCATCTTCTCTTCCCTCCCTGACCCTCTCGCCCACCGCCCACCGCACTCGCCTTGCCCTCCGCACTCGCCTTGCCCTCCGCCCTCGCCTTGTCCACCACCCACCACCCAACCCACCTCCCGACGCTCGCCGCTCGACCACCTCACCTCCACCCCTTCGACCGCTCTCCCGGCCTCGGTCCTCTCGCTCGTGGCCCATCACCCTCGCCTCGCCCACCATCACCTTACCCATCATCAAACCCACCCCTTCAACAGGGATGTGGGTCAGGCCGTACGCGCCACCGCCCGCCTTGTGCCTCGTCGTGCTCATACGACTCCACGCTGGGCTCTCTGACTCGTATTGCCCCCCTACGATGCACATCGGGCCTCGATGAGCCACCGCCTGCTGCCCTGCTCCCTGGGTTGCGATGACAGCGGGCGAACCGGCGAGCAGCGGAGGCGAACGGTGAGCGGAAGAGGCGAGCACAGTCGCTTGGAGTTGCGATGGCACGAGCATGACCGCGGTGGCTGGGCACAGCGGCGGCGGGATGAGCAAGGCAGCGGCAAGAAGACCCAGGCCACGACAGGATGGGCAAGGCGGCAGCAGGATGAGCGAGGAGGCGATACGAACGCGACGGCCACACAAGCTCGTCGAGGGCACCTCGATCGCACACCACGCGAGGACCAGAACAGCCAGCAGGCGAAGACGACGACGACCAACCGCGGTGCGAGGAACTGCACAGCTAGCAGGCGACGACGACGAGCAAGCACCAGCAGGGGGGTGAAGGCGAGCCCGGCGCGAGGACCAGCCCAGCGCCAGGATGACCACGGAGCGAGGACAACCACAACGCGAGGATTACTAGCCCGGCACGACCAACACCACGCGAGGATGACAACCGCGAAGACTGGCATAACGCAAGGAAGACGACAGCGCCGGTGACGACGAGCGAACAGGGAGTAGAGGTACAGGACAGCTGAATGGCGAACATCACGGCGACCAGGCAAACAACACGGGGGCGCGAGCAGGACGGTGGCCAGGCAAACACGAGGGCGGCGGCGCGAACATCACGGCGGTGGGGTGGATAAGAACACACGCGAGGGGCAGGCTAACGTTTGCTGCCTCGTGCTCAACGAGGATGGCCAGCAGGTCCCTCGGAGCAGAAACGGCACGACGACGAGGACGAAAACAGCATGGGACGAGCGAGGACGGCACGAGGAAGACGGCACGGCGACGAGGACGAAAACGGCACGAGCCCGACTGGGATCGCCACCGCACGACCTCAACAAAACCAGCACGACGCGAGGGCGAGCAAGCCAGGTCCCCCGAGCGGAAATGGCGCGTTCATGGCACGTCATTTCTGCTCCTTTTATCTATACCTCGCAGTGGGTGGCTCTACTAGCCACCCACGTCATGTAATAATTTTATTTCAATTTAATATGATTTTTCGTGATTTATTCGAGTGTGTCCGAGCTCGCCGGGTGTCGCTGTTCTAAAATTAGAACATCATCCAAACCACCACCTGCTCATCCACCCATCCCGCCCTCCCCTGAGGCGGGCAAACACCTGAAATGGGTATGAATATATCCCGACATTTTATTTCCAGAATATGGTGCTGCCCGCTGTCCGCAACGATGAGCTAGACCCCAATTACATCTTCGGGCATCTCGGTGAAGCCATCTCCTGGGTTGTACCTGATATGGAAGCTTTCCCGTGCCCTATCCCGCCCCCAACAACGATGAGCACCCTATTTGATGTTCCCGAGCATTGTTTAGTCATTGTTTAGTGCCCCCACAGCCTCGGCAGACAGTCCCGAGCCCCGGCAAACCCAGCAGCACATATTAAAAGGCCTGGCTGCCTACTGGCAGCTATGATTTATGAACGAGAATTGCCAGT
This sequence comes from Cyclocybe cylindracea, assembly GCA_013376435.1. Lineage (NCBI taxonomy): Eukaryota > Fungi > Basidiomycota > Agaricomycetes > Agaricales > Hemipholiotaceae > Cyclocybe > Cyclocybe cylindracea. Next base: position 7,866 of record MPNV01002182.1, on the reverse strand, counting down.
AGGCTATAATTGATACATAACTCTGGCTGTTACAAGTGACGGGTGAGTATCCGAGAGCGTGGCGACACGATACACCGCTCGCGCAGCCAGCTTCTTCAGCATGAGATGGACAGGGATAAGGCCAGCAAGGGCCTCAAGCGCGCCTGTAGGGGAGGTGCGGAACGCACCCGTGATCCAAAGAGCAGCCTTGCGCTGCATCCTGTTGAGGTGGGTCAGGGCCATCTTATAGTGACTGCCCTGGAAGTACCACAAACGATAGCCGTACGTCGCAATGGGTACGACGCACGACCTGTAAAGCAAGCGCCTCTGCTTGGGGGTGAGGCCTCTTGTGGAATTCCCGAGCATGCCCATGGCTTGCACGGTGGTGAACGCCTTGGTGGCGTAGAAGCGGACGTGCTCATGAAAAGTGAGCGCGCGGTCGAAGTAGAAGCCCAAGTACCTCCAGTAGGTCTTGGGCTTCAGGGGAGTATTGCTGGTGTGGGGTGCGTACCCCAGATCAAGCGAGGGATTATACGCGTCGTGACGACGCGTGAAATGAAACAACTCGGTCTTGTCATGTTCAAGGACGAGTGCGAACGCAGTAAATAAGACAAAGATAATTCTGTAGGCCTTAACCATGCTGGGTCTTCTGCTGCTCAGTTCTCCCTTATCATCCTTCTCTCCATCCAGCTCTTCCATAATCCTCATTGGAGGCCACTCAACGCATTGGGCAATGGGTCTCCAGCTACTCGGGTCTCCCTTTGTTTTCCTCCCCCTCTATTTGGTTCTTCAAAATGTGCCCTAACCCTCATTGGAAGGCACAGGTGCATGGTGTAGGTGTCTATAGGAGAAGATGGAGAGGAGGAATGGTGATAGTAGCAGCAGAAGAAAGAAAGTGATGATGCAGCGCGCAATTATGGCCAGCACAAGTCACCTGATCACTTACCTCTATAGGAATGTTACTGTTGACAAATGAGATAGTATTCACATACTCCACATTATTTTTTTTTTTTTTTTTTTTTTTAAAAATCAACAATTTATATAGCGGTGCTCGACAGCAGCCCGCTCGCTATCTAAATACACGCAAATGCGCCCCCCAGCCAGTTACTAGGTAAACTACTTAAAGAGGGCTGCAAGTCCAACCCGAGGGCATTATGGTACGAACGCCGAAGCTCCCATGACGCCACACCCCCTTGCCACCCGAAGGCTGCGGGGCAGGGGACTAGGACGAGAGGGCATCGAGTCCTGGCTCAGGACCCAAACCTGACGTCCCCTGTTCAGGGCCAGAAGACACGCCGCAATGCAAATATCCAGCACCACCCAGGAGGTGGCAGTTTTGAAGCCTTAAGGCCGGCCAGCCGGATACGTCCCAACCCGAAGCCTGAGACAGAGGATTAGTGGGACCGCAGAGAGATAGCAAAGTCCCGATATGATGGTAGGCACGGGTCCCCCAACCCTAAGGCTGGATTAGCGTCAATTCGCCGTAAATCCCCCAAAGGGGAATAACCCCACCTACCCCGTTACCTGACACCTGAGCGGTCCCGGTTGAAGCCGAACGCGAGCAGGTTGTGCTTCATAAATGACGCTAGATCCCCAAAAAACTTAGGGAAGTACACGGCATACGAGTTGCGACAACGCAACAGGATATGTTCGCGGGTTTGGATGGGAGCGAGCCCACACTCACACGCGGGGTTCTCAGGTATATTGAAGTGTACGTAGTACTCTCCAATGGGCACGTGGCCAGTTATACACTGACACACGTGAGCGAAATCCGTCATGCGGTTTCCGAAGAAGTTGAGCCATGGGCCTTGGTTCAGGTACGTGGGGGTGTACAGCCGCCCGTCAGGCCGCCGGAGACGCAAGAAGTTGCGCCCCCGATAGGTGGGGTCCTGGAACATGGTCGCCCATGAGTCCAAGACTGAATGAGCTGCCTTTGATCGAAGGGAGTCAAGCGATGTATCGACCGCGCGGCAGCCGACACAGACTTTGAGACTGGTCACATACTCGTGAACGGTTCCATGTATATCCTAGCGCAGGCTGGAAGGGACGAAAACAAAGGTAATGCATCAGAGGTCATCCGCCACAAACCATTCGCTGAGAGCGCGACACGCCGCCAGGGAGTGACCTTGGCCAGAGTGCACAGAGGGGTTGACCGCACGCCGAGCAGAGCCCAACGAGTCAGTAAAGACCATAATGTGACGACAGTCGGCCTGCTGAGTAGCGAGGCGGACGGCCGCTGAGATGGCGTTGAGTTCCGCGTCAGGCGCCATAACTTTGCCGGAGACATAGCGAGTCCTGTCGAGCTCGGTATGTCCCTTGTAGATAATGGCAGCTGAGGCCGCCTGGTGTGCCGACGAGAGGGGTACAGACCCGTCTGACGCCGCCAACACAGTGAGGGGGTCAGCCCTTGCTTTCCCAATGAGCTCATCCAAGTAGGGTTTCCGATCGACCCCCGGGGTACGATTGTCAAAGAGAACGCGGTCCGCATAGTGGTCCAGCAGGCGGTCGCCTCGCCGGGCCTCAGGAGCAAAAGGCTCGAAAGACTCAGTCAGAGCAGGGAGGCGGTCAATGATCTCCATGACCATAGAAGAAACACGACCTCGCATAGACAGGGTCATCTGAGCAGAAGAGCGCGGGTGGGGTTCTGCGTTCTTGATGTATGCTGAGCTCAACATGGAGCGCAGCGGGTGAGTGTCTGAGAGGGTAGCGACACGATACACCGCTCGCGCAGCCAGCTTCTTCAGCATGAGATGGACGGGGATGAGGCCAGCGAGGGCCTCAAGCGCGCCTGTAGGGGAGGTGCGGAACGCACCCGTGATCCAGAGAGCAGCCTTGCGCTGCATCCTGTTGAGGTGGGTCAGGGCCATCTTATAGCGACCGCCCTGGAAGTACCACAAACGATAGCCGTACATCGCAATGGGTACGACGCACGACCTGTAAAGCAAGCGCCTCTGCTTGGGGGTGAGGCCTCTTGTGGAATTCCCGAGCATGCCCATGGCTTGCACGGTGGTGAATGCCTTGGTGGCGTAGAAGCGGACGTGCTCATGAAAAGTGAGCGCGCGGTCGAAGTAGAAGCCTAGGTACCTCCAGTAGGTCTTGGGCTTCAAAGGAGTACTGCCAGTGTGGGGTGCATACCCCAGATCGAGCGAGGGATTATACGCGTCGTGACGACGCGTGAAATGAAACAACTCGGTCTTGTCATGTTCAAGGACGAGTGCAAAAGCGGTAAATAAAACAAAGATAATCCTATAGGCCTTACGCAGGCCCACATTATTATCGTCAAGTTCCTTGGACTGGGCCAAGATGGTTCCGTCGTCCACAAAGGACAGTAGCGTCGTCTGGAGCGGCGCTGCCCTGATATAGTAGAGTTTCATCACCGGGGCGATGAAGAGTCCTGAAATGACAGGGGAGAGCGCAGAGCCCTGCCCTACCCTGACATCAGCAGGCCGGGGCGTAGATTGGAAGGAGTTACAGCAGTAAACTGTGGAGCGGCCAACCAGGTAGTCAGCAAAGAAATTCACCAATAAAGGTGGAAACCCTTGCTTGCGAAGAACAGCCATGAACATGTCATGGTTGATGGATGGGAAGAATTGCGCAATGTCAAAAGCCAGCGCGCTCGTCTGGAGACCCTTCACCCACTCCGCTCGCACGAGATGTGTGAGGATCAACCCAGCGTCCTCTGTTGACCGTTGGCGAATACCACCAAGTTGGTTTGGATGAAAGATATCATGTTTGACAGCGTCAAACTGTATCCGGTTAGCTAACATCTTCTCAAAAAGTTTTCCGAGAGTGATGAGTAGAACGATAGGCTGGAAAGCCTTCGGAACAGAGTAGGAGGGCTTATTCGGCTTGGGTACGATGACCAATAGCGACTCCTTGAATATGCGTGGCCAGCGCCCCACCCGAAGGGAGGCATTGGCCAACACGATAAAGAGGGCAAGGACGTGTGGGTCCTTAACCAACTCTTTAATATGGGCCCACGTTACGTGGTCCGGTCCAGGAGCAGAGGTGTTGGAGCACCCACTGAGGGCGCTTTTCAGCTCATGCTCTGAGAAGTCCGACCACTCCCTGACTGGTCTCCACATTATATTTATGGCTACTGTATTTTTCTCCTGCATTTTACATTAATTACACAAGTTATTTCACTAGTATGGAGCACCTGGAATCATATAACACCGGTAATTACCGGTAGGGTGAGGTGTATAATGCCGATGAGTTCAATGATTTGAAATCATTGGAATTATAGCACGAAATCATTGAGCAGCGAGATTTTTATTCTGTGGCGAAATCTTTGGTTATAAGGCAAATCATTGTGACTTCATAACTCTGCCTTATGAAATCTTTCCAGGGTAAAGAGATATCATTGAGCAAAATCATTTCTTTCCCAGGTGAAATCATTACAAGAATTATTTGGGTTGTTGCGAAATCATTAAATCATTAATTGTGTATGCAGATAAATCATTTCTTGCCTATGTATAAATGATTTCACTATCTTCTTAATACAGCTAATAAGTTTACTTAATGATTATGTAATCTGATGCATGATCCATCATATGCCTTTCCCACCATTATTTTCCCATGTTACCATCATATTCTGGCCTCAAATTCAAACATTATCTAGAATCACATGTGGACCCCCTTAGCACTGGCACAATGTCACATCACAGCCTTCAAGGCACAAGCCCAAACTTGGCATAGATGACTAAGTCCCAACAGCACAGCAATGATTTCGCTTCAAAGTCAATTTTTTGTCTAAGTCCCTTTATCAGTGATATTGCATGATACAAGAATGATTTGCAGAGAGAAACATCATTGCATGTCCTTAAATGAATGATTTCGCCAGAGATAAACTTCATTGAATTAATGACCAGCAATGATTTTGCATAATTATTTAATTCAGATAAGAAAAGATTTCGTTCCAGTGATATTTCTTCCTTGAGGAATGATTTCATGGAATGATTTAGCTCAGATAAGAAAAGATTTCACTCAATGATATTTCTTTCTTCTGGAAAGATTTCATAAGGCAGAGTTATGAAGTCGCAATGATTTGTCTTACAATCAAAGATTTCACCACAGAACAAAAATCTCGCTGCTCAATGATTTTGTGCTATAATTCCAATGATTTCAAATCATTGAACTCATTGGCATTATACACCTCACCTTACTGGTAGTTACCGGTGTTATATGATTCCACTGCTAGCTACCACCCATTATTTCATGAGAATTGAACAAGAATTGACAGAGATATGGAATTTACAAGATGAGGCAACAGCAGGTCATGTGCGTGAAACTGACGATTTTTGAAAAATCGTCAGTTTCACACACATGACCTGGCCACTCTCAGAAGTCACATGACTGTCTGCTGCAGAAATGCAATCTGCATATCTCCACAACGATGATAGCTACAGCTCTGAAATTTTACACAGTGTGAGATGTTGTTCAGAGAAGATGATATATAAAGTTTGATGTCTTCAGGGTTGCTGTGGCATGAGATATCGCATATTTTACACCTATCAGCCAGCCCTTCTAGCCCTGGTGGGGCATGCATGATAGGGGCTATGTAACGACCGTGCTGGAAGGGGTGGGGACTTGGCTTCAGCTTGACAGAAGGGCAGCTGTACCACCACGCAATGTCTGGGTGTCCCCTATTTCAGATGAGCAAGGGTTTCGACCCAGGACAGAACCTGGAAGTCGACCAGCTAACCAGGACAGAGGCCAGCTAGCAGATGTGAGGGATTCCAGCAGTGAACACGAGATGAGGGGGATATGTCGAGTTTGATATTCCAACTGAGGAATCTACTACTGTACATCAGTATTTATGCTATGTAGGATAATGTACCATGATTATGTAATAGACAACCCAGCCAAGACAATGAGAACAATGAAGGACAAAGGAACAATGGATGTGAGCCAGAACATGGCACGCATCCCAGAAGTGCACAGCTCATCCCCAGAAGAGCACGGCTTGTCCCGGATGTCTCAGAAGCATCCCGGAAGAGCATGGCTCATTCCCAGATGTCTCGGGAGCTGGATAATTGAGCCAGGAGCTGGGTACAGGTCGTGACAGGCTAGTGGGATGGCAGGGCAGGTTCTGGGTGCAGCAGGGGCCTAAAAATGGGTTGGGCAGGTCCAGATATGAATGGTCATAATTGTCATGGCCCCCATGGGGTGCAGGATGGAGCAGGGGGGCCAAAAACGCAAAAAATCCAGTGTCTTTTGCATTTTTAATACAAATCAATTGAATATCAAATCAAAAACTTAATATTTTTCTGTGAAACTTTGGGGACCTTTGTATCCATAGCAGAGGGTGCTTCATGAATATTTCGAGTATTTATTATGATTTGATGTGCTTCACCCAATTAGGGAATATTTTGATGGCTGCACATCCATGCATGATTCTGGCTCCCCCCTCACATTATCTTGCTTAGCTTTGGCTGAGCAAAATGTTTGGGTTCCATGATATCTTTCTTTGTTAGACTTCTTTTATCGTCGTGACAGATTAGAAACTCATTGACTAATGACAAATGCCGAATTGGCTTTGCTAATAATGCCATGGTGCCCATGCTCCTCAGGTGTGGTTTAGGCCCATTTTAAGTCAGCAAAAAATCATTAAATACATGTCTGAGAGTTGAATGGAACCATATGCTTAATTCCAGGGGGTGTCTGGGTTTAGTAAGTATAAGGGGGTTGTATAGTAACAACGCAAGGAGAACCCACTCTTAGTACCACTATGCAGCTCTGAATGTTTCTTGAAGTTTTTTGTATGTTGGATAGTCACATATTTATTCATGAATTTGACATATTTTTTTTATCTAATTTTATGGCCTGGAAGGTTTTGGGTTGTTTTGCCAATTTTCCTGAGCTTTAAGATATTCCAATTGAACTCCGGAGGGGAAGATATCTGGCACATGTAAAGCATGATAAATGAAATAAATGTAGAGAAAGGAGTACTTGTTGAGGCACGGGAGCATTGTCTGTGCAAGTTATTTAAGAGGAGAGGTGAGGTAGTCCCCATCAGTATTCTTTCAATATACCTACCAAATCACATGTCTGCCCATTAAATGGTCATTCAAAGTCAGAAAATGTAATGTTAGCAATACTTCAGTAGTGAAGATGAGGCTTCTAATTTGCTGGGTGGACAATGGTATTAGAGAAGGAAGCTGAATGCACCAAAACATGAAAAAAATTAAATGGGTACCTTAGCTTGATAAATTAAAATTCATATTGAGGGAACCTATTAAGCCCTAATATGTTTGTAGAACTTCTGCATGAAGAACTTTGAGCAGTAGTGGAAGATATGTGAAAGGGCACAAGAATGATAGTCACATTGTCGCTCTCTCTCTTGAGCAACACTCCTCTCATTTCCCCGCCCTAGTCGTGAATCCTCTGCAGGGCATTTCCTTCTCCTCCCGCGCGCTCTCTCTTCTCCTTTCCTTCTCTTCTCGACCAGGGCGCCTCTCGCTCTGGGGATACCTGGAACTGGCAGGGTTAGAGGAATTCTACTTGTGCCGCCGCTTTCTCCTCGCGCTCATTTTTTTTAGCCACTTCCATTGGTAGGCTTTATGGGAGCATATTTAGAGGTAATGTTGAATCTTATGGTTGGGTGACAAGACTTCCAATTATTTATGCCCTATTCTATTTTATTGACCACAATCTTTTTCCTCAAAGGGGGTGCTGGAGGGGGGCCAGTGGTTTTTGCTTTTTTGTTTGAGGTCAGCTTAAATTGGCTGTCAGCGTCAAAAATGGTTCCCCCATGGTCACGTGTTGGAGGTTTTTTTCTATGAAGCACATTTTTCATTTAAATTTTTAGGTCTTTTTTAAAATTTTGGACACCAGAATGACTGAAAAATGCCCCATTTGCCTCACCCTTTATTGAATTTGCATTCT
>MPNV01002994.1:0-22807 GCA_013376435.1 Cyclocybe cylindracea | reverse complement strand
CAAAATTCTAAGGCTAGCCGTGGGCGGCCTTATCACCGATAAGTAGGGTCCTGGAACATGGTTGCCCATGAGTCCAAGACTGTGTGAGCTGCCCTCGAACAAAGGGAGTCAAGCGAGGTGTCGACAGCACAGCGGCTGACACAGACTTTGAGACTGGTCACATACTCGTGAACAGCTCCATGAATATCCCAGCGTAGGCTGGAAGGGACGAAAACAAAGGTAATGCGATAAAGGTCGTCCGCTGCAAACCATTCATTGAGAGCACGACACACCGCCAGGGAATGACCCTGGCCAGAGTGCACGGAGGGGTCAACCGCGCGCTGGGCTCTGCCCAGCGAGTCAGTAAAGACCATAATGTGCTGGCAGTCGGCCTGCTGGGTAGCAAGGTGGACGGCCACGGCGATGGCACTGAGTTCTGCGTCAGGCGCAGTAACTCTGCCAGAGACATAGCGAGTCCTGTTGAGCTCGGTATGTCCCTTGTAGATGATGGCGGCCGAAGCAGCCTGGTGAGCTGACAAGAGGGGTACAGACCCATCTGACGCCGCCAATACTGTAAGGGGATCAGCCCTCGCCTTCGCAATGAGCTCATCCAAGTAAGGTTTCCGATCGACCCCCAGGGTACAATCGTCAAAGAAAATGCGGTCTGCATAGCGGTCCAGCAGGCAGTCGCCTGGCCAGGCCTCAGGAGCAAAGGGCTCAAAAGACTTGGTCAGAGCTGGAAGGCGGTCAATGATTTCCATGACCGCAGAGGAAACACGACCCTGCATAGACGGGGTCATCTGGGCAGAAGAGCGCAGGTGGGGTTCTGCGTTCTTGATATATGCTGAGCTCAACATGGAGCGCAACGGGTGGGTGTCTGAGAGGGTGGCGACACAATACACTGCTCGCGCTGCCAACTTCTTCAGCATGAGATGGACGGGGATGAGGCCAGCGAGGGCCTCAAGCGCGCCTGTAGGGGAGGTGCAGAATGCACCCGTGATCCAGAGAGCAGCCTTGCGCTGCATCCTGTTGAGGTGGGTCAGGGCCATCTTATAGCGACTGCCCTGAAAGTACCACAAGCGATAGCCATACGTCGCAATGGGAACGACGCACGACCTGTAGAGCAAGCGCCTCTGCTTAGGGGTGAGGCCTCTTGTAGAGTTCCCAAGCATGCCCATGGCCTGCATGGTGGTAAACGCCTTGGTGGCGTAGAAGCGGATGTGCTCATGGAAGGTGAGCGCGCAATCAAAGTAGAAGCCCAAATATCGCCAATAGGTCTTGGGCTTGAGAGGAGAGTTGCCGGTGTAGGGTGCATACCCCAGATCAAGCGAGGGATTATACGCGTCATGACGACGCATAAAGTGAAACAGCTCGGTCTTGTCGTGTTCAAGAACGAGTGCGAATGCAGTAAATAGAACAAAGATAATTCTGTAGGCCTTACGCAGGCCCACAGACAGGTGCAGATTGCTTCCCATCAACAATGCACCACAAACCAGCAGCACGGAACCAGGCAGTCATGTCCTGTTTCCAAGTGTTGTAGTTGGTTGCATTGAGTTTGGGGAATGTGGGAAGTGACATTGACAAAGACATGGTGATGGTAGAGGAATGAAATGTGTGGGAAGTGGTAAGGGGACGTGTGAAGAAATCCTGAGATGAGTTGCGTGAAGTTCCCTACACTAGGTGATCTGCAAACTCGCAAATGAAGTTGAAGTCTAACTAGAGTAGACTAACAAAAACAAAATTGTAAGCTAACCTGGAGTCTGAACGGTTGTTCCAGGGGAGACTCAGCTCTAATAGCATGCAAGTCCTTCCAATACTGGTGGCAGCAATGTATGGCTGGGCCCGGCAAGGGATTACAACAAAGAGAGGTAATATGCCTTTGTGAAACAAGAGGTGCGAGTTTACAAAAACACGAAATTACAGCGCTTAGAGCATGGGGCCCATAACCTGTTAAGTGTGGACAGGTAGAGGAACATGCAAGGCAACAGTGTGCCAAAGATGAGCAATTCAGGATAAGGGACTGAGGAGATATGAGACTCTGAAGTCCAGAGTGAGTAACTAGTCATATTAGATAATACAGGATAAACTACTTGCCTGAAGTCTGGAGTGAGTAACTGGGGACTTTAGGCATCTGACAGCAGTCATATATATACAAAAGAACAAAGGGAATCCCAAATAGAGACTGGAAACAATAAGAATGATGAAGGTAACCAAGTGGATCTGGGATCTGATCTGTGATCAGATCCAGATCCAGAGATCAGATGAATCTAGAGATGTATCTAGATGAGATGAAATAGAATGGGGATAGATCTAGACCACTTTGGGATGAGTCAGGTGATATCACCTGACATGACACATCATGTGGGACTATCATCGTGCAGTCATGTGGTCCAACCCCATATAGAAGTTGAGACATGTGATGGAAGTTTTAACATACAGTTAGTCTGACATTTCTCAGAATACTTGATAAGATCATTAGCATCAAACATATGTGCTGGGGCACCACCTCGTATATGAGAAGATACTATCTTTTGAGAAGGAATGCCGTAACACTGTGAATTTTCAGAAACGTATAGATTGTTAAACAATGAAATCAGTATCTGCAAGTAGAAAAGGTGCTGAATGATCAAAACCTGCTGAAAGAATCCTGGATGAACTAAAATAGGATAACAAACATCAAGTCGATTTAGATGTGCAGCATAATCATGATGATATTGGCAGTAATGTGATAATTGGAGTTTGATTAATTGACATTTAACAGACACAAGAGAATCTCGTGTTGTAATATCAACCATGTTTAAAATTGACAGCATCAAGTAAAGGTAAAATCGCAAAATAAGAGATGAAGAAAGCTTTTGATATACTTCTGACCAATAAGGTAAATCTGGATAGCACCTTTCAATATTCTGCTCAAAGCAAGTTGACTTTTTAAATCCATGAATCAATACTTCATTGTCATATTTTATAGTTGATTTTAAATTTTCAAATTGGTCATTATAAAAAATTTGTTCAACTCTGCTCGGAGACAAGGTCCCTCTAACTCGGGGTTCAACTCTACTCAGAGACAAAGTCCCACTATCTTCTTGGATACGAGCTGAAACATGTAAGAATGGTATTTGAGAGAAGGCTTGTAGAAATGACATACAGGATAAATCTTGATGAAAAATACAAGGGCAACCTTGTTGGAAGGCACCACTTTGGCAAGTAGATTCTAGACGCCAAAAAATGTAGAATCCTTTGAAAGGAGCAATCGTACTTACGGACACAGTAGAACCAATTATAGCTTCTTCTAAAACTGAGCTTTATGGGGAAACTGCAGCTTCCAGTAGTAGAATCACCTGAAAGGCCAGAAAGAATTTTCTGATCCTTCTCGATCAGAAAGTAGTACCTACAAAGAAAATACAAAGATTGATCAGTGGAACTTTCAAAAAAAGGTAAACAGTGCTTAAGCGCTGATAAGAGCTGAAAACAACTTCGACACACGCAGTAGAGCAGAATATGTAAAGTATCAATAGAGACATCATACCGTTAGTCAGAAATAGCTGGAAGATAGGAAAAAACAACTTACTGGCCAGATCAGCTTGATCTTGATAAAGATCCACAGAGTTGCAGGTTTTCTGAGGCACCCAGGACCCCAGTGGAGTAATGGATGCTGTGAGGAGGTAGAGGAGAGTGGCCTGAAGCCATAGCAAAAAGAACCAGGTGGATAGCTGCATTGGTTGTGGAGGAAAGAGGAAAACAAGAGTAGGGGAAAGTGATGAGCTGGCAAGCCCAAGTTTAGGGCTGGCTGTCTTCAGATGCTGAATAAGCAGACCAATCTCATCTAATCTGAGCCCAGAAATTCATTTTTGAAGTCCAGAGTTTGGGCATGTGATCCGTGGGAACAAACTGCCATATAGGGCAGAAATTACAAAAGATGGAGAATGTCTTGGCAAGTCTATATGTGGTCTCATCATGTGACTAGCTTCCTTTCCTTCCATTGAGATATAAAAAACGCAAAAAAAAAAAAAAAAAAAAACAGGACACTTATTTTGTGAATACGTACAGTAAATCATATAATAGTCTCCATTGAAGAGAATTGCTAATCACATTATGTAAGAAGATTCAGGAAGCCCCAAAGATTCTCTAACTTTTTGATTAAAGTTGCCTTTTTTGGAAAGTTTTTGCCGTGGTGTTGATGGGTTAATGAATGAATTCATGAATGAAAATTCTGCCTAAGTCCTGGGCTGATAAAGAATGAGTCCTTTAAAAAGGCCTCATAATGAGTAGCGATCAGAATCAGAACTCCGATGAGCACCTGCTGTCCTCGAGTCATACCTCAACCAGAACCCAATCACATCATGGAACACGCATCAAACATGCCCAACATGTCGAAAATGAACCCCAAACATGTTATCTACAAGGTCAAGTCACTCACAGCCTCCCTTTGGAGAGAAAAGATCGACAGCTCACAACCCAAAAATGAACGACCTCCTCATTTTTCACTAGAACCCTTCAACTTTACCCCTCAACAATCGATCGGTTTCAACAGAGTGTCTGAAGAACACGACGGATGTGCACCACCTCCACCAGAAAAGGAACTACACGATATCAAACACCTAGTAAGTCAAGGATGATATGGTACAAAAAGCCAGAAGACGCTCTCCAGAAACCCCAACAAACTGCTACCAAAATGTCCTCCAGACCTCAACAAACTGCTACCACCCCTACCACTGAATCTACCTATGGAACACCGATATCTACACCCCCTCGTGTCCCTATTCCCCTCAGACCAGATTCTGCTCAGTACAGCAACGCGGTTCGCTGCAATAGCGCTGCAGACGGACATGACACGTCCTCATCTATGGGAGGTGCCCAGCCTGAGAATGGTTGCACCAATTCGACCACTACCACCACTGCCACCACTGTGACAAATCCCATCACATATGCGAACCCCCAACAACTCCACGTCCTCCTTCAAAACCGACCTGAACTAGCTGACAGATTCACGCAACAATTCAACTATATCAACCTGATGCTCAATGGCTATTTCATGCTTTTCCACCAAGCATCTATCAATATTCGAGCCACCGACATCCTCATACAACAACTCCAATGACAAGCCGACGCAGTGTTCCAAGACCTTCAAGAAGCAGGCTTTGCTGAAGCCTTTCGATCCTTTCTTGAACCCCCAAGAGAATACTCCCCCGAATCCGACATCTCATTGATCGTCGAAATATCTAACCCTGCCAACCTCGGCCCACTCCGAGGAGTCGAAGCAGTTGACATGGGAGGAGGAATCATGGGCTATCCACAACTGCCCCTCAGATCTGTACAGCGAAGGCAACAGGCCGCTCGAAACCCTCCGCCTTACCAATGTCAACCGACACGTCAACCGACTCCAGAGCCCTTGCAAAATGCCTGCTTGACCTGCTCACCAACACCAACTGCCGTTCGATGCACTCATTGCATGCAGCATGGGCACCGATACCCCGACTGCTATTATTACACCTGCCCCTACTGCCTCATCCAAACGCCTCACCATACGAGGACCAACTGCCTGCAGCACCCAGCTAGTCACTGCGCTCATTAATTGGGCTCAAGAAATGAAAGAAGAATTGTGAAGCCAGGGGTCTTCACCGTACAAAGGGGGTAATGTTACAAACGATCAGTATTGCGCTTAAACTGCGCATATTTCATTTTTCTCTTACATGTATCATATTCACGAACCATCCTCATTATGGATTGCAGCGCAGTCACATGCTTTTCCCTCATGGACGCCTCACCATATATATACATATTCTGCCTCATTGTTCACATGCACCATTTACTATATATAGGCTCTAGCTACCTACAGTGTCAGTAGCTAATCTTAGTTATTCGAATTACAGCCTGTTCTCATCTTACTCTTGTGCGCATCGCTTGAGATGCTGAGCAAAGGCTTAACAGACTCAAGGAGTTGGTTGAATGGGTCTGCCAGGGTGGGTAGGCTTGTCGATAACACAGTGGACGATGAGGAGTGCAGTGACGAGGTTGTTTATGCATGTTGACAAGTGGGCGTTCAAGTGAAAGAGGGATGCAGAGATGCCAGAGCCTTGTAGTCAGTGCAGCTGTTTGGCATCTCTGATTGCAAACAACTCACTGGCAGCCTCTACCACCTGAATCAGTGAGGATGGAATAGTTGTTGTGTACAAAGAGGTCAGATTTGACATCCAGGTGTGGCAAGCATCCCTCAAGGACATGCTGCTCAAGGATGCAGACTTGGATTCTCTCCTACCAGAAGACAGCAGGCCTGACAACTGGTCAAACACAGCTGCACACTATGGCTGGGTGAAGAATGTCAACACTCCCCACAAGTTGGCTGTCTTTCAAGCCCTGCTCTCAGAAGGTGGCCTTGGCAGCTTCTCCAAAGAAGGCAGCTTCCACATCAACTACCACACTGCCTGACAGACTCAACAGCAAGCTCATGCTGCTCATGGTGTTTACAGCTGGCCAGCCCTCTCATCTGTCATGACCTGTACCTGGCTCCCAGCTTGATTATCTGGCTCCTGAGACATCTGGGAACAAGCCATGCTCTTCTGGAACACTTCTGAGACATCCAGGATGAGCTGTGCTCTTCCAGGGATTAGCTGTGCACTTCCAGGATGCTTCTGAGATGTGCCATGTTCTGGCTCACATCCATTGTGTCTCCTAGCCATTGTTCTATTGTCCTTCATTGTTCTCATTGTCTTGGCTGAGTTGTCTACTATATAATCATGGTACATTATCCTAACATAGCATAAATACCCATGTATGGTAGTAGATTCCTCAGTCAGAATATCAAACTCGATATATCCCTCTCATCTTGTGTTCACTGCTGGAATCCTCACATCCACTAGCCAGCCTCTGTCCCAGTTAGTTGGTCGACTTCTGGGTTCCGTCCTGGGTCAAAACCCCTTGCTCATCTGAAATAGGGGACACCCAGATGTTGTGTAGTGGTGCAGCTGCCTTTCTGTCAAGCTGAAGCCAAGTCCCCACCCCTTCTGGCACAGTCGTTGCACCATCTCACTGAGCTGAGTGATGCCAGGTTCCTCAATAATGGGCATCTCTGAGGTCTGTTCCTTGATGAAGATGGGAACCTCTGGACTGTCATCCGCTGTGCCAAATGGGAGAATGTGGCCATGAGAGAGGCGTTTATTCCCATCAAATGCCACCCTATTCTCTCTGCCTTTCTCAAGAAATATCTTCTATTCATCCATCCAGTTGAGACCCAGCTGGCCTCTCTCCTGATTGCAGATAAGAAAGCCACTGAAGCTGCCACACACGCTTATGCCACTCGCTTGTGGGTAGAGCATGGAAAGGCAGTGGGCAGCCAAGACCTTTGTGACCATGTTGCCAACTTTCTGAGAAAGGAGTGTGGTTTCAAAGGTGCTGGGATCCAAGCCTACCAGCAGATTGCAGTCAAGATGACCTGCACCTTCCTTCAAGGAGGGGAGACCAGCACCTCAGCCCACCAGTGCAGTCATTTGGTGAGGACAGCCCAGAAGGATTATGCTGTCAAAGCCAACTGCCTACCCATCATCCTGTCTGATGTTCTTTGAAGCTTTAGCAGTGTGTCAGGGCTCTGGTGGCAGATGACTGGTTTCAAGCCAGAAGTGGAGGCACTCCAGCCCCTCAGGGCCAGGCAGCAGGAGGAGAGAAACAGGGAGGAAGAGTTGGCTAAAAAGCTCACCACATTGGAGGCCAACCAGGTTGAGCTGAAGGACAATCTCAGAGAGATGAAAGGGATGATAGGCAGTTTTATCAAGAGCTTCAAGGGGCTTCTGCCTCTGCCAGTGCTCTAAAAAAAAAAGGTTGTTGGAGAAGCATGCACACGTACACAGTTATTTATTGCAGAAAAATCTGCTGTACATGAATACATGAGATGAGCCCTGTGTCATAGCTTAAGAGAGTAAACAGGTTGAAACAGAGGCAGCATGTGAACAATCAGCATGAGGACAGCTATAGCTGCTACACTGAAGCTTCAAGTTGACTACAACATGCCAAATATTGTTGAATTATGTAATTTTCATCAACAGTTGGCAAGAAAAACACAAATTACTTGAAAAATCCTGGCAGTTTTGAAAATTTAGCATTTGTTTGGTTTATTTTTCAATATTCCCTATACCAAATATGATGTGACTAATATGGTTAGAAAGCCTCTGATCTGATCTGTTATTTATGTAAAATAATTTCCTAAAATAGAAATTCCCATGATCACATGACTTATGCCAATTGCATTAAATTGTTCTTTAAATGCCTTTCTGGCCTCTCCTTCAATACCATGAGAGATGACAAAGAATTCAGGCTTCTTTGCTGTTTCCTTGACACCCCCTTCTTGGACATTTTGGTAAGTCGCTTTTCCTGTGTGAAGGATGATTTTAACGCCTATCTGCAGGAATTGACGATGTTACCCACACTTTATCGTAAGGAGGAGTTCAACAATGCACTTGCTGTAAAAATACCAAACCATGAAACAGTATATCTGATGCTTGCAAAGCACTGCAATGGGTGCAACGCCTGTGAACTCTGACAGGCTGCTGCTGATATGAACATAGACCTCCTCCATCTAACCAATGGGGCCGTCCTTTTCCCTGCAATATGCACATGTGACCTGTTTCAAAATCATACCAAAGGCGCTGTCATGGCCTGCTGGTGGGAACAATCCATCGCTTCCAAGCCATCCTATGATCCCTCCACCTCCAGCAACTCTTTGTCACCCTCACCACCTCCATCCTATTCTGGGTCAGATTATTCTGGAGAGGAAGAGGAGGAAGGAGAAGATCACAAGGGGGATGAAGATGAAGATGAGGAGGAGGATGGAGAGAGCAGTGGGGAGGAGAAAAAGGCGAGGGAGGAGAAGATGCAGAAAGACAAAGCCTGTGTCCAAGAGGTGTTCCTAGAGGAAAGGCATGCTCTGAATAGGGTTAAACCTACAGCAGTAGGTTTTTACAACTGGTGTTATATTCTCCTTGCTGGTCAAACACATAGGCCTTGATGAAGCTGGTTATAGGCAAAGAGACATTTGACTTCAAAGATTCCAACATTCAGGCTGCATACCAGCTTGTTCTCTATGGGCTCATAAAAGGGAGCTACAGGGTTGGCACGGGGCCCTCCAAGGTCAAAGCTTGGGTGAAAGTCCTGTCAGTGGCACAGGTCAGTAACAAGTCAGAGTTTTGTTGCGACTAACCCTGACTGCTTCCATAGAGCCAGCTAGAGATGTCAATTACATCACTATTTCTAGGCCAGAATATCTGTGATTACATGATCATGTGACTACATTGATAACAAGCTCAAGTGGATAATGACCCATGTAGCTGACTTGTTAAAAATTTTGCAGGAGTTCAAGTTGTCACATGTGACTTCATGGCTGATAGTATTGGCTGACTTGTTGTAATGACCTGAACAGGAGGAGGGACTTGGCCTCAGCATGCTCTTGTGCTGTGCCCTACACATCATCTGGTTGTCCCCAATTGACTGGAAAGTGCCTTGGTCTTGACAGAGGAGAGACAAGAGGAAGTCATCCTGGCCAAGGCCCAGGAGACAGAGGATGAACAGTGAGCAAAGGGGTTGTCAAGGTTGAGATTCAAGCTAGGGAATCCAGTACACTACCTAGATACTTATACTACTGAGAACAATAGAGAGGATCTAGGTTATGTAATGAATGCCAGCAAGACAATGAACAATAGAACAATGAAGAGGATACCCATTGATGAACCAGAACAATGAACAATGGGACAATGGACAATGGGTTCAGGAATGGGATGTGACACTTGTTCATTTTTTTGCAGCTGAGTCAGATCAGTGTCAGGCATGATAAATACATATTTATTATTTGTTTGTATTTGAGGCTATAATTTCAAAGTTTCAGAAGCTGAGCATGAAAAATTAGGCAAGTTAAAAGTCACATGACTCCTCCATCAGTCTTGGCAATTTCTATAAGTAGTAAATATGAGATGTCTCAATGCAAGGATAAGACCTTTAGCTCATGTGTCAGCACAGGACAACTGTCCAGGCAGGAGAAATGATATATTTATCTAGTAGATATGGCTGGGGAGCAAAGTACTAGTAGAGATAATAATGTCATATTACCATTTATATAAGCATGCCTGATTACATAGTTAGTTAGTCTCCTGGTCAAACCCCAGGTCTGTTTTATTGATCCCAGAGCCCCCTTGGAAGAGAACTAGAAATAGTGACATCCTGGAAATTTTCATATCACTTAAATTCCCCTCTGTTGATGATCCTCATCAGTCTCTTGAGTTGAGGCATCTCCCCTTTCTTAACCCAGTCCTAGCCAAGCTGATGTAAACCAAGTAGAGCAGCATCTCTATTGAACACAATGCCAGTTGGTGTCTAGATGGGAGAAGTGTCAATTAACAAATTATGAAGTAGATTAAAAATAGTTTTAACATACATCTGTGTAGTTGTCTTGGAGCAAGGACAGTATTAGTAGAACTCTGTAATTATAGCTTGAGGAGACACTAGATATTGGGTCAGTGGTCATCATCAGTCTGAAGATTATGTTCAGGTGCTCCTTGATAGGACTGTACTGTAACTACACTGTAGTTGGCTTGCATCCATGGGTTGTCTTGTAAACTTTGTATGCCTCAAGTAGCTCCTTAGCAGCAGCTATGATGCCTATAGTATCAGCAGGCTTTTGACTGGTGGGCTGCAAGGGGGTGGGCTGAGAAGAGGCAGGTGGCAGTAGAGCAGGCTCAAAGAGGAGGTGAAGGCTCAGCCTCTCCTGTAGGCGATATTAGTGTCATGAAAGTGTCAATAGAAAAAGAAGAGGAAACAGACTGTCTCAATAACTAGCTCATCTGCAGGATCATAACTTTCATAAGTCAAATTCAAAACAGCATTTGGCCTTTTAGCTAGTCCACAGTTGATCATATCTGTTATATGTCATGATGCTTCAAGTAGGGGTCAGAGGTATAGATAATATAAGTGGGGCTGAGCCCACATTGCTTGAGAAGGTGCAGGAGGGAGCAGTCTGCCTCTGGGTAGGAGATCACCAATATTTGATCTATGAAAGAAAGATTTATCCAATATGCAACCCAAGAAATTGAAATTCTCTGTCCCCAACATTGTGGACAGTTTGACAGAGCTGTCTGCAGTCCTGCAGAGCTGATCATCCCATAAACAAAGCAGTCACAACAGCCCTCATTGAAAGAGGCATTGCTATCCTCAGGCATATTGAACAAGAATGCTACATGACACAATCCAGTCTGATAGACACAAAGCAGATCATGAATGCCACTGCCAATCAGATCCCTCTTTCACTTGAACGCCCACTTGTCAACACATGTAAACAACCTCGTCACTGTACTCCTCATTGTCCACCACGTTATCGACAAGCCTACCCTCCCTGGCAGACCCGTGCAACCGACTCCCTGAGTCATGTCCAACGCCCCACTGAGTGGGGGACCCAGCAGTTGCACCTGTTCTGACGGGAGGCGAGTGTTGGGTGTCCCCAGTGCCCAACCCCCAACATCGACCCGTGGCAGCTCAACGCCAGCCCCCATCATCTCTCTGAGTACCTCCTCAGCGAGGGAAAGGTACGCCAGTAAAGTTCCTGCTCAAACCAGGTGCTCATCTTCCCACCAGTCGCACGTATCATCCAGCTCACATGGCTCCTCATCTGAAGGTTCCAACACAACGAGAAACCTGGTCTCCAGGGACGTTTCCCTAGGAGCCAAGTCACAGATGGAGGTGGAGGTTCAAGGTTTGTCCCGCCTCTCCTCCGTTGCCCCTCCCAGTGATAAGGCTGCCCACAGCTAGCCTTAGAATTTTGCGATTTCTCTAGATTAGTGAACCCACGCGCGCTATACAAAGTGTTATTAATGAATGACTATAGACTCGGTCTTCATTATAGCACCTAGTCTACAAGTGAACTCGATCGGTTAATAGACACGAGTGTGACCATATTCAATGGCGCGCACTAGGTCGTTTGTATTGGGGACACTACAAATCATTCTGAGACTAGTGAAAACAAACCACAGAGTCGCATACCAAAGCACGGTTAATTAGAGTCTACCAGCTAGGTCTGATCCTATACTAGTCTAGCAAGGCAAAGTGAAGTCAACAGTGACCATCGAGTGATAGCGCACGCGTGCTTCAAGCGCGCTGTACTAAGCAGTGAAGTGTCTTAATACAGTGATTACCAAATACAAAGTGGAAGTGAAGGCGTCCGTAGTATCCAGGCCTGGAATGAGGGCTCACCATTGGACCACGGGGACAGTTCTGAACGGCATGTCTGATACTGGCCCGAGGCCAAGTGGGTGGATCATGGAGACCGTTGGATCGAAGGAGCCGTTCTGAACGGTATGTCCGATCCCAGCCTGGAACGGAAATAGCTGCGTGGAACAGAGAGACCGTTCTGAACAGGATGGCTGCAAAAGTCGGCGAGGCACTACAACTCAGTTGAAGTCCCGAGGCTGGTAGAAGTCACCTCTAATGGGTGCGGTGTGATTGGCTTAGTCTCTCAGGACTAAGATGAGCAGTTCATAGGGGCCACGCATATGCCTAGGTCACCAAGAATAGCTCAAGTGATAAGCGCGGCACATGTTTTTGTGGTGCAGCGAGCGGAACCAAATCGGGTCATTGTTACTGACCACAGATAAACCGGATTAGGACTTGGTGGCATTGGTCAAGACTAAAAACATGCATGGTCAAGGCCGCAGCACAACTCCTATCCCCTGTATACCATATGGTGCAAGGCTTGGAAATGCCTATCTCCCGATGTATTTAAGGATCTGTTAGTTTAGTCTCTAAGTTTTAAGCAATTTACACCCCACATTTTGGACCCGAAATCCAGTGTGGGTGCGATTTGACTTCATGTGATCAGACCCAATAAAGTGAACTATCATCAGTGGAGCGAGAGCAGCATTTTAAGTGACCAAGTGAGCAATTGTGAAGTCGGCGAGAGAGCCATCGCGTCTAAGTCAAGTAAGCCAATTGGGCTAAGTGATCCTTTGGTAGGATCAGAGTGTATCTGAGGCAACTTGGTGTTCGTGCTAGATCCTGAAGAGTGTATCTGAGGCGACTTGGAGTTCGCGCTAGATCCTCAAAATCTTGATTAGAATCGAGTGGTTAAGAAAGCCAATAGAACAAGAGCACGCACTAGTTTTGAAATGAAGTCATCGAGCAATATTGAAGCATAGTAAAATCGTATCGAGTTAAAGTCCCACATCAGATTCGTGAGTTCAAAGACCCTACAACCCCTTCTATTACATCCTACATCTCTTCATTCATTGTCGAGGTCTTGGATAAGAAGATCCATTGCCTAGCGCATCAATAACTAGCACAAGCGTATCGTGCGTGGCATTAGGCGCCCATCCCTCGAGCTAGTCTACATCACTCTCTCATAACTGTAAATACTTAGTCCCCCTTCAGACAAACATTATTGATCGAGTGGTCAATAAGGAGTGTTTTAGTTAGTGGTTAGAGATAACCACTTTGTCGACTCATTCCTGCAGCAACCATCTCACCGGTCTAGTCGCTGTCGAGTTGGTTGGCTCTTTTGAGAGCCTCGACGATGACATCGAGGTGATGAGCACCACTCTCAGGTGAGCGTCCAACTGGTTGATGGACACCACATACTACAATCTCTCGGTGCTGGAAGATACTCATACCACACTGTTTGCAGACGCAATGGTGAATTTTGTCATCGCTGTCTGTTCATTGTCTTTTGGCAGCCTCCAAACTGGAGACTCCTATTACAATGCAACAATCGCTGCAACGGTCCATGCAGAAACCTCCAGCCATGCAGAGGAAGAAACAGTTCAATTCTCCCTGCCGCCCATCCCAGCATCAATGCCGGTGAAGAGGTAGCTGCAGGGGTGTGCCTACAAAGTGGATCAAACAACCACTTCATGGGGAACACAACTTATTGACCAGGACAACTACCCAACCAACAAAATTCATATTTAGGGAGGGAGATGATTTACGGTATACAATTGAATGCAACAGCACTGTTGTCTAACCCGATAGCAACACTTGGTAGGGGGCTTTTGGGTGGTTCTGGGACGGATCTTAAGTTAGGCTCTGAACTGGTGACTTGACTAGAAAACTTGGAAATGCCCTCGGACTCGTTCTCTGACTTGACTTCTAATGGCTCAATTGCCCACTTGACTTTACTGATCCCTTTGACTGACTTACGGCACACAGACCGACTTACAGTACTCAGGTGCTTAGCTTATGGTCCTTTGACTGACTTAGAAATTTTATCACAAAAACTTGACTTTAAGCACTCTTTGCTTGTCTAATTGCTCTTGGTTCAAATTCCCTCAGACTCAATCACATGAAGTCAATCTCGCACCAAACTGAAATTCAGATTCTGGGGGATAACAATTGCTTGCCTAAATCTAAACTATTCGAGTCCTTTTATACAAACACAGTTAGGGGTATTGGTATATAGGTGAGCTGAGCCAAGTAATGTACCATATGCAAAATAACAAATTGGAGTGGAGCATGTGGTGGTTTTATCATGGTAACAGTGTGGACCAGCACCACGAGTACTAATTGGGTACTATCCCCGACGAGTAACTATGACCATTTTGGTTCTGCTCGCTATTCCTGGAAGGCCTCTCACTGTAACTCGGCCATTGCACTATGCTTGAGCGTCCTTGGCCTGCTTGGACTGCGATATCGGTCTTAGTGCAATTAAGTTATCCTGTGAAAACACATGGTGTTCTTGACTTGTTCCTGAGACTTTACTTGGCCCACTGCTTTAGCCAATTAGCGCTGTTAACGTGATGACTCTTGTCACAATTACAACATAATGACCATGACCTAGCCAGCTGTTCTCTAGGTTGGTGGGAAGGTTAACTTCCCCTTGTATGGTTTGTAGTCTCAGAACTTGGGGTTGTAGGCCATTGCTTTGCATGGCAGTTACAAGTTCTTTTTTTCTGTCTTATGTCTTCAGCCATCACCTTTAATGCACCACTTAATTCATTTCTACCTATATACAGCAAGTCTACTAATAGCGTACCTAGTCATTGTGCACAGTTCCCCCATCATCAGGGGGCAGGAATGGGTGGATTGAGGAGGGGTCTTTTAGATGATGTTTGGTGCTTTTACACTAGTACTGACCACTACTTATCATAAGTTACTGGCAATTCTCACCACTGCTTGTGTATAATGCTGGGGTTATTTATGAGGAGTTCACATTTCTCATCAATTTCACAACTTCTCATTCATTGGTGCACTTTTCATTACTGTACCCCTTCTCATATCTTAAGACTTATCATATCACACAATTAACTTCTCATTTCTTGACACATTTTTCATTCCCACACTTCTCATTGTGGCACATTTTTCATTCTTGCAGAGTTCTCATATCATGGTGCATTTTTTCATTCTCATCTGCATTTCTCATTGCCCTGCACACTTCTCACACTTCTCATATCATGGTATTCCTCTCATTTCATGGTGCTGCTTCTTGTTTTGATGCATATTCCCCATTAAGAAAGTGCATCACATAAGGGTTTGGCTGGCAGCATTGCTGGTGCATTTCAGTCAATTCTGGGCTTATCTTCTTGAATTAAAAAAATACTATAAATTGTAGAATAATTGTAGCTTTCCATAGATACCTGACACATGACAGTGTGACCATTTTTGGTAGCTGCACAGCCAAATTAATGCCTTGCACCTCAACAATGCAAAAATGCAGCCTCACTGGGCCCCCTCCCATGCACCCCCTGATGGAAACATGTGGTCATTAATAGATAGGCATATAATGGAGTCTTGTCTACCACAGAATATCAGCAATGCCTCTGAAAATGCTCCCATAATTGCCTGAACAATGAAATTGGCTAAAATAGCCAGAAAGTGCACTCAAATCTCTACCCCTTGCAGGGTCTGGACCACTGGGAGACCTTGGCAGTTCAATAGAAAATATATAAGGCTTCCTGGGGGTATATTTTTTATGGTCCAATATGCATTATTCATGGATCTATGCTGGAATTACTGATTTTTGCTCAAAAACACGATGTTGATGCTATCATTCTGGTACCCTTTCACATATCTTTCCACCTACTGCTCAGAATCTCATGCAGAGTTTTTCAATCTATTTAGGGTGCTAATAGGTCCTCATATATGAAGTTTGGTAATTTTTGATCAAGTCCAAGGTACTCATTTTAATTATTTTTGTGTTTTTCACACATTTTCAGCTCTTTCTCTAATACCATTTCACCCAGGCATCAGAGCCTCATCTGTCACTACTGAAGTATGCTAACATACATTTTCCTGACTTGAATGCACCATTTAATGGGTGCGCTATGTGGATTTGGTAGGTATATGGATAGATACTGATAGGGGGACTACCTCATCCTTCTCCTTTTAATAACTTTGCAGAGACATGCTCTCTTGCTCTCACAAGTATCTTGTTCTTTTCCTCTACATTTATTGCCATTTATCATGGCCTTACATGGGCCAATATCTCCCCTCCTGGATGTCAATGGAATATCTTAGCTCATGGGAAATTGGTCAACAACCCAACTTCCAGGCCATATAAAATTATGATAAAATATGTCAAATTCATGAATAAATATGTACTATCCACATACAAACTTTCAGACATTCAGAGCTGCATTTAGTGGGGTATCTAGAGTGGGTCTCCTGGTGTACCTATACACCCCCTTATATCTACTACACCCAAACACCCCCTGGAATTATCAATGGTTCCATTACTCTCAGACATGTATTTAATCATTTTTTGCTGACTTAAATGGGCTTAAACACACCTGAGAGTGCATGGGTGCACCATGCATTATAGCAGCCAAATTCACATTTGTCATATCTCAATGAGTTTCTATCAGTTTCACACAATAAGAAGGTCTACAGGAAGATATCAATGGACCCAACATTTTGCTCAGCCAAAGATAAGCAAAATAATGCGAGGGGGAGCCAGAATTATGCACGGATGTGCAGCCATCAAAATATTCCCTAATTGGGTGAAGCACATCAAATCATAATAAATACTCAAAATATTCATGAAGCACCCTCCACTATGGATACAAAGGTCTCCAAAGTTTCACAGCAAAATATTAAGTTTTTGATTTGATATTCAATTGTTTTGTATTAAAAATGCAAAAGACTGATTTTTTGTGTTTTTGACCCCCCTGCTCCATCCTGCACCCCATGGGGGCCATGACAATTATGACCATTCATATCTGGACCTGCCCAACCCATTTTTAGGCCCCTGCTGCACCCAGAACCTGCCCTGCCATCCCACTAGCCTGTCATGACCTGTACCCAGCTCCCAGCTCAATTATCTGGCTCCTGAGACATCTGGGAATGAGCCATGCTCTTCTGGGATGCTTCTGAGACATCTGGGACAAGCCATGCTCTTCCAGGGATGAGCCGTGCACTTCCAGGATGCTTCCGAGACATGCCATGTTCTGGCTCACATCCATTGTGTCTCCTAGCCATTGTTCCTTTGTCCTTCATTGTTCTCACCATCTTGGCTGGGTTGTCTATTACATAATCATGGTACATTATCCTACATAGCATAAATACCCATGTACAGTAGTAGATTCCTCAGTCGGAATATCGAACTCGACATATCCACCTCATCTCGTGTTCACTGCTGGAATCCCTCACATCTGCTAGCCAGCCTCTGTCCTGGTTAGCTGGCCGACTTCCAGGTTCTGTCCTGGGTCAAAACCCTTGCTCATCTGAAATAGGGAACACCCAGACATTGCGTGGTGGCACAGCTTCCCTTCCGTCAAGCTGAAGCCAAGTCCCCACCCCTTCTGGCATGGTCGTTACATAGCCCCTATCATGCATGCCCCACCAGGGAGGGCTAGAAGGGCTGGCTGATATGAGAGGTGTGCAGGGCAATGAGAAGTGTGGATGAGAATCAAAAAATGAGCCATGATATGAGAACTCTGAGAATGAAAAATGCACCACAATGAGAAGTGTGGGAATGAAAAATGCGTCAAGAAATGAGAAGTACATTGTTTAATATAATAACTGTTAAAATATGAGAAGAGAAGTAGCTATGAAAAGTGCACCAAAGAATGAAAAGACTTGTAAGGCAGAAAAGAGAATGAGAAGTTATGAAAATAATGAGAGAGCAAACTCCTCATTAGTTGACCGGTAACATACACAAGTAGTGCTGGTAATTACCAGTAACTTATGATATCTTGTGATCAGTACTAGTGACATCACCTGAACAGCGGTCCACCACTGCCCTCCCTCGTTGACGCTGCCCACCCGCTGCCCATTCCCTCTGTCATCGTCCAGGTGAACAATGCCCAAATGGACAGATGAACAAATGAACAGCACAAACAAACAAACAGTGCAAACAAATAGATGGGTGCAAATGAACGGACGGGTGCAAAGGTGCAAACAATGAGGGCCATTGCTCGCCCTTGTCATTGCCACGTCACAGTGCATGGGCCCCCTGCCTCCCATCATCCCCTGTGCACCAGGACAGACTGAGCAGGTGCCCACCAGCGACATGATGAGGGCTGCTGCCCTCATTGTTGCCAGGTGCATGGGCCCCTGACACCCTTGTTCCCTGCCCCCCTTGTTCCCTGCCCCCCTTGTCATTGCCACATCACAGATGCATACAGATGTCAGCAGGACACTGCCCTCCCTTGTTGATGAGCAAACAATGCCACAAATGGATGGACAGACAACGAATGAGGACAGCACAAATGGATGGACCAACAGCCAACGAACGACAGCGCGAACAGGTGGGCACGACAGCACAAGCGACCAGGGCCATTGCCCTTGTTGTTGCCACATCCATCCCACCGTCATTGTCATGTAGCACAAGGAGCAGATGGGTGCACACGACAAGGCCCCAGCCCTCACCGTCCTTACCATGTCAAATGCCTGCCCACCAGCCATGTAGGCTACAGTTATCTATGAAACTAGCCTACTGGCAATTCTCATTTATAAATCATAGCTGCCAGTAGGCAGCCAGGCCTTTTTCTATGTGCTGCTGGGCTTGCTGGGGCTCAGGACTGTCTGCTGAGGCTGTGAGGGCACTAAACAATGACCAAACAATGCTTGGGGACATTGCATAGGGTGCTTGTCATTGTCTAGGGGTGGGACAGGGTACAGGAAAGCTTCCATATCAGGTACGAGTGCTGGGAGGGGCAGAATGGGGGCAGAAACCTATCCAAAACAGGCAGAGATAGTGGATAGGGGCTATTACAATGAGGAGGGGTGGCAGGGTGGGTTCTGGGTGTGGCAGGGACCTAAAAATGGGTTGGGCGGGTCCAGATATGAATGGTAATAATTATCATGGCATCCACAGGGTGCAGGATGGAGCAGCAGGGCTGTAAAAGGCAAAAAACTCAAAAAATCCAGAGTCTTTTGCAATTTTAATACAAAACAAATGAATATCAAATTGAATACTTAATATTTTGGTGTGAAATTTTGGGGACACGTGTATCTATGGTAGAGGGTGCTTCACAAATATTTTAAGCATTTATTATGAATTATGGGGTGCACCACACGCAGGGAATAGCGGGCACGGCCGGTTTTGATGCGCTTTTCTAATTAGGTAAGCATATTGATGCTTGGACATCCATGCAGAATTCCGGCTTCCTCTCGCATTATTTCACTTAGCTTTTGCTGAGCAAAATGTTGGGTACATTGATACCTTCCTTTCGACACCCTTATCGAGTAAAACAGGTGAGAACTCATTGAGATATGGCAAAAGCGATTTTGGCTACTATAATGCATGGTGCACCCATGCATCCTCAGGCATGTTTAGGGCCATTTAACTTGGCCAAAAATGATAAAATACATTTCTGAGAGTTATGGCATCATGTATAGTGACAGGAGGTGTCTGGGTGTAGTAGATCTGAGAGGGTGTATAGGTACACCAGGAGACCCACTGCAGATACCCCACTAAATGCAGCTCTGACAGCATGAAAGTTGGTACGTAGATAGTACCTATTTATTCATGAATTTAACAGATTTTATCATAATTTTATATGGCCTTGAAGTTGGGTTATTGACCAATTTTCCAGGATGTAAAATATTCTATTGGCCACCAGGATGGGAGATATTGGCACATGTAAGGTCATGATAATTGACGATAAATATATATAAACATATTGAGGTACTTATGAGAGCAAGGGGATGAGTCTGTGTAAAGTTATTGAGAGGAGAAGGAGCAGGTAATCCCCCACATCAGTATCTATGTAAATACCTACCAAATCTGCATATCGCACTGATTCAATGGTGTGTTTGTGTCAGGGTAGTGTATATTAGCATATTCCAGTAGTGACAGATGAGGCTCAGATGCCTGGGTGAAATGGTATTTGGGAAATGGTTCTCACAACTAAACCACCACCATCAACTCGCCAGTGAAGCGCCCCACGCTCACCCCAAGCTGGGGAATGTTGCCGACACTCCTCGCAGCCCTTGGCTGCTGACTCAGCAGTTGGCAACAACCTTCAGCAAGCACAATCTCCCACCCAGCAGTGCGCTAGCAAGCATGGTCGCACTGGAGACTACCCTCAGCCCAACCAGACACAACTGACACCCACTGCAGCACCAACACCACCAGTGAACCCAATGAGGACCACTCAGCCATCACCCACAGCCCACAAGGAGGTGGCTGCTGACCAAACAAGACACCTGGAGACATTGCTGGACTCAGTGCTGGCAACACTCGTCATCATCCAGACTGCCTCAACCCTGCCCATCACACTCTCACCACATGCTACTGAGGCACTCAGAACTCTCAACCAGCTAGCCAGGCCCAATCCCCAGGCCCTGCAATGCAGCCATCCACCCCCTCCCCCTGGTACAAATGATCACCTGCACAAGTCATATGCCACAGTAACGACCACTCCGACTGCCACTCATCTGGCCAAACCAGCTATGTCATCACCTGCAGGTAGCACTGCCTGTACAAAACCACCCTCGAGAACTCCACAACCAAGATGCCACCCTCATGCTACTACACGTGTCATTGCCAGCTGGCATCAGCTCCTAGTCCTGCAGTCTGCAGCACCACTCACAACATTTGTCCACCACCTCAACAACACCAACAAAGGAACAGTACTCAAACCACAGCAACTCCTATGTATTGTCTCAGCAAATATCACAAAAGGAGGGAACATTGCCATCCAGGTCGACTCTCCCCTAAGTGCCTCAACATTGCTCAAACACCCTGCTGAGGTTCAGAAGGTGGTGGCCTCTGCCATCCACAGATTCAAGCCAACTGAGGAACCAGATCTCACCCTTGATGTTCCCTGGAGTGGAGTTGTGATTCATGACCTACCTGGGCCACAGGTCTGCCAGGCTCTGGAATGCTGCATGCTCTGGCAACAACTATGCGATGAAGGCAAGGTCGACAACTCTGCCATATGAGGAACTCTCAAGGTGCTTTGTTGGGATGAGGAATACCCAGCATGTCTGCTACATTTCTATATCAAACACTGTATTTTTACAGGGTATCCTCATAGGTCAGGACTGTATTTTTACAGTCCGCCTACCGGAGTTCATTGGGATGGCCTTGCCAGGTGTGCCAGGGCTCGCGGCTGTGGGCAGGACCTGTCAACACACACAAACAATGCAGGCAACAGTGCCCGAGCACTGTGGGTGCGGCGGGGGCCTAAAAATGGGTTGGGCAGGTCCGGATATGAATGGTAATAATTATCATGGCATCCACGGGGTGTGGGATGGGGCAGCAGGGCCATAAAAGGCAAAAAAACTCAAAAAAAGCTGAGTCTTTTGCGATTTTAATACAAACAATTCAATATCAAATCGAAAACTTAATATTTCGGCATGAAATTTTGGAGACACATGTATCTATGGTAGAGGGTGCTTCACAAATATTTTGAGCATTTATTATTAATTATGGGATGCGCCACACTGCAGGGAATAGCGGGCACAGCCGGTTTTGATGCGCTTTCCCAATTATGTAAGCATATTGATGGTTGGACATCCAGGCCGAATTCCGGCTTCCCCTCGCATTATTTCACTTAGCTTTGGCTGAGCGAAATGTCGGGTACATGGATACCTTCCTGTAGACCCTCTCGTTGTGTGAAATGGGTGAGAACTCGTTGAGATATGGCAAAAGCGATTTTGGCTACTATAGTGCATGATGCACCCATGCATCCCGGCATGTTTGGGCCATTTGACTCAGCCAAAAATGATGAAATACATGTCTGAGAGTGATGGCATCATGTATAGTGACAGGAGGTTCTGGGTGTAGTAGATATGAGGGGTGTATAGGTACACCAGGAGACCCACTTCAGATACCCTACTAAATGTTGCTCTGACGGTCTGAAAGTTGGTACGTGGATAGTAGATGATATTCATGAATTTAACATATTTTTATCATAATTTTATATGCCTTGAATTGGGTTTTGACCAGTTTTACAGGGATAGAATTCTATTGGCCTCCAGGATGGGGGATATTGCACATGTAAGATCATGATAAATACAATATGAGAGGAACAGATTGAGGGTATTGCGAGGAAGAATGAGTCTGTGTAAAGTTATGAAGGGTAGCTGAGACAGGGAGCCTGGCTCATCCGCACACAGTCCATATCGTGAAGATACAGTTTTCTCTGTCTATCGCTGATTCATAAATTTAATATCCTATACCATGAGCTGTATGGGCATGTAATCATTGTGCTCACTGTCTCCGCACCTCCTTTGCAAGTGGTTGCGTGTCCTGTGCACACAGTATGAGAATGTCGTGACAGTGGGCTCATAAATGATGTGAGTATGGCTACCGGGTTATGCAGGATGTGGTGTGTCAGTGGAAGTGCACATAGGGTGTGATCATCTGTAATTAGCGAAATTAAGGTTGGGAAATGTGGTGAGTTGTAATAGACTAACCAGG
>MPNV01000332.1:316198-521783 GCA_013376435.1 Cyclocybe cylindracea | reverse complement strand
ACTATGCGCCCTCTTTGATTGGGGATCAACTCCCTCGAGGAGGAGACCAAGCCTGCGGCGGCCATGCACTTTCTCTATTTGAAAGCTCATCGGACTTTCACCGCCCCGCGACATAGGCATCACTAACCTTGTTGCTTTTGATATTCGGTCAGTGCAACAGGGTGAGTCCAATTATCTCGTACTGAGGTACACACTTTGAGACCTTTCAAAGGGTTTACCCAACAAAACTCTATAAGTGGGCCTTCAAAATTGTGGCCTTAAGATAGAAGGTTATCCACAAGGTGAACGCGACTATTGCGCGCTAATCCTAAGGAATTTTCAATTCACCATGTCGCACTCTGCATTTTAAGTGTTACATTGATCCCACGGAGACCTAACTGTACGCGTACTTCGTGGCCATGTGAAACAATTGAGATCCACTATCAATGAGTGACTCCTCCTTGCCAATATTATTACCCTCGCATAGACCGCGCGTAATGGTTCTGCCTTGCGATCCCACCTAGTAATACCACTACTTACATAAGATACAGACAATCTCAGCACTACTTGTGTATAATGCCGGGGTTATTTAATGAGGATTCGCATCTCTCCATTAATTTCACAACTTCTCATTCTGGTTCATGTAGCATAAGTCTTCTCCATTCATTTGGTGCACTTTTCATTACTGCTGTTTGAAGTGGATGAAGAAAAACACACTATCTCAGTGGCTGGTTATTCGCTTGCAAAAGAAGAGGGATTCTCAGAACAAGGGGTTCAAAATGTTTACCTCGCTCAAGTAATGTGCGAACCAGAGCATGAAGACAGTGATAGGGAAAAATTTGAAACATATTTGATGGGCGCTTACCGAAATAGTGACGGCGCGCAGAGTGATGAAGAAGTGGTAGAGACGTATGCTGGAAAGAAATATAAACCAGTGGCCCTAAAAGTGAAGCCTGTATATGCTGAGCTACCTGAAAGGTTTAGGATTAAGCGAGAAATCAAAGGTGACCCGCTCGTGGGTATGCTGCGGCTAAGTCCAAACCCACCAGACTTTGAACCAAAGGGGAGGTACACTCAAGAACGGATGGAAGAGTTTGATAAGGTCCATTCAGGCAGCCATGTACGCTACATTTCTATATGAAACACTGCATTTTACCAGTATGTGAGCATACGTCCTGAGTGGGATTGAGCAGTCTGCCACCAGAGGCCCACCTGCCGGGTGTGCCGGGGCTCCTGGATGGGGGCGGGAGCCACCAACACGCACAAACAATGCAGGAAACAGTGCCCGAGCACTGTCCCGAGCACTGTTCCTCGTCGTTTTGGGGGTTCCCGCCACCGTTTTCGGCGGGGAAAAGGTGCCAACAATGGTGAAACATATTTCGCCGTCGTTCTGCACCATTTCCCCTGCCCTCGGGGAGGCGGGATGGGCTGGATTGGGTAGGGTAGGTTTGGATGACGCGGCTATTTTCGAACATCGGGCTATTTTTAGATAATGATGGATCTGTCCACCAGATCCAGCCACGTGGACCCTTCCGATCGCCCTAAATCTCGGAATCTTGGGCCATTGTTAGCCATCCGGCGAGCTCAGACATGCTCAGAACATGAAAAAAAATCACGAAAAAATGTATATTAAATTGAAATAAAATATGTACATGGTGTGGGTGGCTAGTAGAGCCACCCACTATGAGATAGAGACAGAACGAGCAGAAACGGCGCATTGAACGCGCTGTTTCCGCTTGGGTCAACCTGCGACGCCATCCTCGTCGTGTGCGAGCCTCCCATTGCCACATCCATGCCAGGTGCCACGCCCGTGCATGTCCAGGCCGCCGCTGGATTCGTGTCGGCGCCCGTTTGCCATCCTCATGTCCTGGTCGCCTTCGTCCGAGCTCCTGTGCTCATCCTGGTGGTGTTCGTCCTGGTGGCATCCTGTCGTCGCCCATCGCCTCCTCCTCACCCCTTGTCGCCGTCTGCCCGTCATCGCCATCGCATTGTGGCCGTTGTCGTCATATGCGAGTCATCGTCGTCGTTGTCTTGCCATAGTCGTCGTGGTCATTGTCGCACCCTAGTCGGCGTCGTCGTCCTCGCCGCCCCGTTGTTGTCCTCGCTGCCCCGTTGTCATCCTCGCCACCTCGTTGTCGTCCTCGCTGCCCCGTTGTTGTCCTCGCTGCCCCGTTGTCATCCTCGCCACCTCGTTGTCGTCCTCGCCGCCCCGTTGTCGTCCTCGCCACCCCGTTGTCATCCTCGCCGCCTCGTTGTCGTCCTCGCTGCCCTGTTGTCATCCTCGCCACCTCGTTGTCGTCCTCGCCACCCTGTTGTCGTCCTCGCTGCCCCATTGTCATCCTCGCTGCCTCGTTGTCGTCCTCGCTGTCCATGCCGTAGCCCGCCCACACCTTGTTCTAGCTCTGACTACACCCCATCGCCGTCTTCACCTCATCGTCATCTTCGCCTCGTCGTCCTGTCGTCGTCCTTGTCCTGCCGATGCCCCCTTCTCGCCTCGTCATCACCCTGCCCTCACGCTGTCATCATCTTTGCTCCATTTTTTTCTTTGCACCGTGGAGATCGAAGGGCGAGGTTGCAGGTGAAAGAGAGGACAGGGGCGGAGCGAAGGTGAGGGTGAGAGAGGGAGGGGAAGAGGATCAAAGGGAGGGCGAGAGGCGAGGAGGAAACGAAATCCCCCATCCGGACATCACACGACATCTATGAGATGCCGTGGCTCCGAGAATGGGGGAGAGGTGAGAGGGGAAGACGAGGGACGAGGGTGGTGGGCAGCGGGTGTTGGCAGGTGGCTGGCTGGACGAAGGGCGGCACCCAGATCCCGTTGAAGGGGAGGGGTGGCTGACACGGCGAGACGAGCGCAATGGGCAATGGGCGAGAGAGTGGGGGGAGGGAGACAGCAGAGAGGTCGGAGAGGTCGGTGTGGGGTGGTCAAGGGGGTGGCCATGCCCTGCCTACATCCCTACTGAAGGGGAGAGACACGAGAAAATGAACGCCGACTTTAAGTCGACGTTCGTGGGCCTAAAGTTGAATTAAAACAAGTATTAGAGTATAGACATATGAAGAAAACATGTTACTTACCTTTTTTTCAGCTTTGAGGCATCGCTGAAGGTGCTGGACGAGGAGGGGGATGGCCAAGAGGTGGTTGAAGATGAGGATCAACAACCCATGTCGTCGTTGATCGCTTATCCGGCGGATGCCGTGAGCGATTTGATTGGCTGAAGCTCACGGTCCAGCCAGTCCACGTTCCGCTCGTCGATCGCGGAATAGCTCATACACACCAAAATCCTTTCTTTTAGCGTCGGTAATTAGTTAAATTACTGTAATCTATCTATTTATAAAAGTCCAAAGATCCCCTGAGAGTAAGAATGAGGCAATAACCAAGTTATTGCCTCCCCGTGGTGATTATCGCTTTCCTGCAGTCCCAACCTTTCAAATACCACCCGTTTGACAAGCTGGAGCACCAAAAAATGCTGCATTTTGAATCATTAAGTAAGTGAGTATTCAAATCCGCAATTTTATCAAAGTTTCTTCGAGTAGATATCATTCTCTAATCGAGGTAATGAAACTCCACACATAGCGAGTTGATTTCATTTCTGATCCCACATCGTCTTTCGCAGTTTCTTAGATCAAGTTCCCAAATTGATAATGTGGTCAGGAGAGACCTATTCCTCATTAATAGTATAGTAAGCCATCTCTTACATCATTTTTATAGATTTATTCAGCTTTCTTTCCCTCCTAGAATCTAACATGCAGTGTAGAGAGCCCAACATTTGGCACAAGCACAAGTCATTTTTGCTCATAAAATATTACACCACGGTTGGATTATTTCCAGAATGCCTACATAGATACATGTACATACTAATAACGATTTCCGATTATTTGAATAGAGGAAGAGGGAGCTATACGTTCATCGGAGACGTTCCGTTGTTGACCAACGGAACGCAGGGAGGATCGGGCCGCTTGTCCCAGCCAATGGGATGCGTGGCCAGAATTCGCCAAACAGCGATCAATGATGTTCAACATCGTTGATCCTGGTCTTCTTCCACCACCACATCCACCTCCTGTTGCGAATCGGCCCCGAAACACAAAAAAAGGTCCGTCAATACTTTTCCTATGTACTTATATGCCTACTAAACAGCTTCTGCCACCACAGGACTCCGCCTGCATCAATGACGACGCGACAAAGCCACCGTGTGCCCCTCCCCTCACAATAGGGATGTGGGCTGGCGCATTCCCCTCCTCCATCCCTCGAATCCGCCTTCTCGCCCATGCCCTCGCCAACTGCGACACCCACGCCAACCGCCACGCCCTCACCAATGCCCACAGCTTGCCAACGCCAACGCCCTCACCCACACCTCGCCCACACCCACTCGCTCGCTCGCCCTCTCCCTCGCTCACCCTCTCCCTTGCTTGCCCCTCCCTTGCTCGCCCTTTCCCTCGCCCTCTCCCTCGCTCGCCCCTCCCTCGCTCGCCCTTTCCCTCGCCCTCTCCCTCACTCGCCTTCTCCCTCGCCCTCTCCCTCGCTCACTCTCGCTCCCTCATACACCCCCGTCCCCTTCCGTAGGGGACGGGATGTCGCGAGGATGGGGCGACAACAGCACAGATGGGGTGGGATGACGGGGCAACGACGGTGATAGAGTCAGGACGACAGGGGCATGAGGGATGGGGCGACGATGACGGCGCGAGGGTGATGATACGAAGACAATAGTACGAGGGACGACAGCCTCGTGAGGACGGGGCTACAACAGTGGCGCGACGACGACAGGGCAAGGACGATGGGGTGTGGGGATGGGGCCAGGATGCCGGGGTGACACCGACAGTGTGACAATGACGACGGAGTAACGGCGGCAAGGATGGGGCAAGGACGGCAAAGATAGGGCAAGGAGGACAAAGACGGGGCAAGGACAAGGATGGGGTGAGGACGAGGATGGGGTGAGGACGAGGATGGGGCGAGGACGGGGACGGGGCGAGGGCGAGGACGGGGCGAGGGCGAGGACGGGGATGGGGCGAGGGCGAGGACAGGGCGACGAGGAGGACAGGGTGACGACAACAGCGAGGATGGGTCGACAACGCACGAGTCCATGGCGCCGCTGGATTTGCGTCAGCGCCTGCTCGCCTTGCTCCTCCCACTGCCGTGTCTGTCCTCGCGCCGCGTCTGTCCTCGTGCCGCATCTGTCCTCGCTCTGCGTCCGTCCTCACGCTGTGTCCATCCTCGTGCCGTGTCCGTCCTCGCACTGTGTTCGTCCTCACAGCTACACGAGCACGGCACCTGCCATAGATGTTGCAGCAGGAGGCTTGTGCATGGTGATGGCTGGGGGATTGCCCAGAGCAGAAAAAATGCGTCGTGAAGGCATTTTTTCTGCTCCGTTCCTTTCTGTCTTGCAGAGGGTGGCTGGTAGAGCCACCCTCACCATGTATTTATTTTATTACAATTTAATGCGATTTTTCGTAGTTTTTTTTTTGGTGTATTCTGTGCATGTCCGAGCTCGCCGGATGGCCAACAACGGCCCAAGATCCCCATATTTAGGGCGATCGGAAGGGTCCACGTGGTGAATTCCATCATTATCTAAAAATAGCACCACATTCGAAAATAGCCGCGTCATCCAAAACCACCCTACCCAATCCAGCCCATCCCGCCCCCGGGGGGTGGGGGGAAATGGTGCAGAACGATGGCAAAATATGTTTCGTCGTCGTTGGCACCTTTTCCCCACCGAAAACAGTGGCGGGAACCCCCAAAACGATGAGGAGCAGTGCTCGGGCACTGTTTCC
Source organism: Cyclocybe cylindracea (assembly GCA_013376435.1). Lineage (NCBI taxonomy): Eukaryota > Fungi > Basidiomycota > Agaricomycetes > Agaricales > Hemipholiotaceae > Cyclocybe > Cyclocybe cylindracea. The sequence continues at coordinate 516,038 of MPNV01000332.1, read as the reverse complement.
TGCATTGTTTGTGCATGTTGGTGGCTCCCGCCCCCATCCAGGAGCCCCGGCACACCCGGCAGGTGGGCCTCTGGTGGCAGACTGCTCAATCCCACTCAGGATGTATGCTCACGTACTGGTAAAATGCAGTATATGATACATGTACCTAGCTTATAGAAGTGATTCAGGAGATTTCCTAACCCCTGAGGAACAAAAATTAGTTCACCATTTTGTGATGGAGCAAAACCAAGGCTTTGCCTGGAATGATGATGAAAGGGGAAGTTTCTGCGAGGACTTCTTCCCACCAGTAATCATTCCAACGGTTGAACACATGCCGTGGGTCTACAAAAATATTCCTATTCCACCAGGTCTATTTGAAGAAGTATGCCGTATAGTGCAGACTAAAATGAAAGCGGGCGTTTATGAACCATCAAGCTCATCTTATAGATCGAGGTGGTTTACAGTGGTAAAGAAGGATGGAAAAAGCCTTTGCATAGTTCATAGTCTCGAACCATTGAATGCAGTCACGATCGCGCACTCAGGTATTCCACCAGCGACCGAGGACCTAGCAAATCACTTTGCAGGCCACGCTTGTGGTGGAATGTTTGATTTGTACGTGGGATATGATGAGCGACAATTGCACGAGTCATCGAGGGATTTGACTACCTTCCAAACTCCATTTGGCGTGATGCGGTTAGTGACTTTACCTATGGGTTGGACTAACTCAGTACCTATATTCCATGAGGATGTGACTTTTATATTGGGCCGGGATTCCGGAGAACACTTACCCTACATTGATGAGTGCCGGTAAGAGGACCAGCATCGCAGGTCCAATTGGGAAAGATGGACTCATATGAAACTATACCTGAAAAAAGGGTATTAGGACGCTTGGGTGTGGGGAAACATATGCAAAATGTCAATCGCATCTTCAGCGGATGAAAGTATTAGTAGGTGGAACTTTTCGGAAAGAAAGGTCATTAGTATGCGCGGGCGAGAATTGTCGTAGTTGGGCATTTGTGCACCTATGAAGGAAGAAAACCAGTGGATGATAGACTTGGTGTTATCAACCGCTGGGATGATTGTAAGAATGCCTCGGATGTAAGATCCTTCCTTGGCACTCTCAACCTCCTCCGCGCGCACATTCCAAACTATGGTGAACGCGCTGAGCCATTGAAAAGGATCATAAAGGATGGTGTTAAGTTTGAATGGGGACCAGAACAGAAAGCTAGTATGGAGTCGTTGAAAGCCGCGGCGTGGAATGCGCAATGCATTAAACCATTAGATTATAATAGTGGTGCTACTATAGTGCTCGCAGTGGACACCTCTTACATAGCCGTCGGGTTCTACATCTACCAGGAAGACCTGAACAACCCTAAAGTAAAGAACTATGCGTGCTTTGGATCCATACCTTTGAATGAGCGAGAAGCTAGGTTCTCACAACCAAAGCGAGAATTGTTTGGAGCGAATACCGTCCGGGTGAAAAGTAAGGTGTAACGCACCGAACATTCATGTGCGGTGCGCACCGGTGAAAACCAGTTTCCCACACTGGAATTTGAGGTATCATATGTAAAGTAAATCATAGAGCACGTCAAATAAAATATTTATGAATTCAGGTCTTTTTGTAAGTTAGGACATCATAAAATACTCGGGCGGTCGTATATTACAGGACAGATAGAAGATATTGGGGGAATATGAAATTGAGTACAGGAGAGCAAGATACGAGGGGCATAGCATGTAGAGTAGCAATTACAAGAGCTGGGGGGATATGTGGGCAAGATGAAAGCTAGAGATGAGGAACGGTCTACAGTATATACAGCTCGATCTTCAGAAAAATTCAGATGGATAGATAGTGGGCTAGAACATAACTCACCTAATTGACTGGTTCAATGTTTTGCACGTCGGCGAAGGTCCTTCGGGGCCATTTTTTCCATCCTTTCTTCCAGCTGGCTGCGGCGGAAACGTACGATGCGCAGCCTATGCGCCTCGTCGGGAAGGCATGGACGCCTCCCAGATATTCCGCCCTTCCACCTGAACGGAAGAGACGCGCAGTATAATGGTCGCGCTGCTCGCCGCGGGGGGAGTGGCTGGCGACCGCTCTGCGTTCCCGTCTTCTTCAGGCCGTCGGACAGGACGATCGAGGAGGGACTCACCTCATTACCGCAACGTCTACTCCCTCGTGTATCGGACCATGTGCGGCATTCATGGACCTCTGAACCCCCGCGCTCCTTATTGCTTTCGTAACGGCTCCCTTCATCTCCTCCTCCGCGTACCCTGGATCGTGTTTCGCGTCGCGTCGAACGTAGATGCTCTTGATTTTTACCGGCATTGGAGCGCAGTAGTTTCGACCCATTTGCGAGAACGCGCGACGGAGGGTGAGCACTGTAGCGTCGACGAGGAGCTTCATGAGGGCGCGTGGACTGGAAGTTTCGGCGACGGTGGTGGTGGTGGTGGTGGTGGTGGTAGTTGTGGCTAGTTGATTCTAATCAGCGCTCAATTTTGGTCACATGATTAGTTTCTCGCAGATCCAGTACAGTAATACGGCCTCAGGTGCTAGCAGCAAGCGGAACCCCCTCTGAAGTGGACGCGAGGGCGATCCTAGATATTACCCCATTGCGCCATTTAGTGGCTGTGCAGGTCCAACTGATCCGTCGGGTACCTAGCCCACGTGGAGGATAGATCAACCTTTAAAAGGAAAAGCCTTTATTTAAATGCATCAAGCTTCCCCACACGGATCAAATCAGCTACGATCAGGCAGAGTTAAAGAAGCCGAAAGGTAAATATGTATCTGCACTTCGCCCGCAAGTGAATAATCGCAATTCCCACTTTGAGTGATATAGGCGAATTGAGAATATTGGCTTCTCAGGAGCAGGAGATGTGAGACCAAATTCTTTGTATTCCAGAGACGAATGAAGTGTAATTATTTACTCCTCACGCGCCAGAGAGGGAAATGCAAAATTCAACAGTAAGTAGAAGAGGGGGGATGAAGTAAAAACACTCACTTATCAGACGCTATACACTGAAATGCGAAATGTAACGTTGAGTATTAGAGCACAGATGAAGTGGAACCATTAACTTGTCAGAGAGTAGACTGCGAAATTTAACAGGGGGGACCACGGGCCACATGAAAATCCTCATTGTTTAGAAACCAGAGAGGTCGGATGAGATTATTTACAATGAGTTCTGAATGAGGTGGAACTATTCCCTCCCCCAAGCCCGAGAGGGAAATGCGAAATTCAATAGGTGGTCAAAGAGGGAGGACGAGATGAAAATACTCGTTTTTCAGGGGCTAGACAATGAAGTGCAAAATATAACAGTTGGTTTTATAGCATAAATTATTTACAATGAGTTCTGAGTGAGGTGGAACTATTCCCTTCTCCCAAGCCCGAGAGGGAAATGCGAAATTCAATAGGTGGTCAAAGAGGGAGGACGAGATGAAAATACTCGTTTTTCAGGGGCTAGACAATGAAGTGCAAAATATAACAGTTGGTTTTATAGCATAAATACGGTATGATATTTTATTTACCTAAATCAGAGAGTGAACTGCGAAGTCAACAGCGGTCATGAGCAAATGCTCTCAGTCTCCGTGTGCATGTGGGAGTTGCATGCCGTCAGCGGTTATTTGCTGTTAAGTGCATGGGCTAGCGTGCGGGTAGATGTAGGTGTCTGACCTGGCTGAGTGCGTGCGCATCGTGGTGGTGTGTCGACCCGACGTGTGTTCCAGTGGGATGGTGTAGGCGGTCCGTCTTCCATTGCAGGATGATTAGAAATATTACGTAGTTCGTTATAGACAGGTTGCTTGAAAATAATAATATTTGGAGGGCATTTCTGGGGGGTTGGGAAAAATCACAATCACGTGTAGACAGGTCGCTTGAGAATAATATTATTTGGAGGATACTTCCGGTGGACTAGGAAAATTTACGACTACGAGATCTTCCTGTGTCAGTAGCTAATATTGATAACGATGGCTATGTCGACTGTATTGTTCAAGATGGGGACAAGCAGCACTGGTATCCTTCAAATTTCCATCTAATTACCCGTATTTCTATCCATACTCCTAATTCGCAGGCGATTCCAAATCGATATGAAAACCCTTGTGTACATGATAGCACGTTCCTGTGACATATAGCTAACCGACTTTCGAATGCGAAGGATGCCACTATTTCCGCACTCCGCCGCACTTGTATTTACCAGAGCCAGATCGGGATCCGTCTCGGCATATGTCGAAAGGAAGGCTGAGCGTCCACACCTGGTGTGCCCCGAGGAATGGAATACATCGATGGCAAACAAGGTGCGCGAGAAGAACTCGGGCTCCCTTGCCATACAGTATGGTTGGAGGGCGCATGCAAAGTCGTATACGATTACGCTTGGTGCAGTTTTCCATCTGGTATAGATCGCCGAGAAGACGTCATTCCTTCCTTCTGCCACTGGAATGCAGTGAAACCCATAGCAGATGCTATGGCGACACCAAACGCACATTATCCCCCCAGTGAGCCTATTCTCTCCGTATCTTGAATAAAATTTTTGGCATCCCTCACCGCGCATGTCTTGCCCGCCGTCGTCGGCCCCTCCATCTTTCGGTATTTTGGGATATTTTGGACGGAATCTGAGCTGGGGCATCCCGTAGTAACATCCTGTCTAGATTTAGAAGTAAGGATAAATATATCGTACGCGGACAATAGCCAGTTCGGCTCACCTCCTTCCAATTGGCTTGTTCGGCAAGCGACGGTGCAGGCTGCGGCGCATCGTGCTTTTTGAGCATTTCTATCGCGGTATACGCTCTGATATAAAGCCACTTGGACACCTCTAGGGTCGTCTGATTAAATGACTTATTTGCTTTCCACTCCAACGAGAGGACACGATGGAGCGCTGGGATACGGATCAGCTTAGACGCCGTAAGGGAGGAGGGACTATAAATGAACTCTCTCAGCACCTCGAGTCCCGCTTTGTTAATCATCTGTGCTGCATTTTCGTGGGCGGAAAGCTGAATAATTCGAGTTAGTAGTGTCTCAAACGTCGAAAGCACAGAAGTAGCCACTTACATGCAAGAAGAGGTCACGATATTGTTGGGGTGCTTTGCGTTGATTCAACGTGGCTTCGGTGCCAAAATAGCGGTCGAAAAGCTTCCCCAGGTAAGGGTTAATGTTCATAAGACTTTGAGTGATACCTGGTAGCATCATCAGTCTGGAAACGGTGGCTGCCGTGGGGGCGACGGAGGGTATTGTCGCAGTGTTTCCCCCACCCGCGATCCCCCCACCTAGAGCTGCTAAACTTGGAAGTTCCATTTTGTGGTTGAGGAACTCCTGTATGTCCTTCCTCAACTTGCTTTGAGGTATGAATTGGAGGCCCGGGACTATGCAAGCGCGGTCTTTCGTCTCCGATTTGTCATGAGTCTTCGTCGGCGGCGACAGTGTTTGCAGCAGGTTCTTGCGATTAAAAGCCAGAGTAACTCCATCCCAGATGGTCACGTCTGGGCTAGGACCACACAAGGCGCACTTCATATCTTCGTTGAAGGATATGAGCTGGACATATGAGAACCACGCCGCTCGAAAGGTTTTCTCTTTCAAAAATGGTATCGCCGATCCGCGCGTTTCGTATCTTCTTCCCACCACGGCAACCCAAGAGACGAATGGCGTTTCTGAAGTCGTGAACGCGCTGGTGTAGTCATCCAGGAGGTCCAGAGTAAGGAGAGTGACGTTATTGAAGTTGAACACGCCGATATCGCTGCACTCGGGCCCCACAAAACCTTTGAGGCATGAATCGCATCGCTGGAGTTGGATTGTCGTTCGCGATGCCCCGGTCAGCGTGTACAGAATGCAAGGCTTATCCTCCTTGGGTAGATGCTCCTTGTATGTCGTCCGCGCTGGGCAGTTGCATCTAGAGTCCTTCGTAAGCGCGAGAAGAGTGGGGATCGTTTCAAGAATCGGGATATGATCGGTTATGAGATCCGTTGGAATGCGGGCCCATATCGGAGGGGGAAGTGGTTTGTAAGAGATCGGGTCTCCGATCTTGCCTGCATGCTTAATGACCGATGCTAATTACACCACATGAGTGACCAGACGGCGTGGTATAGTGCAAATGAGAGCAACGTACGCTCAAATTGTGGTGACACCTCCCCATTGGGTATATTCGGGTCGCGTGCTGAAGGTATACCCGTCAAATGTTGTTGCAGCGAATGTCGAGCGAGAATAATGTGAGAACAGGCCGGATTGGAACGATCAGTGAGGCATTTCCAACGGCCATCTCCCGTATCAGGGCCGCGATGTTCGACGACTGCGCGATTCTTGAGCATGGCGTGTTGATTCGTCGGGGGCACCGAGAACATGTTGGTGAACACTCCATCAGTAACGTCTTCCATCCTTGAGAACAAAATGGTTGTCTGTTCATTTTCTAAATGACCCATCAGATACGCGTTTAGAAACTTTTCAGTTGGCGCTCACCCGGCATATTTTCATCAGGAGGAAAGCGCTCGCGGCCAAATTCCGAGAGAAATTCACTATGAAGACAGGTGCTATATGTTTTGTGGTCGGAGCAGAGGCATATTATCTTGGTTTCTTTCCCCACTTCCACTCTATGCATATGATACCACTGGATCTATCGCACAACAGGGGTCAGCCGTAACCCTTTCAATTTTCGCCTAAGGTACCCACAGTAGGTTCACGCTTCTTTCTGTTCCATCCGTTGACAATAAATAGATTTCTTGTCAGCTGGTAGAGTGAACACTCCTCGGAGAAGATTGAATCCACAAATGCCTGATATTGTAACTCGCGCTCTGGGGCATCCTCTGGACGAAATATTGCTGGGGAAACTTCAGTATGCTCGGCAGAAGATATGCTCTGCTCGGTGACGTCTGTACTCTGATCATGGGAGGCATTTCGTGTAGTTTTCTGTGCTTGTAATCCCTTGGATCTCTTCGTCTCCTTCTTGGGCGCGGAGACGCGTTGCTTCCGTGCCGGGCTGACGATGTCGCTCGGGCTGTGTACTCTTTTCCCGTAGTTGACGGCCCGTGTCGGGGACGGGGGAGGTTTTTTGTAGGTTACACGTCCGGTGTCCATCGCGTTGGGGCTAGACGAAGGTCCTGCGAAATGTACACCAGTTCCAGTCACGAGTGCCTTGCAGCCAAGCCCGGCATCTTTTGCCCGTTTTGGATGCAGTGATTGTGATACGAAATTTAGCATTTAGAAGCGAGCACCGCCACCTCCAATTACTCAGATAGGCAACTGTCATAATTCTGATCAGCACTCCGATCGTAAATCTTGCATCTCGTTCCCAGCTTCACTTCAGCTTGAAAAAAATGCACTTCGAAAACCAGGTGACATATTTCCTGTGACGCCAAAGTTTTCTCTTGCCACGTCCTTCGATATTCTCGTTCATCCTTATCCTTTGTTCGAACATGACGACTTCGCTGTTGCGAAAGTCCCCCCGAAAGTCCCCCCGTGCACCCAAAAATAACCTCAACGTAAGATATTCCTCTACCCAACATTGACCTCCTGACATTTCCAGCAGGTGACAGAGTCGGGGCAAACTTCCAGAAAGACCAAATCCCCAAAGACAGAGAGAGCAGATGTCGCAAAGGAGAAGGCCGAGAAGAAAGCTCGCCAACCAGCCCGCTGCAAAAAATGCGATGGTATGCCATTTCGTAGTCAGTGCGTGCATACGAAGGCGGGGCGCCTGTACCTATTAGAGAAAGAGGCACATACGGTAAGCCCTAGCGTCGCATACTCGTTGATTCCCTCACGAGCGAACCTTTTAAGATTATAAATACACCCATTCTTGGGGATCTTTTCCCTCAGACGCAATCTCCTAATGATGGCACAGCTTCAGATGGAATTGCAGTCCAAGCTCAGACGAATAGAAGCGTCGAGATTCCTCCACCCTCGACCCTGCCGACCCAGGCTAGTGATTTATTCCTTCTGCTTCGTGAATAATGTGTTGAAATTTCCTCTGTAGCAGACCACACAGGCCCCAGATGCGCACGACCCGTTTAACGCGACTTCGGGACAGCCTGCGATACCGGCGAATGAGACGTTATACTGCCTGGGCACCCCTCAAACCCCTCGAAATGTCAACACTCTCCCCTCTTTTCCCAAATCCCCCACTGCTTCTTGGCCAATCGACCCTGAGCTCGAGAAATCCTCTGCTGCCACGGTCGCAGAGACAGCGAGTCCACAGACCCTCTCCTCCCCTAGCGGAACAGCCTCTGCGTCCTCCTCGTCTATTAATCCCTCGAGGCGGGCGGTGGCCAAAGAGAGAGGTGCGATCGATGGAGTGATGCGGGGTATTTCGGATGTTCACGGTAGGTCTCACAGACCCTACTTCTGTGCCACTGACCAACATGGCCGCGTCGCAGTAATCTATCGTACGAAGCCGATTCCAGAGCCGTACACCGACGCGAAGCGATCGTCGAAACATTTCCTAGAGACCGTAAATTCATTGATTCAAAAGGTACTTTCAATCCACACGGTCACCGAGTTGGGCTGAGACCTTACAACTCAGTGCGATAATTTGGCTCAGAAGACGGGATGCTGGGTTTTCATCGGTGCCCAGCACCCCGGTGCGACTCGACAAGCCATCCACTACGCCTCACCTCGCCTCCGGCGCGATGGAGGTCAGGCTACTGATGATCTCGGGACGTCCTTTGTCGAGCTCATTCGTCGTATCGTGCTTAGCCGCCAGCAGGAGGTCTTCGAAATGCAGGTCGAGCTTAGCGCTGCCCAGCGACGTGAGAACGACCTCAAGGACGACGTCGAGGCTTTAACGCGAGAACTCGAGGACTCAAAAGAAAAAATGCAATCAGATTCTGAAAAAATTAAGGCATATATGGCGCTTTATGGGGAGCTAACTATGCCGGTGACTCGTCCAGAAGCAGTCTAATAGCTCGTCGTGGTATTCCAGTGTGATCCTATGCCGTAGTCTACCAACTATAGATGGTTAATAAACTACTCCTTATCTTCCACTTGTACATATTCTTGATCATCCTCTGACTCGGTATCACCATCCTCGTCCTCTCTGTCCTCCTCAAGCTCCATAGAGCTCTCATCCCCTTGTCCGTCGTCCACAAACTCCTCATCACTGTCCCCCTGTCCCTCAGGAATGGCTTGGTACTCGATCGGGACTGGGAGCGATCCAGGAGTACCGCGGTGCAGCTTCTGAATGAAATGGTTCAGGCCCAAGCATCTTGCATCCCCATATCCGACTGGGCGTAGAAGCAACCGGTCCCCGGGGCGGCAGGGGAACGGTTCGGCCGTCGCAAAAATGTTCCAGTGTGGCATGCGGCGCGAATCATAGTACTCCATCCAGGTAGTATCAGCGTTGGTCATGTGGGTCAAGTGAGCGTCCGATTGGTAAGTAAAGGCTCCGTCTATCAGCCGCCCACGCCATGTTAAAGGAAGTGCCGTCCTCTGCGAGGAAAATGAGTCAGCAGTCTGTCTGATAAGAAATGCCAACCGGGCTCACCTCTCCGAAGTACACCCACAGGTTCAGAAAAGGCAATGACAAGCACTTCTCATTCGGGCAATCTAGATCGCCGCAGATTCCCAATGACCTTCCGGATGGGGAAGATACGGGTGCCGACATTCGTCCCTGATTGATATGTATGTTTCTGAAGAGCGTTGCACGCAGGGAAGGAATCAAAGGGGGTTGAAATGGGGAGAATTAGAACCCAAGTCTTCTTATATCCTGCGTCGATGACTCCACCGAGCCATCGAAATGCCGGGGCCCGGGTGGAACACTAGCTTGGAGTATCTTGGATGATTAATGCCCAACATGTGCTCTACCAGGAGAGCAGGTCGAGATTCTTGAAAGGACGTAAGCGCGGCTATCCACCCGGAGCTTGGGCTCTTGGCCTGTCCTCGTGCATTACCACCATTGTCTTTAGCGCAGTCCTGTGGTTTTTCAAAGCCGATTCTCGGTAAACACTCATAAATAGCTCGCACTGAATAAGGGTGGAGGACTCTTGACTGCGGCTCCCCAACCCCCAGCGTTTACCTTGTCGCCCCCCAATATGTCCAACTCCTCCATCGTTACGGCTCCCGAGGCGCCCGCCGCCTCAGGTGCGTTAATGCCTACATTGGAGGGCACTATCTCCCTCCCTGATCCTAGCGCCAGCCCCGACCCTGCGAGCGCGCCCCAACCTAGCGTCGTCAATGAAACCGCTGACGACGACGAGGTGTACCACGAGTTCGTGCCCGCTGAAGACCGCTACTATGCCGTCATGGTGGGCACCGAACCGGGCGTCTACCGCGGAACGTGAGTGCTGTATCATCGTTCTCATTTTTTGCACTAATACAATCAACCTTTTACACTCTAGGGACGACTGGTCGCCGTATGTCGAAGGTATAAAGGGGGCGTCTGCCCAGAGGTATCCGACCCGCGAAATGGCCGTCGAAGCCTACAATCAAGCGACCGTTGCAAAAGGCGTTGTTCGAATCACCCCTGGCCGCCGTACTCTGAACGAAGGTGATCTTCGGAACGTCCCTGGGATAGGTGTGCTTCTCTCTTTGAACTACGAGACTGGTAAATATTGACATACTTACCTTCAAGGAAACGCGATGTCTGCTGGCGGAGCGGATCAACGCTGGTATGCTGTAATAGTTGGCAGAGTACCTGGGATCTATCAGACGTCGTAAGCCATTCCCTGATCCTATCTGCCCTATCTGAAGTTTGCGTGTCACCAGCCGCGAGGCTACAGCCAACATCACTGGGGTGTCTGGAGGTAGATCACGCCGTTTTGGATCGATGGAGGCTGCAAGGGAAGCATTCTTGAAGGCCTTGGCTGAGAGAACGGTCGAAGCAGTACCCTCGGAGGACATCAGAGAGGTGCTAACCGCTCTCATCGTGTGATGTAGTTGTACATATCGTAGACCCCTCGAATGCTCAAATGTTGTGACATACGAAATTGCATGCAGTGTTGGACGTTGTCCTCAACTAGTTGGCGCAAGCGAGTCCCGGATGTGAAACCTCATTCCGAATTAGGAAGCTATTTACACAGATTCGGCGTCTTGACGTCAGCTTCTCCTCTCACTTTCAGACGATTCGAACCAGATTGATAGGTGCGCGTTCATCGGAGCGCTTGTTGTGCCAGAGGTTGAGCTCATCAGATCGGGAAGATAGAATCCATGGAGCATCTTCAGGAACATAGTCGCTACTCAGGCCAGCGGAAGCCAAAGATAGGACAGGATGGGTTAACGAAGGATCAAAGGTACTACAGAAAGTACGCCGCTCTCAGTAAATGGTATCAGAGCAATGAACTGATGATCGAGAAGTCATCCAGAGGTTAAGAAGAAGAACGCGGAGCGAAGCAAACTCTATCGTTTACGCAAGAAGTACGTGGTACACCCGAAGCGCCCTCCATTGATTTACCATTGAGATGGGCTATTAGGGGACTTACGGCTGGGAGGAGTGCTCAATACTCAATGTCTCCCCAAGCAGATGTGGAGAAAATGTCAACGTGTGTATATTTCACGATCTAACCCCGCGTTTCCGCATGCTGATTACATGTCCTGCAAGTAGCGACGAGGAGGAGCTGCCTACCGTGGCCTCCACCGCGGCTCTCGAAGTTGGATCTCACAGCGGCTGCAGTCCGCCACGCGAGCACGATGAACCCTCACCCTGGCCTTCTTCGACTTCTAAAGCGGCAGTGATACGGTATGTGCCTGCTTGCACTTTGTCCTTTCAGCGTAGTGACAACATTCGTAGCATAGAGCAGGGGGTACAGACCGATCCTCTTCGGCTCGACGATGAAACTTGGTCGACACCCTTTGAGCCTGACTTCGAACGCCTTGTTGGGCTCACATCTGGCGGCCTGCGGCTGTCAGAGACGCCGCTCACCTTTACGGGGACCGAACTTGCTCCATTTCGCAATGAAGTACAGGGAATGGAGATGCTCGACTCCCTGCGGGCCCATGTCGTGGAATGGAGTGCGAGATGGGGAGGAATCTTAAACTGGGAAGATACACTTGAAGTCCTATTCCAGCGTGCGTTGCTAGGCGGTAAGGATGCGACCCTAAAGTTCGTACGAAAACTGTTGTGGCAAAGCGACAAAGGCAAGAGGATCCTCGAAAAGTTCCAGGAATGGCAGGGTTCTTCTTTGTTACACCATCCCGCGATTCTCGCCGAAATCTGGCGATACCAACAGGAGCAAGTCAAGGTTCTCACCCGAGGAATCACTATCATCGATACACGGATGCACATAGTCAGGCGTAGCATGTTTTCCCTCGGAGGTGCCTATTTTTACCATTTCCTTGAACGATTTCTATTGAAGGGAAAAGCGGAAGTGGAAGACATGATTGAGGAGGAGGTCGTCACAATGCAATTGCTTACAGACGAAGAGGTTCAGTAGAGGTTCCCGTAGAGATTTTATTGTGTATTTTGTTGTGGCCAATCGGAGACGTCGGTCAAGTTATAGATCCATTTCTTATGGTAATTGGAGTACATTGAGTTATCGAGGAATTGTCTCAGTTGGTGTCTAACACATCAACGATTCCTTGTTTCATGAGAACCTTTCAGGCATATATTTAATGACCTACCCTGAGCCTTATTGGAAACTGTTCGCACTGCCAGTGATTCACGGTTAGGACAGTCGGGAAAGGGCCGGAGGCGACTCGAGTTGGAATAGGCGCCCAAAGGTTCACACTTAGGACATCTCGCCACCGAGAACAAGTTAACAACGGATGCATCAGTGCGTGCACCCAACTTGAAGTTGACTGCCTGTCACGGATGCATGGACAATTTGAAATTATCTAGCTTCGTAGCAAACTTGCTTTCCTCCCTGAATGGGGAATCTCAATTGCCATGCCTAGTTCTACCCCCCTCACGTTTTAAACACTGTCGGTACAGTGCCCTCGAGGACAGTAGACGAGACAGGATTTCGCAACATACTTAGCACTACTAGTAGTGGGATAAGTTGCTATGTGTAAGTACAACAAATGTATGCAAATGATACGCCCTTGGCTAGTCTCTGTGTGGCCTCGACGATGCTTGAGGGGTCGGCACAAACTGGGCTTACGACCTATTACCTCCGCGAACGCGACCTGCATCACCGATCGCGTTCGCGCACTCCCCTCGCATACGCAAAGGACACGTGACCGATTGTCTGGAAAGTTGATCTACCTGATCGCGGTCCGCTCACGCCGGCCGTTGGATCTCTGGTGCTGCGACGGCCCTGGTGCTGCGACGGCCATAAGATGCCATCATAGTAATGAGTTCCCAAAATTCACAGCTCGGCCCATGCAAACACCCAGATGATGAAAATATACACAGCGGACTAAAGGCGAGCGGGCTTGTGTCTCACACCAAGCGTCAATTTTCCAAGTGGGTTGAAGGTGGGTCTCCAATTGCAATTTCACAACTGACCAACTTGCCCGGAACAGGTAGGCCTTGTGGTTGGCCGTGCCTGCTGCGAGGGCACTTCTTCTCAAGGACGCCTCCTCCCAAAAGAACTCTGAACGTATGTTCGTGTCCAGATGACGTGTACGATGTTTAACATCGATAAGAGAAGTTGCGAATACCGACCACGACGACCTATTGGACCGTGCGTAACCGTCGCTGACCATCTGTCTTGGCATCATTATCAGGGTCACATTTTAGAGGGTGGTGTGCGATTCCCATTTCCCGCAGGCGACATAAGGCTATCTATATTGCCTATTCATGGTACCAAGACTATGGAGCAACGTTGAGCGAGGTGGACGCCGGAGGCGTAAGGCGGTACTACAAAGGAGAATATCAGGCTCGAAGATAAGATCGGATCCTGCAGTATCCGACCCTGATCACTTGGGCAGAACCGCCAGCTTCTTCTCATCTCATTCTTTCCCGTTTAGGAGTCGATCGCCACTGCCATCATTTCCTATTTCATATTATGCGCATGCGAACTGGAAAATATCACCTCGAGTTACACATTCAATAGTACGGCGACTTGGGACGCGGGGGATTGCTACACTCAAAAAAATTTCACCCCCCAAAGCTTTATACAACCACCACCAGCGTCGTTCCACTTATTTTTTTTTCGACGCGAGCTCAATACCCAATGGAACCAAGTAAGTGTCGATACCGGCAGTACTCAACACCTCGGCGGTCGCAGTACGAGATCAGGCACGAAAGTTGTCACGAAAGGTGAGCGAGCGGCGTGATCCAGAGCGGGCCCTGTGGCTGATCCGACTCCTCTTCGCAGAGCAGATTTCTGAACTCGAGAAAAGGTTAAGGACGCCCAGGTCGTCTGGATGCCTCGCAAGGAGAGAGGCCTAAAAAAGGGTTGGCGTTCACTCGTTGCACCGACATCAGCCTCATGAGGACTATAGCCAAACTCACCAGCTCGAAACGCCGTCAAGCGCAGGCTGCGCTAACCAAAGCGCTAGGAATCAATCAGCAGAGACTGGAGGGAGAGATTCCTGTGAATGACCTTGCTGGTCGCCGCTATTAAACGTGAAACTATTGCCGCCACCACTGACCTGGGTCGGGCGGGCGTCAGGCGGGCGCTCCAGCAGCCCCTTACTGTTCTCTCGAGTGCGAAGAGGAGGCGCGGTGGAGAAATTCACCCAGGCCTTGGCCCACTAGGTGTCTGCACGGTTTCAATGCGAGTCGTACACTGACTGACGCACACACAGGACGCAGGCGAAAGGACAGAAGACATTGGCTCCGATAGGGAAGTCTAATAGAACCGCCGCCAAGCAGACGCCCTTCCCTCCTCTATCTACGGACTCATTGAAACGATGCAGGGGACCTGAAATGGGAAGAGAAGAGTGTCGCGAACAAGGACACACTTTCCAGAGGTACGCACTTATTTCCTCTTACTGAACCTTTCGCTCATTGACACAAATACAGACCTCAGGGTGTGCAGGAAGAGCGTCGCACAGGAGAAGGACGTCCCTATAAGTACACCCGCTCAGAAGTACGTTCTTACTCCTCTCTTACAGCGCCGAGGCTCTTACACGGATATAGCCGAAGGACATCGAAGGGAGGAACAGCGCAACTGAGCAAGGTGTGGTAATGATGCCCTCGACCAGCAGTTCGTTTTTTTTTCCGTCTCACTGAACCTTTCACTCATGAGCAAGGATACAGTCCCGGACATGCCGGAGAAGAAGCGTCGTTGGCACGAGAGGATTCATAGGGACCCACCGCTCAGCAGATGTTCACGACTTACTCTCTTACCGGCGCCGAGGCTCATTACACGGTATAGGCCCGAAAGGACATAGTAAGGGAAAAGAAAACACCCAATGCCCGAACNACTGCTTTGAGCAAGAATTGAGTGAAGCGGAAATGATGCACGCTGGTGAAAAAGCTCACCTAGAAACGTGTCTAGCTTCCTGTGAAGTAAAAAGTGAACAGGCCGCGTTTGTGCAACAGTTGGTGCATAGTCTTGCACTACCGAGGGCTTTAACCAAGAAAGAGTCGGAATACCCTGAAGACCAGCGGATGGCTAATGGTAAATGGTTAGATGCCAATATACCCCATGTCATTGCTTGGTTAAAGGATAAGGATTATATTCCAAAGGGGATTGAGGGCAAACATTTGAAACGCTTCTGGAATTATGCGAGGCGATTCATACTGTATGAAGGAAAGCTATACTTACGGGTGAAAGACGCGAGTCATCGCCTATTTGTAGAACCTAAGAACTGGTTGTATATGATGACTGTGGGGCATGATTATGGGGGCCATCGAGGTCTCTTTGCAACGCGCGCGTTAATAACTCAGCGGTTCTGGTGGGAGGTCTCATGTTTCACGCCGTCATACGCAATATATACAGGGTCGGGGCCGAATGGAGTGTCGACATTACATTGTTTGTAAGACATGCCAGACGCCTCAAACGAGCTGACTCGTTAAGAGAATGCTCACGCATACCTCCGGTAATACACNGTTCTGCAGTGGGATGAATTTCATCTGTAGGTGTTCCGCATAAGAGGGCTCTCGTTCTCGTATGGCCCCCCTGTCACACGTCCGGCCGCCGTCTAGGTTGCCTCTCAGCATTATCATCGCTTATGAGGCGCTCAAAGTCGGGTAAAAGGAGGAGCGAGGCGTACTGACCTGAGCGGGGTAGTGAGGTCCATCATCGACTTCATCTTTCAGTACTCTCCGTGCTACGACGGTCTGTGTTTGTTCTCTGAGTGCTATGTGACCTGGGAGGTTGTGAGTTTATATATTTTGCTTCCTCTATTCTTCTTCTTTCAAGTACTCCATGCGGATGTCCTGAAAATGCCTGACTCTTCCAATGGTTGTGAGTTCATTGTACACCGCAGAGACAATATGACCCAGTGGATGGAAGCGCGCGCTATACGAAAACAAGACGCTAAGACAATAGCGACTTGGCTCTTTGAAGACATCATATGCAGATGGGGTTGCTTAAGGGAAATTGTGACCGACAATGGTAGCGGTTTCACAGCAGCGAGCAGGTGGATTACAGACAAATATGGCATTCCGTCTATAACTATATCCCCTTACAACTCAATGGCTAATGGGAGTATCAAAAGACCTCATTGGGATGTTCGACAAATGTTGTACAAAGCCACTGGTAAGGAAAATGTCCATTTATGGTACTATTTCCTTCACGTGGTAATATGGGCGGATAGAGTGACTATCAGGCGTACAAAAGGATGTTCCCCATATTTCATGGTCACTGGCGCGCACCCGATCCTGCCATTGGATGCAAAAGAAGCCACTTGGCTTGTGAAGCCACCAACAGGTGTTTTAACCGAGGAAGAGTTGATTGGGATGCGAGCGCGGGTGCTAGCACGGCATAAAACCCATGTTGATGAAATGCGCGCACGCATAGATCATGAGAAATTGAAGTGCCTAAAGCGATATGAACGCAATCATAAAGCGGTCATAAAGGACTATGATTTTAAACCAGGCGACTTGGTTTTGTATAGGCAGAGTCAGTTCAAAGAAACTCACAATACGCAAATGAAACCGCGCTACATTGGGCCAATGATAGTAGTCAAAAGGACCAAGGGTGGGGCATATATTCTCAGTGAGATGACTGGCAGCGTCTACCAATCCAGGATCGCGGCGGTTCGAGTTGTACCCTATTATGCGTGGCGCAAGATTGATATTCCTGAGGGCATTCAAAAGATCATTGATCTAACTCCCGAGGCACTCAGGGAGCTCGAGAGAACAAGGCCGTTGGTTAAACCAGTCACAAAAATCAACGAATATTGGTTTAAGAATAAGGGCCTTAAAGCGAGCTCGGATGAGCAAAGTGAATTCAGCTCAAGAGAAAAAGGCTACGAGTCAGATATCTCTGAGCGTGGCAGATTAGCGGACACTGAAGATGATTGATTGGACATAAGAGGCAGAGGAAGTGTAGTCTACTATGAACCATACACTACAAACTGTCCGTCCAAGAGAAAAGTTTATGAGACAAAAAGGGGAAGCCGTTGGATCGCAGAGGCCGTTCTGAACGGTATGTCCAATCCTGGCCCAGAACGGAAATAGCCGCGTGGATCAGAGAGACCGTTCTGAACGGGATGTCTGCACCAAACCTACATTGGATGACTATGCCGCGGCATGCGCAGCGGTGATCTCCTTCTCGAGGCGAGCGAGCTCAGCGACGATGTAAGTGTGCTGTTTAAGGGCATATGACAGTTGGTAGACGATGTTACCCAACTCGGATCGCATGAGCTCGGCAATCTTCTGAAGAATGACCAAGGTAGTGGGCACCATGGCCGCGGCCTTGACAATTCCTTCAGCCACTGCGATATTGTTGCCAGTGGCGCCCCCAGTCTCAAGAGCTAAGAAAAGTGAACCTAGTCAGATAAAATATAAAATAAAATAAAAATAAGTGGACACACGATCAGAAGTGTTGAGGCGGTTGGGGTGTTTGGTCTTGCTCTTCTTGATAACCGCGGTGGCCTTATCCAAGGACAAACCAAGAGTAATCCCCGGAACGTCAGTATAGTCCAATAAAATGGATGACGGGCGCGCGGGTACCTCCTTGGTCTTGTTCTTTGCATCAGTCTTTAAGCAGAGATGGGCGCAGGGACCAGGATTATCATAGGGGAAGGACATACCTTATTTCGCTTTCTGCGCGCAGGCTCAGGAGTCGCTTCTTGACCTTCAATGGTTGAAGGGGGCAACTTGATGATAGGCACGGCAGGCTCCATCTCGACATCCATCTGTGACAAGTGAAAATCAATACAAGAGGACATGAAGAGGCATGTTAGGAATACATACCGAATCAACGGTAGTAGCGGCCTCGCCAGGGTCACTGGCAGTGGAAGCTATGATAGTCGCGTCCTCATCAGTATTTGAAAAGCGGACAAGGTATAGCCGTCCCGCACAGGTAGTGAGCTGTGGTGGGCGGTAAGCAACTAAAATAAGTGAAAAGAAGTGAAGGCATACCATCTGGTTAGCCGCGGCATTGGAAGCGGCAGCGCGCCGCTCCTTGATTGCCTTGGTTATCTTGCCCAAGGTATTCATACTTTGTGGGAAGACGCCGACGGACGGATAGGCCTTTGCGATCTCAAGGAATTGGTTGCGAATGAAAAAGAGGAAGTCCGTGGCACCGCCAGTGTCAGGGAGGAGCTCAGCGCGCCAGCGCGCGGCCTGAAGAAACCAATACAGAGGAGTTAGTGACTTGTGAAAAGCATAAGTGAAACGTTACTACCACACGGGAGTAGCAGCTTGTCTAACTGCATCCAAGCGATTTTGGCAGTCTCGAGGTTGTTGACACCCTCGACAGAGTGCTTGATGAAGTCATCGTAGGTCTTGCGGATGGTCTCGGGGTCGGGATCAAGTGGGGAAGACGTCATGGTGAAAGGCGGGACGAGGCAAGATAGAAAGCTAAGTTTCTGGAGCAAAATGGGCAAAACAGAGTAGCCTTTTATTGCGCGACAGACTTAGGAAGATTTCTTGAGCTCGTAGGCGCGCGCAGCTGTGTCCACAGGTCCAAGATTTGATAAAAAGCTCGGTTCACGCGTACAGGGGCAATGGATAAGAAATTAACCAGCGCTCATGTGCAGTCGAGGGGCTGGGTATTTCCCTATAAGGTCATCCGCCTTGGTATTCAAAATTTTGGATGTGGCAGGCTAGGCAAAAAATGGAGTAGGTGGCCCCAAGGCACTATGAAATTACAAATGACTACCTAATAGGAGTTGTTCGCTATGCCGCACACTACACGTCTAATTAGCCATGATACCCTCAGTTCCGTAGTGGGCGTATTCAAGAGCAAAGAGGTTGTTAATCTCCTTGGTCTTCAACACGAGGAACCGGTAGAACACTTGCTCGGGTACACTTTGACGAAGAGTGTTTAAGTCGCCGAATGGTGGATCTGCGTGGGCCTATTTTAAAACGGGTCAGAAATATTCTAGACCACGCTATAGGAGAGACTTGAAAAACTCACGCGTATAGCAGCTGGGTATTTCACATGTCCTTCAGTAGTTACCAGGTCGAGGAACCTACGCGCGATGTCAGGGGCGTCGGGCATGACCTCAGGATCAAAGAACGGCAGCCAGAGTGTCACCATAAAGGTCCACATGTCACCCAACAGTGATCCATGGGATATGACTAGGTCTGGGATACGAAGCTAAGCAACAAAAGTGCGCGCATTAGAGACACATGAGTAAGCGGGAAGGATAACACCTTACCATGGACTCGGTGGCCTGCTGCAAATAGTGAGCATAGGTTGCAGGACCAGCTCCCAGAACTTGGACATAGAGTTGTAGCTCGATATACTGAAGCCTGAAAGAGTGAACAGCGCAGACGGCAGCTGGCTTGATAAGAAATGTGAATATAAGTGACATGTGAATTGGGCATACTAGTGGAAACGGGCTTACCTCACGAGCGTCGAGGGCCTCGTAGAATGAGTCAGGGTGCGGCAGTTCAACAGAAGGGATAGCCATGAGAAGTGAGGAGGGATAGCGCGCAGCGCGGCTTTTAAAAAGCCTACCACTCCATTTCTATGATCGCGCATTTTTATTCTAAGCCGATCGTTTCCATTCTATTGAAAATATTGAAGGCTGAGGCCTGGACTCCTTAACTCAGGTATGATAGCTGGGGACAGCTATTATTTCAAGTGGGGGGGAGAGAGGCCTAGCCATCTAGTATTACAATGAAGTACCAAAAATTTTGCGACTACAAAGTTGCAGTGACTACGAAAGCGTGATAATGACTATAGTGCATCACTAGCGTCAAATTTCAAAGTCCGCTTGAGTGACAGAAGCGCCCAGGGGGACAGTCCAAATTGAGAAGTGGCTGTGTCAAAGGAATCGCCCTTGCACAACCACCCAGGAAATTTGGTGGTCACATGACTAACAGAGAGTCGGTTCAGAACGGATGGTCTGAAATGCCAAAGTCAAAAAGTGATACAATCTTAAAGTGATGACGAGTCGAGACTAGTTCAAATACTAGTCTCAATTCAAAAAGTGAAGCGAGTTGAAATACTCGCGCGGTTTCCCTAAGTCGCGCACCTCGGGTGGGGTCGCGCCTTCAAAATGTATTTGAAGTCACACCTTTAGTGAAAGAGAATATGGGATTCATTACAAAAGATTACAAGACATTACAAGAATTAAGCTAGGGAACACTAGAAATACACAAGAGGACGAGGCTTCTATTCTACAGAGGCTAGATGTTAAGTCCAAAAATGTGTCCAAATTCTACAAAAAGTCCAAAAGTTGCAATGTTCCAAGTAATGTCCAAGTCCCAAAATAGTCCCAAAAAGAATGAAGCGAAGTCCCAAAGACAGTGAGCAGTGATGATATAAGTCCATGAAGGACGAGATGGCAGAAAAAAGCGGAGAGGAGGGAAAAAGCAGAGAAATCACGAGCCCTCCTCAGGGCTTTGCTCACCATCATCGTCATCGAGCAGCGCGGCAGCGACATCCTGGGACTCTTGAAGCGAAGGACCAGCGTTCGAAGTCGAAGCGAAAGGATCGGGGGCACCAGGGACCATCAAACGGGCCAAAACCTGCTCAAGTGCGCGCAGGGAGGTCCCAGAGTCGCTCTCCACCTGAGCTGCCTCGGCATCAATAAGGGCCGCGATGCGAAGGCAGAGATCGTCCTCAAGAGCAGGGTCGGTTAGATAAGCCCGCCCAAAGTCGCCAACGGGCTCTTGGGTAGTGAGTTCAACCAGGATCCCCGAGATTTTGCGTGAGCAGGCATCGGCGGACTCGTACAAGGCCTTGACTTGCCGACGGAGGGAGTGCGCGATGGAGAGATCGTGCTCGCGAAGGCATACAAGTCGACGAAGGTCTGATATAAGTGAGAATCAGTACAAAATAAAGTGGAACCAGGGGACTTACTGGAGACGGAAAGGCGGTGATGCAGTACCGAGGCTTCATTCTCGTGCATGCGCCCAACGGTCCCCAAAGTGAAAGAGCAGTGGCCAGACTTGCGAGATGCACACTGAGGGCAGGGTTTGTTGGAACCCAGGAACCGACATTCAGCGGCTTTCCCCCGCTGAATGCAATTCCTGCAAGGGCACGGCATCTAAAGTCGAGAGAAAAGTCAGTGAAAAGAAGAGAAAATGAGGACAGGGAGGCTTACCAAGACCTGCTCAGGGTGCTCCGATATCGTGTCAAGTAGCTCCTGACCATCAAGGGGAGCCGGCGCTATGGGGGTGGAACCACTGGTCCGGATCCCTCCTGAAGGGATGAGACGCGACGAGCCCAAAATCTTGCCACCGCGGCCCCTGCCCCTCCCAGTCATACCAGACCCACGCAAGGAAGTCACTGCCAGTTTGGACTCCGGTTTCACATCGAGCGAGCTGGAGTGGGCTCCTGCCTCCGAGGACTTCTTCTGGGTGCGCCGCGTTTCGATTTGAGAAGGAGGAGGCGTCTTGATTTTTGGAGGAATAAATTCTGTGTCAGAAGTAGGAGTTGGCGTGTGTAGCAGAGGAGTGGGCTGTGAGCGAGGAGTCGGAGGGGGCCGATGCAGTACGACGACCTCGGCGCAGTGTTTGATGTGGATGTTTGAAGAGGGAAGTGCGATAGGGGGAGCGAGGCGGCAACGCTTGGTTTCCTCCAGTGGAGCATCTTGACCTAAGGAAACGGGGACACGACGAGGTGCAGACGGCAAGCGACGAAGGAATAAAGGCGTACGGGAGGTCTCGATCGACTCCTGCCTTTCGCGCGCCTTGTGTTTCGAGCCTGTGGGCTTGGACGATGAGGCAACTGAGGCGGGCGGCGTCTGTCTTGCTGCAGCTGGGAGCTTCTCCTTCCATTTCGAGGACTCGGGTTTTCCTGTGAAGGTGCATCAGCCAGTGAAACGAATCAAAACCACAAGGTACTTCACATACCAGTGTGTGAAGAACGAGGGGTTGGGCGAGGCAGGATGGCCCGCAGCATAGACTCAGCTACGGGGTAATAATCACGCTACCCTGTTATTAGACAATGAAAGTGATCAAGTGGAAAGGTGGACGTACCGGGGGTATATCATCAGAACAACCTGCAGGTACGAGGCACGCCATTCGACCGTAGGAAGCATGATCAGGTGGTATGAGTTCGAAGAGGGGAATGAGGCAACAGCGCATGCGTATCGCATCCAGGTGTGCCTCGAGCCCCCCCTTCAGCCGTGCATTGAAAGCTTTCTTAAGAAGAGGTCAGTAGGATCTAAGAAGAGAAAGAATGACACGCACAAGGTCCCTCTGGCATCCCTCAAACATCCCAACGACTTCGTCCACGGTGACGTACTGGGGACGCGTCAACCAGTTGTGGAAAATGGGGCGGATGTGGCGCCACGCGCTCGAAAGTCTGAAAAAGATCGGGTCAAGGAGATCGGGCGAGCCGGAAGTGCTACAGTCGGAATCGTCGGACATGACAGGGATGCGGAAGTGACGTGTAGTGGGAGTCGAAGGCGCGGCTGTGGCGGTCAGAAGGCAAAAGACTAAAGTCAACTATTTGTACACCAACTTCAACCAAGTTGGTGCCCAAATAGATGCTTATGAAAGAGACGCACGCACACGACAAGTCCAATGGACATAGCCGAGTTAGGCGCTGATAACCTTTGGGCCAGGCCCAATGGCACAGCATCACATAAGCCGGCATCATCCGGACTGCACAGCTTTGTAGACTTAGAGGAATTTGAGGCAGCGCGAAGTGAACGCGCTCCACGTGATTATTATGTGAGACAAGCGTGACTTGGGCCTATCCCCGAGTGGCCCGTTAGAAGGCCAGTGACCGAGACACTTTGACAATTGTGATGTCAGAGGCCACGCTATAGAAATAATTAATGAAGTCCATTGACTATTCTATAAGCCCCCGAAGTCTATAGAAAGATCAGTGATTGCTGGGAGGTGATAATTGACACAACGTGCACCCAGATTGACCAGGGACGACGGTCAAGATTCAAGTGGGGGGAGATGATTAAGGCCGCCACGCTAGCCTTAGAATTCCTTGCGATTTCCCTAGATTAGTGACCACGCCCNAGAGTGTATCTGAGGCGACTTGGAGTTCGCGCTAGATCCTCAACATCTTGATTAGAATCGAGTGGTTAAGAAAGCCAATAGAACGAGAGCGTGCACTAGTTTTGAAACGAAGTCATTGAGCAATATTGAAGCATAGTAAAATCGTATCGAGTTAAAGTCCCACATTAAAGTCGTGAGTTCAAAGACCCTACAACCCCTTCTATTACATCCTATATCTCTTCGTTCATCGTCGAGGTCTTGGATAAGAAGATCCGTTGCCTAGCGCGTCAATAACCAGTACAAGCGTATTACGCGCGGCATTAGGCGCTCGTCCCCCGAGCTAGTCTACACCACTCTCTCATAACTGTAAATACTTAGTCCCCCTTCGGACGAACATTATTGATTGAGTGGTCAATAAGGGGTGTTTTAGTTAGTGGTTAGAAGTAACCACTTTGTAGACTCATTCCCGCAGCAACCATCTCATCGTCGATCGTGCACAACAGTGCCACGGAGTCGGTCATCGCCAAGGCTCGCAACATCGCCACTTCGCCCTTTGTCGACGCACCCGAGGATGTCCTCAGATCGACTCTCCATGATCAATCCGTCTCAGTCCAAGTCATCGCACACAAGATCTATGCACTTCTTCAAATGTACGATATCCTTGTTTCCCAGTATGATGAGCTTGTCAAGCGCCTTGAAGATCGCACCCAGCGTGTTCAGGAGGGTACCTTCTAGGGTGAATAGCTCTTTCATAACATTATCATATCGTCAATCATCTCGAGATAGTGTAGAACACTTCGCTTTAGCTGTATCTAGTGTTCTGGATCAACACTAGCCCCAATAGAATATAATCTGTTGAGCAGCCAAAAAATGCGACATAAAAGTCTCTTAAGAATTCTCTTGGAATCTCTTCCTTATTCTAATCTCTCCCCCCCACTGAAAAATGACTGTCCTCAGTCAATCTTCCTGAAGGAGTGACCAATACTTGTCATATATCATTGTCACAACACAAAGTTGACCCCTACTTTTGTTTGGGTAAGCCACAAGCAATAGATCTCATATGAACATGTTCTCTTTATCTCAAAAATTCGCTGCAGTGGTTTGTCATCACTGAACTCACTCGACGACTCATCTCCTGAGTCGATTGGGTCAATTTTATTCGGTACGTCCTCAGGTGTCTTTGAGGTTTTTGAACTGACCCAAGTTCTCTTCACCTCAGACTTTTCCTTCATTGGACTCTTTAGAAACCCGACTGGGATTCCTTCTTCGCACTCGCGGATTGCGTTTGAACAAGCTGCTCGTGGGCCCACATGTTCATTGATTCTTGTAGGGACTTTAGCTGGCTTGCAAGTGATTCCATACTTAGGGATGCCTCGTTTTGTGCGACTGGTTTCGTCTTCTGAGTAAATTGGGGAATCGGGCCACTGCCGGTGGCTTGGTTAGCCCCATATCTCTCGCGCAAGATGTTTAGATCCATATCTCGCTCTTCTAACATCTTGGTAAGTTGACTTATTCTTTCATCTTTCGGATCTCGGGTCTGAACTGTATAGGTCGATTTAGATCCCCGTCCATCGAGTTCAGGAGCATCGCCGAGGTCAGGCTCCAGAACATAGACATTGGTTTGTTTCTTATCCTGATAATATCGCTCGACTTTGTCTTTAATCAGCCCGTCCGGGTACCTTGGAATCTGGGTACCATCTCCATAGAAGAGCTTCGGTCCATCCTGAATAACTCATTTTGCCTGTACGTCCTTTTCTTTTACCGCACACATGTTCCAGTTATGACCAAGTTGGCCACAGTAGAAGCATGGTCTCGGCTCGAACGGTGGACGATTTTCAGGCAGTTTCTGATAGTCAGGCCTCAGGCGACTAAATGACGAGCTGCCAGTCGATTGGCTAGCCATCTGTTTCGAGAAAACCTCGAGGTGAGACTTAATGTTTCTCTCAGTATTAATCAATCTGTCTTTCATCTGCGCTATTTCAGCGTTCATCATCTCACGGAAATCCGTAATTTCTCGTTTGACTTCGCCATCGGAGCTAAGAGACTTTCCAGTCACGAAGGTAGACCTCTCGGAGATCGTTCCACTGGTATTCTTAATGGTACGTCCCTCCGCAATGTCCAGAGCGTGCTTAATGACCACTTCCAGCTTGTAAGGGTCCTCTTTTCGCACTTTCGGATCGTTCGGTCCTGCTCCCGGTGTCTGCTTCTTCTCCAACGTCTGCAGTCTTGCATTCAAGACTTGTTGGAACTCAAAGCTCAAGGCATCGCAAAACATCTCGACCAGCTCCCGGTTTGTAACCAAAGGCGGGTCTACAAGGCATCTCTGAGCCTCGGATTTAAATCGCCATACGAAGGTACGTAAAATCTGTTCATCTTTCATGCTTATGCCCTCGAAGCTATCACAGATCCTTCTTAGGCGCTTAATCGAGCCATCCTCAGGTGCGACAGCCTCAGGATACTCTTTGAATAGTCGCTGCTTAAACGCTTCCCAAGTCCCTGTTTTGAACTTGTTGAAATCGTTCCATTCACGAGCAATATCTGTCTTCAGATAATGCGCTGCCCATTCGCATTTCTTTCGATCTTCGGTCACTCCTTTTGCCTCAAACAACTTCTCGAGTACCCAGAGATAGTTCTTCAACTCCTCGGGCTCGTCAGGCGACCAAGTTGGTGCATTGGGCGAATGTGGGATGGGCATCATCTTCTGTGCACTGTTCGTCATCGTGTTCTGATTCTCAGTGAGTATATTCTCTATCTCTATCTCGGAGTTCTCAAAATTTGGTCCCTCTGCAGGATGACTGCTCGAGGTCGATATCTCAGTCAGTGGACTGTCTCCACCAAAGATGTGTTCGTATCTCGATGTGTTCAGACCGTTTTGAAGGTCTTCAGAGTTCGCGTTTTGGGTATCTAGCCTCGAACGACTCTGACTGTCCGAGTTTGGTGCACCAAGTTGAGTAGTGATCTGACGAACTGTCTGTCTGATCGACTCTAGGGTCTCGTTCACTCGCTCTTGGCGTGCACGTCGGGTTCGTACAAATTCACTCAAAGGATGGTCACGATCCTCAAGAAGGAAGCGCTCCCTGTCAAAAAGGTGAGAGTACTGTGCTCTTCTAGAAGTCGCACTTCTACGCCCCGAGTGCGTAGAATCCACAATGGAAAGCTGCTTTCGAATTCAAAATCAAGATCCCACCCCCTCGCGGTGGGCTCCAGATGATGTGCTCGCTCAAATGGAAAGGCGAAACCCCAAATCACACTCAAACAATCACACGAATTCGAGGGGCACGAAAGATCTCGATTAGAATAGAAACCGATTTTGTTGTGTAGATAGGAAACAGAAACAAAATGAATTCTTTGAAGAGAGTGGTCTTCCACCTCTCTCGGGTCGTCTCTATCGAAGGGAGCGGTCTTCCACCTCCAAAATCTCGTCTCTGAACGTCAAGGGAAGGTCTTCCTATCCCAGACACTAATTCTCTCAACTTAGGGTGGTCTTCCTCCCCTAAGCTCAAACTCTCTCAAAACTTCCGAACGGTGGTCTTCCTTCCGTTCAGAAGCTCTCAGACGACTTAGACGACTGGTGGTCTTCCTTCCAGATGCCTAGGCGGTCTACCTATTGCTTGTTTTCGTCGCTGACTCTATCACTTATCGTGGACTCTATCAAATATCTCAATTGTGTTTTAAATGATTTATTAAACCCCCGAACCCTCGCTTAGAAGCAACCTAGACCTTCGGACGATGCGCTGCATGTGCGGTGTGATCCTGCGGTCTTTCCCGATGATGGGACGTGGGCTACTTGCCTTTCCACCCTCCTCCAGGTGGGTCTTTTATATTCTTCCTCTCGGAATCCCAGGTCGGTTGTATTCCGGAGGCTTACTCATCCTCGTATGCACTTGTGATTATCCCTTGGGCTTGTCCGACCAATGGGAAGGATTGGGCGCGGCCACGCACGCAGTTATGAGAGGCGCCATGCGCCCCCAATTCTATAAAAGGTGCGTTTGTCTGGTTCCAGAATATTCCCAGGCCGCTGAATGACGCAATGTCACCAGGGCTAAGACCATTCTGATTCATATGTTATTATCAAACTTTATCTCTAACTATTCTTATTGGTTGACGTGCTGCTGATGATCGCATGGAAGTGGTGCGCAGGCGTGTCTAGGCGCCTGTAGACACTGATTGTGCGATCATCACTCGGCCTAGTGGCTGTGCCAGGAGATTCGACACTGCCACCTCTCTCTCATGACCATGCTCGGTCGTGTCTCTCTCATGGTGAGTCAAATCATCTAATCTATGACGTTTCATTATCAAAAAAGAAGTCGCCGTATCACCAGGATAAAATATTACCCAAACCGAACGGACTCACGCCTTTGTTATTCTCATACCACGCTTCCATTTGACCACTTTCATCCTTGATTACTGCCCACTGCTTGGTACGCTCTGCTCCGACGGGAAGATCTTCCAGGCGCTTCCCATATTTGGCCTCCTGGAAGGAGCGATTTCGCCTCTCGCTCTGGGGAGAAACAATTACCCACACTAGACAGGGCAGACCAAATGCCATTGTCATGTTAGCGACTGGTTCTAAGGCACCTTGAGTGCTTCGAGTGTCCCTGGAAAAGATGGTCAGCGAGTCGGTGACCTTCACACCTGTGTACTCGGCGTAAATAACAGGCCGGAGGGTGTATTTGGTCGTTCCATCTTTGCATTTCCCTGATGGCAGAATCCCGTTGTGGATTGCAGGCAGGGAAGAGGCTCAAGATGAGTCAGAATTTCCCATGGAAGGCGAGAACATGTAGGTTTCGACGAACGTGAGAGCCCACTTCACAGACGTTTATGAAAGCACAGTGTTGATTTAGAAGAATCTTGCAAATGAGAGAGCTGGGCTAGAAATGTGTCATGGCCATGTGCCATGACCAACGTCCGCAGAGGCCTGGTCCATTTTTCAAATTGTAAACTAGTTTTCAGAGAGGCATGGTATGTAAGCATTGGAATTTGAAATGCATTCTCTTGGATCCACCTCGCAGTTTGAACCTTTCTTTAGTCCATGGCACCACAGCTCCAATCGTTGATGCAGTCTTTATTCGAGTTGCAGGTGACATATCTGCCGCTCCAGGTAGTCAACTTCATGATGTAGAGCGAGCGGGGTTAGTCGCAGTAGGCACAGCAGCCGTAGCCGCATCACCTTCCGCCGCATAGACATTTTGTTTCCTGCAGGCCGACCGGTTGGTGTGAGCTCGGGTGGCGACATTCTTATTCTCCCTGAAATCGCACCTAGAGCAGAGCGAGTGCCTTTTTCTCTGACACCTTTGCTAAAGTTTCCGATGTCGCAAATCTGTCCCCGGGTGATGTCTGGAGTAAGGTATGCCCATGTGGATTGTCCAGCCTTCATCTCAGGTTATGAGTGGGGGTTTTGAGGAAACTTTCCAAAACAAGATAGACGCCACAACTGTTCCATCAATGTCATGAACCGAGACTCGCGTCAACAATAATACTCGTAAATTTATCTTTGCTAATAAGCCACTCTCACAATAAGTTTCATGGACTCCCCTTGCTGGATATCTAGGTCACGAGGGAACAGAGAGGCCGACCAACGTCCAAGCCACCTTAACGCATCCACCATTGCGCTTGTGTCTTGAAGTAAGGCGATGGCGGTCCCTTGATCATAGTATTTATTATACACAGAAATATTATAATATGTTTACATTCGTAAATGTCGTGAAAGAGTCCATGATGACGCGTTTATTTAAGTCGTGACTATCGTATACTGAGTAGTAGGTGGCATGTTTTATTCGAGACCTTCGTCATGAACACCTTTGAGAAGAGCGTATGCCCATTCAGCAAATCCGCTCTGATATACCCATCTGCGGGCATCGGCCGCCATCGGCGCTCTCTCTCCCTCCTTTGGTCTTTGAGCTGTCGGCGTTGTCGGGCTGTAGGGCATAGATATGTAACTTCATTATCGAACAGGGGCGCCGTGAAATAGACGCTTATCCCGTTCAAGATATCCTTCGAGGCAAATGCAGGGTAGGTGTCCTCTCGTCTAATCGTGATGCCCCTCCAGAGATCATAGAGCGGGAACAGCCTGACATCATAAAAGCCAATTTCAATTTCAGTGATGCTTTCGTCTAGCGCCTGTGCGCTCAAGTCGACGTGCAGAGATATTCCACGATTCCATGTAGGGCGTACCCTCGCCGCGCCGGGAGCGAACCGAACATCCCAGTCCAACGTATGATTATATAGTCTCTCGTCCAGAAGGCCCTCTTCCTTTGCGTTTCGTTGAGACTCTGGAATGAACTCTGTGCGTGTAGGAAAGAGTGTTGCTGGTGTAAACGGCCCGGGAGTTGGCACCAGAGTTGGTTGGGCAGACGCCCACGGGTTCACACTAGAAGCAGGTGTCCCAAATTGCCATTGGAACGCTGGTTGAACGGGTACCAATGCTGGCACAGGAGTCCAAGTAACAATCGGGGTCGGAGCGAAGGTAAACGGCGGAGGGGCAAATGGGTCTAGAGCCGGAGCAAAAGGATCCTGAGCCGCATTTACAAACGGACTTTGCTGCGGCTGAGCAGCTGCGGGAGTTGATGCCTGTCTCGGCGCTTGTTCAGATGACTGCAACTCTGTCGGCGCAGTCGGCGCTTCAGGCGCTGCTTGTGTCATAGGAGGATGTGGAGTCGGAGGCGCCCGTGGAGTCTGAGGTATCTGCGGTGCGAGTACCCAAGGAGTTTGAGGCATCGGTGTTGGCGGAGGCCAAAACAGCAAGCTAGACCTGGGACTCGCAGTCTGTGCTGGGGTTCGAGGCGCTCCGGGTAATGGATTCGTTCGAGCCCAAGGTGACGCACTCCTCGGCCAGCGACGAGGTGGTGGTGGAGGCGGAGTATCATCGCAGTAAGCAGGGTCTTCGCCGTCAACGGCAAAGCGCACACGACTACGCCTTTCTGCTGCTGGAGAAGGACATCATGAGGTAGATCTTTAAAATAGACCTTGATACGTACGAGGATTCCCCCAGACGGACCAATATTCCCGCAGCCTTGTTGGAGTGCGTGGAGATGGACGACTTGGTCTTGGTGAGTTTGATGAGACGGGCACGTAGTTGGGCACGAAGAACGGTGCTCCGGGAAGGAAAGCCGGGGAAGTGAAAGAGTTCATAGGAAACCCGGCCTATCACAGTACCAGGGAAGAAGTATTTTGGTTTCTTCCCTGAGTATCGGTGGGGGTTATATACGTCCATGTATCATTCAACTCGCTTCTGGCGTGTCTTGTGGTATACCGTCATAATTGTTGACAGTGGACCCACAGCGTTCGTCGCCCTGGGAAGTAGCACGAAACAACACGTTCTTCGACCACAAGCAATTGTTACATTTTCTTTCGCGTCTGACACCTTGGTTACTTTATTTTCTTAGTCGGTTGTGCTTAACCTAACTGGCTGCACGTCGACGTCGTAATGTGGCGTTGGCTGACACCCAAAAGGGGATATTCCTGTTTCCTATTCCCACCTTGTTGTTTCTTGTCCTTCCAGGCAAGGAGCTCTTTGTTCGTCGGACGAATTCGTGAGGCACACTGTTCGAGATGGATACAAGAGTAACATCACCTATTGTTATGGGCCATCAATCACCCACCACCATAATGTTGTTCCTCGCGTCTAAACTGCAACGTCGGTTTCGCCCTTCCCTACATCGCTGGTTAGCAGGTCAGAGGGCTGATTCTAATTACAATGAGGTGTTTCAGAGCTTTTTCCCTGTGCTCTACGTAGCGGTGTCGCGAGACTCCCTAATTCTTTCTCTGTCGAGGGATGTTCAATAAGGTCCTACGCCAACTTGGCTCGGATTCGCAGAGAGGTCATTTGCATGTCAGCGTTACTTTCGCTTGGATAACGCTAAACCTCCTTTACACGACGGTTTCATACTCCTTGAGGCTGTCGATCAACACCTTCCATCGCCCGTCATTCCACGATTCGATATCCCTCCACTTCGAGCTGTCTTCTCCCCAGATAATCCTCAGCCACACAGTATACCCAGCCACCACCAGATCTCCCCAGGAGAGCGTGTCGCCCAACAGATACGGCCCCCTTCCGCCATTCTTCGCATACCACTTGTCCACTTCCGTCAGTGCATTTTGATACTTCGCCCACTCAGCGACGGCGACCTCCCCTTTCGGGACGAGCTCCTCAAACGTCTTTCCAAACGTCGCCTCCCTCGTGCGACGGAAGTACTCCTCGCTCCGGGGGTTCAGAATTGTGCAGACTGCTGGCAGGATGAACGCCCATAGCGGCGCCAACTTGGCTCTGAACACCTCCGTGAATGCCGCCTGTAGCGCCGTAGTGTCGTTCGGAAAGAGCTTGGGCGTATCGGGGTACGTCTTGTCCAGGTACTCCGCGATTTCGAACGAGTCGGAGACGTATGCGCCGGTGGAGGGATCGTAGATGGCGGGCAGCGTGTAATGATCTCTTCCTGATCCGTCCTCTTTCTTACCCGTTGGCGCAATTCCAAGTCTCTTGCACAAAGGCTCGATGTCAGGGTATTCAACCCATTCAGTCTTGTACGGGATCCTCTTGTAGTTGAGGCAGTACCTGTCAAGTACCAAAGCTGGAATGGTAAGGGCCCGCTGATGTTGATCTACCCACAAAGTTAAAGTTCTGACCTGGTCTTCCAAGTGTTGGGCGACCAAACATTGTTGGGAAGCGAAGACGGAATGTCGTAGAAGATTATCGTCATTGGTGGGGAAGTTGATTACGACTGAAGGTGGAGCGGAAGGCGGAGGGTCTTTATACGCGCAGAAGCGCTGATAAGGCATTTCAAATGGACCGACATTATTATTGGAAAATCGAATACCGAGTTGCGCGGATCGAGGCTTACTAACCCTGAGTAATCCCCGGTTCCTGTCCCGGCGGCTCACATGAGCGCTCCCAGGTGCAATTGCGTCAGAGGTCGACTTCTGAAAACCGCGTCATTGTTGAAAGGAAAGAAATGCTCTCACCACGGGCTGTCTGTCAGTTGAGCCATCCAAGGACAGTGCCGAGAAGGGCTCCGTACCGTCAATCAATATATGCCCTATCATGTGGCCTGCAATCTGTTCTTCATCTAGCCTTCATAATTCATCACAGGAACCAAACATCGCTCCGAAGAGCATGAAGTTGATCGTTATCGACGCCTCCATCAACGAGGGATGTCAATCGAGAGCGCTAATTGCGACATTGATAGATATGTCAAGGTTCCTTGTGCAGTCTCTCAAGCCCAAGAGTTGCATAAAGATCGCTAGCCTAGCTGAACAGACCCTATGAAACGTCTGTCGAGCAACCAGCCATGGTCGAAGAGTTTCCGGGAGACCAAATCACCCTCCTCGACGTGAACACATTGCTTCCCGACAAGCACTTGTCGGTAAATACGTGGGTGACAAGGTGAACCGCATCATCTCTCGGGGATCTAGGGCGCTTACCACCGGTCAGGTACTCGTTAAAGATAAAAGGTCTCCCCTTTCACATCCGCTGGGTCGAAATGGCCGACATCGAATCCTACTCCAAGAAGATCGGTGCGCCGCCCAGCGGAGTGAAGCCAGACGGCTCCCCACACTACACGTTGCCGACCATCTACGACCCCAGCACAAAGTCGTTCGTCACCGAATCGCTCCTGATAGCAGAGTACCTTGACAAGACGTACCCAGACAAGCCGCGGATAATCCCAGATGGCACACACAGCCTTCAGCGTGCCTTTCGTGCTGCGTTTGAGCCGTTCGAAGCTGTCCTCAGACCGTTCATCATCCCAGTCATACACGAGCAGTTCGAGGGGGAAAGTAAGACGTTCTACCGCACCGTCTTGGAAGGCATCTTCCAAACAAATATAAGCGAGATGACGCCGAAGGGAGACGAAGGAAAGCAGGCTTGGAAGAAGCTGGAGGATTTTTACGATACGTTCGCAGCCTGGTACGTCGAGGAGGGGAGTGGGCCATATATCATGGGCGCTTCGCCATGCTTCGCCGACTTGATTTTGACGAGTCGAATCTGGTGGATAATGAGGGTTTTCGGAAGCGATAGCCCACAGTGGCAAGACGCGAGGTCTTGGAGCGGAGGGAAATGGCAGAGGATGTTGCTTCAATTCCAATACGATTACGACTGCGCTTCTTCGATTAGGAGCTAACGGCCTGAATTCAAGA
Source organism: Cyclocybe cylindracea (assembly GCA_013376435.1). Lineage (NCBI taxonomy): Eukaryota > Fungi > Basidiomycota > Agaricomycetes > Agaricales > Hemipholiotaceae > Cyclocybe > Cyclocybe cylindracea. The sequence continues at coordinate 482,603 of MPNV01000332.1, read as the reverse complement.
GAAGGATAATGTATTAATACATATTTTAATGTTCGCCAGTTACCTCTAATCATCGGCCACATGAACAACAGCCTTCGCCTTGTTCTCTCCTTTTTGTACCGCCAAGATGACGTCGCCGAGCTTCTCGAGACCGTTGTACACATGTTCGCGATACTTGAGCTCTCCACTGGCTACTTTGGCTGGAACCTCCTTGTAAAATTGCTCGTTGTACTTGTGCTCGATCCGGCTGACGATGAAACCGGTCATCGTGATGGACTTGCCGATGACAAGGAAAATGTTCTGCGAGCCACGAGCGTCAAAAAGGTTTCAAGTACAAGGTTAAGATACGTACTCGGACTGGAGCTCCTCCGCTGTTGTAGCCCGAGATCATGCCGCATTCCTTGACAGTTGTTAAGAACCAAAATTTGTGGGGTATAAGGGAATTTCAAGACACTTACAATAAACCGGGCGTTGACGTTCGCAGCACTCAAGGCAGCTTCAAGCGTCTCGCCACCAACATTGTCCCAGTAGCTACATTTCTCCATTAACTTTCAGGAACTCAGATGATAGAAGCGATACGCACATATCAATTGGGCCCTCTTTTTCCAGAACTTCAGCCGTATTTGTTGTCTTATAATTGAAGGTTACGTCCGCGCCGACCTCCTTCATGAACTGGACCTTTTCTTCTGAACCCGCAGAGGCAATGACTTTCAGGCCATCGGCTTTGGCGAGCTGAATGACGAAGCTGTAGCAGAAGCGATCAGGCTGATCCGACGACAAAGGTACACGTTAAAGACGTACGATCCAACAGGGCCTGCCCCCGTTGAGACGAAAACGGTTTCACCCTAGGGACAAGTTAAATCGTCGAAAGATGGCACGACACCCATACACACCTGCTTCGGATGAGCGTACTCCTTCCAGGCCATATATGCCGTTTTGCCTGGTCAAACCGTTAACGAATCCGAAGCACCGAACTAAGAAGATACTGGCACGTACCTGGCATTCCCACAATACCAATAAACACTGACCAGGGAAGGTTGTACGCATTCTCGACGACTTGGAGGCCAGTCAGGTCTTTGCGAATCGAGTACTGTTTGTGCTCTATTGGGAGAAATCCATCATCAGCACACTCGCTACGCACAGGCCACGGACAAGACCTTACCAAAAAATCCATAAAGATGATCGCCGGCCTTCACTTGGGGGTTTTCAGACCTCAAAACGACGCCAACACCATACCCCCGAAGCCTGAGTGAGACATCCTAAGAATCAGCATGGCCATTAGAGACAATCTAGCTCACGGTTGTCCAAGAGCGAAAGGGGGCGAGTACGACTTCTTCTCGGGGGCACGCATCGCACCCCGCATGTAAGGATCGACCGACAATTCAAGCGTCTTCAGGAGGAATCCGCCATCGAGAGGTGCCGCGTCGAGGTCAATGGTCTCCGTAGTGTCGTAAATAGTCGTTTCCCCAGGTACCGGGAAACCTGAAAGAGGTTTAGATCTACGGGGTGACATCAGATCTCAAAAAGTATCCGCACCCGTAGGTACCGAGTTGAAGATGATTCGCCCGTTCGTAACTGGTGCCATTTCTTGAGCTTGCGGCGTCAGGAGAACTGGATGTGAGAAGAGGGAGAAAAAGATGAAAAAGGAGGTCCTCGTTGGTGGCCGATGGATGTGCAACCTGAGGCCTGAGTATTTATGGGTTCGGGACCACTGACGAATCGACTGACTAAGACACTCGGCGCTCGGCTATTCTTGGGCCGGTCCCTCCGATACTTAGATGCGCGAGGAGACAACGTCGCTCAGCTGCTTGTTGGCGCGATGCTGTTCTACTCGTAGTCAACAGAAATTAGAACATGGATTTTGTCAGAAAATGCAAAACTTGAAGGCTGAAAACCCTCTTTCGCGTCAGAAGAGCCGCTTGACTTTGGATCTACCTGGCGTCTCTAGATCTTTCTTTAGCAATCTGGCCTTGTGGTGGACCTGCATAGGAAATGCTTCGACTAAATACATATATAAAGTATGAGAGTTCCGGAAGACGTCATTGACGGCTAGAGCACTTACAGAGCGGGTCGCAGCTGTGGTTCTGCGACTTTTCCGCGGCCTCAGTGAGAAATGAAAGCACCGAGCGTGAGGGCAACCCATCTGGCATGAAATGATAAGGTTCAATAGTACTGACTGGAATTGAAAGCATATGTAAGTATACGAACCGATAGCGATAGGAGGGCTAAACAGGGGTAGAGGCCAACAAAGCCAATGATGTTGCTGCACCTGGAACGACAAGACGGTTCAATCAACGACCAGTACGTCGAAGCAGATTCAACGTACCAAATCCAGCAGGGCACCGGGCATACTCTGCCGAAGCTGAGGAAAGGCAAACAACGTTCCAACAGGAACGAGCAACACTTCATCCTTCTGGTAGAAACCGAAGAAGGCGGCGATCATGGTGAATGAGGATGAGCGTTATGGACCCTTGACCAAAGCAGTCCACCAGCTGACGACGCGGGAGAACGGCGCCGAAGAGAAGGAGACGTAGCGCGCAAATGGCGATAGCGGCGACAACATTGTAGGTTCGACGAGAATCCCTTGAGTTCAACAATGAGGTTCATGCCTGACTGCATCTTGACGTTCGGGTGACTACTTGAATCATCTAAGAGAGCAATCAGTTATCGAAAAATGAAGCTAGCGAACTGAAGCAACTTACACTGAGATATGTACCTCTTGCCTGCGCTATTCATAGGCCTAATGCAACGCCTGTGGGGCTGTCCTTGGCAAGATTAAAGAATTTGGCGCTGTACTGGACGCACGGGTGGTGTAGCAAGTTCGACCACCCGAGAAGAGGACGAATTCCGTGCGGAACGTTGATATGTTGGTGACAGTGTATTCAGAGGCGAAAGCTGTCACGTTGAATCAGAAAAATGGGCATAGAAGGCGGATTACAGCTGCGTGCGCCACTATGACCACAATTCGTACCGGCATTGCTTCGTAAATTGGTAAACAGCCAGCGTGAAAATGATCGAAGAGCAGCTCACTTGCCAAAATATAGACCCACAGATCGACACTCTGCTTGCTCTCGCCAACGACTATCCAGTCCATCGTCACCATCTCACCCGCTAGGTGGGCTCCAATAAGAGCTACCTGCGGTGCTTGCGAATCTGGGCCTAGAGGTCAAAATGGCCAAGGTCGCTGTCCTGTCCGCTAGATGTACGTTGCATTCAGATGGAAAGACGAGGTGGGAGGCCAGATGAGAAATGCTGCACTTGGATCGACACCTTGTCCGAATTCGCACCCATCTGGTATGCTACCGAAAAGATATTGACGAGGGAGCCACGCCAGCCCCGTCGGACAACGTGTGTTGAAGGGTTTCAACAAACAGATAGCACTCTGGGGCGAGCACCGCCAAAGTGATCTCGCCGAGTTCTTTCATGACTGACATCGCAAGAGCTTGGGCATAAGTATGAATTCAGATTGTTCGAAATTGTTTTATTGAGAGTTCTATGAGAAACAGAGATGTAGGCGTACAACATCCGCTGTGTCTGCAGAAGTGGTAAGTGCCAGAAATTTGAACATGATATACTGGCGTACCTTTTCATTCAACAAAACCACGGCCCTTGTTGAGCCTCAAGTAGCTTATTGTAGCCCCGAAGCATGTGCACTACGAAAGTGAAAGAATGGTGAGAAGGTCAAAGGAGATGGAAGTCGGCGTAAACCGTGGAAGGGAAAGGCACAGCACGACCGTTGGCCGAAGACTCCGATTGAAATTCAGCCAAATTCGATTCGGCACATGCCGGCGCTCAATTCCTGAGTAAGCAACTGTGGCGTTCACTTGCATGTGAGGGTGCGTTGAAGTCGGTGGAGTCTGGTAAACTCAAGCCGAAGGATAAATATAATTTGGTTTTGATTACGAAGACAAGAGGACGAGAGAAGTGCGGAATGAGTGAATATCAACCGTAGTTCGAAGGAATTGTACTGGAGCAATGACCCGTCTACTTCAGGCGCAATCCCAAGCGACACGAATCCCCCATGCACAAAGATGTTTGGTCTATCACGAGCTTCCTGAAACGAGAAGTCCCGCAGAGAAAATCCATGCGTCTACACAGGCCGTCGCGAGGATATCGCCGTTCAAATTCGTCCATAACCCTATCCCGCTGTGAGGTTGATGGGGCGAGAATGGAAAGGTCTGCCGCCGTGACTGGTGTTTGAAAGTACGAGAATATCGCGTTCAGAGTATCGTCCAACGTGATGGCACGGTAAGGGCTTGTCCTTGAAACAAGGATCGGTCCCCAGACTTCCGCGAGCATGACGTTTTGAGAGTCGGCAAGTTGGATAATAACGAAGGTCATGTTCGGGCAGAACGCTGGTTGTTGGGGATATGGCTGGTATCTATGAGAGTTTGTTCTTGATCGACACGTCGCAGACGATGGAGGATCTCGGACGTCCCAGATGAGTTCTCGGTTGTAGAGGAGTTTGTGGACCATTATATCGCCCAAAGGAGGGATCGGATGCGCTACCTTGAACTCCCTGCGTGGATAGAGCCAAGGTGCAAGTGGCGGCCCGTTTGGTGCATTCTGGACTTGGCTATATGGCGGAGGCATGTGTTGCGGATAATCGTAGCTGGGCATCCATGAAGCGGTATTTTCGAAGCCGCGCGGATTCAGCGGAAAATAGTGCGCCTCAACCGCTGGGCGCTTAACCTGCTCGTTATGATCTCTCGTAATGCTCCGTTTGGTTTGAGCGTTCGGATCAAGAGCTCCACTGGGATATGCTGACACTCTCTTCGCACAATTATCGCCTCTCACGCCCGTATGCGGCACGTTCATTCCTAGATCTCCCTGAGGCAGCCATTCGTAATTCTCGTCGACGAGCGTGACGTGTTTCTTCGGTCTCCGAGCTGTGTACAAAGGCTGGTATGCAGCTGTTCTTTGAAAGATGCATATGGAATTTGACGACTTACCTGGGCCTTCCAGGATCGCGTTGCGTGTTCTCCATGAAGGTTTCCGGAGTGCCGAAGGAGGGAATGTCGTACGCTGATACCCATGATCCAAGGGACTTGAAAATATTGAGCGCTCATAGGAATGATCTCCCATGCCAGGCTTGGATTCCTTTCCGGAACGACGTTGAATACGGTCGATCAGCGATTTCAAGCAGCGCAACGGCATGAAGTGTCGAGCGCCAGAGATTGTGGCCCACAGCGAGTGATTCCCTTCAGGAATTTATATCGTCCTGTATGTGGACCCCTCATGTTCGTGCGGTGGATGGACCCTCCATTCCGACAACAAGACGTCTCATAAAGGTCAGAGAACAATAACACGTCCAACCTCACTCCTCCTTTGGGCGTGTTCTACATCCAGAAGAAGCAAATATATAGCACCTCTGACCTTTAGTACTTTAGTACTTGTTATATTTCTTCTAGAGAGTCGAAGGGATGAGGAACACTGGAAGGGACATGAAGGAAACCGGAAGGCCCTATTCGAGCTGGTATCTAAAAATAACCCCACAGCCGCCACACTTAGACAAGCTGGACGAGACAGTTCCAAGTCAACAGAGGCTGATTAACAGCGCAAGTTGCGGGCCTCTAGTAGTAAGAGGCGCAGTCATGGACACACTCAGGCACTCAAAATCTTTGAGAGTTTCATTTATTGCGGCAAGGAGGAGAAGTTTGGAAGGACGACATGGATCTCATAGTATAGCATAGGTTTGTAGCATATATGAAGGCTTAAACTAACAAAAGAAACGCTTTCGATGATCTTGAACGGCTCCGAAGAAAGTAGACGACGAGCGTGCTCACCAGAGATAATTCGATCAAATATCGCGCGGGAATGCTCGAGCGCGACGGACAGCTTCGGTCAACAGCTGGTTCCATTTCATTTCCTAGATTCAACCGTCAGTGACTATCGCGCTGGCCTAAGTATTTCGGCGTACACGCTCTGTCAGGGGCTCATCAGAGATTTCGTGACCCTTCACGGCGTCGAGGAAGTGCTCTGGCGGGCAATAGTGACTGTCTTGAGCGAGTCCTCTGAAGGTTGGCGTCGCTGGAAGAGATCGTACTCGGCCATCCGAAGTTGATGCGATGGCCTCCTCACGAATGGAAGGCGGGAAAGGAGAAATCTGCCCAATATCGAGATCCATCTCGTAGAACGGGGGCTCCGTGACACGAGGGCGGCGTTCGTGTGCTGTGTCCTTTGATCGATGTTTCTCCCTCCCAAGGCGCTTCCGCCTCTTCTGGAATTGACGGGCATTCGCCGAAAATTTGTCGTCGCGAACACTGGGACCAGGGGTCGATCCTGTGTTGGCTCTCATCGAAATCTCAAAGGGACGCTCGACCTGGAGATAGTTCGAAATATTCGACTTGGCATAGCGCATTGCGATCTCCGCTGTGCGAGGGCTCAACGACACGATTGGGGTTGGGCGCCTGGGGCCCGCGGCATCCTGTGAGAATGAGACGTCTGCTGTTGCGCCCATAATTAGAAACGTTCGACAGTCGAAAGGAAGACAAGAGGAAAACAATGAAGGGGGCAAGAAGAAAGGAGGGCGGAACTAAACGTTCAGTTAGGAGGAAAGACAGTGGTCAAATAAACGATGGACGACGGGCTTTTAAAGCAACGCCGACAAAAGCATCGTCAAGGAAAACCCTCGCTGTGCCCTACAAACCGACTAACACCGCTTGTGCACACAAGGCCACGAGTGGGCCGCCTTCCTTTTCGAGCGAAGGTGGCCCCAGGTCAAACAATAAACGGGATGCCATTTGAAGCAAACTGTCAAGCGGTCGTTCAAAAATCCCTTATTGGAAACAAGGGGATGGATTGCAAGAGAGCGCGTGGCTTCCTGCAGGTAAACAATGGTGTGGCAAATGCCGCATATAACAGAAGGATTGGATGCTTGAATTGTGATGCCTTGGTCTGGGCGGCAACGAACCATGCACTCATTGTGGGGACGCCTTTGCTGGCCACTTCGTCTACGGTCAAGAAAATGAAAGCTGCGAACAATACCAGAAGCTGGCTCGAGCGAAATGCATACGACGAGGAGCCGAGCCATCAAGGATCCCAGGAAATCAGACCTCAATCGTGAAAAATTGACAGTAGGCGATCTTCGACGGTGCATGAAGTAGTTGAGGGCGAGCAACGGAAATGAACGGTAGGTATTGAACGCGGGACTCACTGCGCAGGCGTCATCGGTGTCATGCTGAAAATAAACGAAGATATACTTACGTGCGGAATTCCGTCCCATTGATAGGCTCGCTAACAGGATTTGAGCCTGCAGTGAGGATGTTCCTAGAAGAAGCAGCACGAGACTCAAGGAGGGGAAGCGACAGTTAACAGGTAGTGATATCCCAAAGGAGTCAAGCTCGCTACGGAATGGTAGTCGCGAGTAATGTCTGTTTTAGGTAGACCGACGTTGCTAAACAGAACGAAGATTCAGTTTCACTATTCCGAACCATCTCTCGAGCCAACTCACCCAAGATGGTCAACGGTCGAATTATTTCCAACCGGGGGTACAAACGCGGCAGCGCCGTCCCTAATACTTGCGTCATCCATGACCAAGATTTGACCGTTGGACACATCGTCCACTTTTCGAACATGTATTCGACCTGCCAACCTTTATTGATGCCTTCAGAGGTTATTATGATCCGGATGTACTGTGGCGTCTCGAGGGGAAAGCTAGTGATGGGGTGGCTGGAGTTCGACCCCCCGCAGATGAGTACCTCGGACGTGAAGTGTGGAGGAGAGAGGGGCAACAAGGCAGCAGTGTCATCGAAAAGGATGGTAATGTGAACACCGTTCAGGATGCCAGGAAGGATGGCCTCGGTATTCTTCTCCACATCGTAGATTATGGCCTGATCGTTCGATATCATCACTAAGTAAGGAGCTTGAACTTTAGGGATAATTTATTGGATGGTGTAACTGATGCGCACCGTTCTTCCGCTTTACGCAACTGCGCAGACAGGCTGCAAAGTTCTCTTCTGCATCTTCATGAAAAACCTCCAAGTGGCTCGAGAAGGCAGAACCTAAGAGTCTATCCCTCCCAGATGAACCCTCCGTACATACTGGTCGAGCTAAGATTGTTCTGCAGAGCCCTTTTAGTGCAACTACTCCGAAAAAAGTTTGTATTACGCACATGTAATCATGATATCGAACACCTCTTTCCTAACTGTTGACTGGGCGTGTTTTCCTGGAATGCAAGAAAAGTCAATGGTTGACTCTGTGGCTGCTTCCCTGAATACATTTAGGAGAAAAGAGGGCGAGAATAATCAGGCTCTGAGATCCTCTTTCCTTGTTGACAAAGCACAAGATGAAGCCTCCTTGTTTGGCAAATGCCTTGGGAATACATGCGTGTAACGGATAGGATTCCGTATACAGGAGTTACCTAAGCATGGCCGGCCCGGCCTAGTCCACCGGGTAGAGATAGACGGGTGCTACGTGATTATGGTACGATCAGGGTTAGATGGGGACGGATAGTCCAACTGGTTGCGCACGGTGCAATTCCGGCGCGTTCCATTTTCCCTGATGCGTCACATTTATGTGGCGGGAGGGTGACGAATCACCAGTCCAGACACACGGAGACCTCAAAAAGACAGGTGTAACGGTCGATTCAAAGTCAAGGTATCTACGTAAGCTACGTCGAACTTATATACGGCCTCGTAGATAGCTTATCTAATCGAAATCTTATCTGTACGCGTAAAAGAAAATAAGTCAGCCTTGGACTTGTGTGACGAGACCACGGCGTCTTGCCACATACGCCCTCCAGCTATTCTGACGGAGAATAGCTCAAACGAAATGCGAAAGTAATTCAGTACGAAACGTCATGAAGAAAAAAATCCGAACCAAGAACCCTCAACCCATGTTGACGTCCCCATCGCGATCCTTCACATTCCTGCGGTTCTTCTTCTCGTATGGCTTGCCCTTGCCCTTGTTCGTCGTCTTCGCAACTTTACTTCCTCCAAAAGTAGTTGTTGCAACCCTGAAGGCAAGGTCTATTGCCTCCTGGGCCTTGTCCTTTGACCCGCTGAACAGCGCGGCAATCTCGAGTGCGTTGTCGATCTCGGACTGCTTCTCCCCGTCGAATCGCAAGAAATGGGGTCGATACCCATCGCGGTAAGTGGGGTACTTGATAGCGGAGCCCTCGGTGATCTCAACAAGTTCGTCCTTGATGAGCGGGTCCGCGTTGACCAGCCGTGCGAAGTGTCGGTATCCGCATGGCTCGCAAATGCTATTGAGCCTCTCGAGCCTCTCCTTGGACGGTGTCTTGCTGTTGGTCTGGGCAACCATCGTGTGGAACGACATGAAGTCCCGAGCCATGTTGACTGTGACCGAGAACGTCTGGCCGTCCTTGTCGGTGACGTAGATGTGGTTGCCGACACGGTAGATCGAGGTCGTGTTCCAAATGGGAGCCGGGAGCGGAATGGGGTGGCCGTAGAACGAAACGGGATGCTTCCTGATAGTCAACTCGGTGCTGTTGACGTTCGTGGGAGTGGGATGGGCCGAGTTTGGCGCGATCGAAGGAGGAGCGCCTAAATTAGCGCTGGCATCCGCGGGGTTGGAAGAGGACATTAGGAGGTAAAGTAGAGCGAGGCTTCGCAGAAGCGATGGGTTACGGCAGGCCAGGGACCACAGGTGTCGAGGTACGTACACCGTCTCGTGCTCCGCCAACTTTATAGCCTCATATTCCTCCTCAAAATGTAGTCCAAGACATCCCAAGAAAATCTGCGGATCGTCGTCCGGTGGATTACCGGTTCCCTCCGATAATTCCTCAATATTCTGGACCCCCATGACATCAAAATATGCCCTCAAAGCATCCAGGTGAGTCAGCCTATCATATGGTAGCCATGTCTTGTCCCCCGATTTCCATAGGACCTCGAACACGGAGTTTTTCCCGGTTCCTGCATGTGAAACAATTCGTTCCACTGCCCACTCGGTCTCCAAGCTCTCATCATCAAAAATTTGAGTGTCAAGTCGTCCAGGAAAGAGACGATCATCATTCGGTACGTGGATTCTCAGCAAAGATGCATGAAACACATCATGAAGTCCTCGCTGCTTCAAGCGCGGCGGCAACTTCAATCGGAAAGAATTATTCTTGAAGTCCTCCGTAATCAGGTATGGTCCAATGAATTTCGGTGATAATTTCCGAGCTAATCCTGCCGGAATAGCCATGTTCTTAGTAGAGACATATGCCAAGTCTCCAAGAGCAAATGGCGCTCGCTGCCTCTTTCGATTTGCGGTGCGGACCTGTTTAACTCGTGCCGCAATAATGCTGTCATGAGCACGCATCACCGCTGTCTTCATCCGCTGAGCGAAAACCCTAACGCCAGGGTACTTCTCGGGCTCGTTTGAATCCCAAATGAATGATCGAGGCATTCGACCCGAGTTCAAGAAGAAAGGTGCGAAGCCTGTACTCTCTGAGCGAGCCGAATTAATGGCAAACTCGATTGCAGGGAGCTTCAGCGCCCAATCCTTCTGGAGCGGCTCAATACAATGCCTAAGCATCTGATTGACCGTCTTATTTGCACGCTCAGTCGATCCATCGGACTCAGGATGGTAAGCGCTTGACATTCGAAGTTTTGTTCCAATTAACTTATGCAGTTCCTCCCAGAATGCACTCGTAAACAAAACGTCTCGATCACTCACAATCGATCTCGGTAGCCCGTGTAATTTATACACTTCTGCGAAGACGAGTTCAGCGATATTTTTAGCTGTGTAATCTGTCCGACTAGGGACAATATGCACCATTCCGGTGAGCAAATCAATGATCACAGTCACCGAATCATACGTGCCATCTCTATCTTTAGATTCTGGGAACGGTCCCACAAAGTCAATTCCAATTGCGTCCCAAGGTTGCGAAGGAACGGATAATGGATTCAAGAGACTGTACGGCTTCTGATTACTCGTTTTACTTCGCTTACACGTCCTACAGGATTCGCAGTAGATCTCAATGTCTTTGTACATTGTTTTCCACCATACGAAGTCTCGAAGATAATCATAAGTTTTGCTTGTACTTAGGTGAGCGAGCAGAGAATGACCTTCTGCGATTACAATCTCACGTACACTTCTTCCCTGCACCCGGAGATCTGGTATACACAGACGTTTCCGGCTGTCATCCTTGAGAAAGACCAAGCCATCTTCAATAATAAAGTTTCTATGCTCGGTAGGTTTCTCTATAATGGTTTTAAACACAGTATCCTGACCATACTTATGTCTAATCTCATTCAGAACATCAATCCCGGCCATATCCTTTGTAATATCGAGCTGGGGGATCTTTTCGAGCATTTGTGATGCTTCGACCAAGTCCGTTTCGGCGTTCTCCGAAGCGTCACTTGGCGCTCTTGGCTCGGCCTCGGGGGCACTAATTTTAGACGTGCTCTCACTATTACTTCGAGAGACATCGTCCTTCTTCTTTCTGGCAGGTAATCTGATGATCAGCTTCTGGTTTTTATGGTCTGACTGATTGGCAGATGCTCCACGGTCTTCTGACCCTCGCCCTCCTTCTCTCCACGCGGTCGTGAGAACAACACGGGCGCCACTCGAGGCAACAATTCCTCTGCGCTCCAGGCCTCCTGTCTCAGCCTGGTGAGTTCGTCGCCTCTGCTCTTGCGACGAACATAATTGGAAGCAAAGTAGGACCCTCGCCCTCCAGTCCACCAGAACTGGAGCGAGATAACCTCAGAAGCTCGTTCAGAACAGGCTCCCGGAATCATCATGTTCCGTGTACTCGCTGGAGGCCGTACAGTCCTGGTGCCGTTAGAGTAATACGTGAGAGCGTCACTCAAGATGTCTCCACACCCGAACATAGAGGACTTCAAGAGTCAAAAATGCTNTCCTGGCTCGTCGGGAGATCGCCGATTCACATATACCGATCTCATTTCTTTGACAGAGAGACAGGCAACTGTGCCGACTACGAGTATTGAAGAATATGGTCGCTATTATCGAAATTTTGTCAAAATTTCGCAATATCTCAGGTCGAGGGACAGAATAACAGACCGCGAGATCAGCAACTTTTTCCTGCAAGGATTTGACCTGGCATTCCGAATGAAATTACGCGATCAACTTCGTGCAGAGAAGCCCAAACACCACTCTGACGACCCATACGAATTGGATGAGATCTCGGATGCAGCTCTACTCCTCTTATCTTGCACACATACTACCCCAGTTGGATCACACCAGCCGGGAATTAAACCCGAGCCCAACGGGGTGCCCGTGTATGGTAATTTCTTGTCGACGCAGATTAATTTGGCTGATCTTGCTCAAGAAATGGCTCGACAGTTGGGAATTTTGCAAGAAACAACCCGATAATTCTGTTTCAAACTTTAATTTCACAGTAGTACAGAGCAATCTCCTCGAGGGAACGACTGCGCATTCTGTTCTGAACCGACGCACTATCAAAGAAATTGCCCTTTGGCAGCTGAATACATTAGTCAAGGCCTCTGTTCACGAAACTCTGATGGTTTCATCGTCCTCCCAAATGGCGAACGTGTCATGCCTGGAACCGCACCAGGTTCAAACATGAGCAAAAGGATTAATAATTGGTACAAGACAGGAGCAACTCCCATCCCGATTGTGTCCAGTAATCTTGTCCAGATTGTTGAGGCCACCTACGTGCCCATCACGGAAGCGTCCATCGCAGCTACAGATGATGTCACAATGCTAGAAGCCATTGTCAGGAATCTCCAGGCAAGAGCTGATCAGCTAAGACAGAAGCTGTTTACAAGAAAGCTCACTTTGCAAAGCCCGAATCTCAAGAATACCGCCTCGAAGGATTTAAATAAAATACTAGGAGAACAGCACCAAACCGCGATGAAGATATCGCCACTATGCGAGAAAATTGCAGATCAGGAAGTCGCATCGCAAGCTAACAAAGACTGTTCAGAAGACAGAAGCACGATATATTTAACAGTGCAGAAGCTGCCATATCAAATTGAGGGTGATCAAGTTTCCTCGGCGAAATCAGTAGAAGAAATACAGGCAATAAACATCATCTTGGAAAGAGATTTGCCTCTGGAGGCAATTTTAGATGACGGGTCTCAAATCATTACCATCCGCCGAGCAGTATACGAAAACCTCGGCTTGCCTTTACGGAATGACCAGCCATTACTAATCGAATTGTCTAATAGGTCCAGAAATCATGCAATCGGATATCTGCGAGACCTGAGAATTAGCATTGGCCGGCACGATTTCTACGTGCAAGCACAAGTCGTTGAAGATACCACCCATGATATGATCCTTGGCCGCCCTTTCTATACACTTACAGAAGCCCGGATACACCATTTGAAAGATGGGAGATCAGAAATGATTTTGATGGACCCAAACATTCAAGAATTGCTACAGGTCCCAACCCATTCACATAAGAATATTGGAGCTGCTCATCAAGATGTTTATTTTCATCACCAACCTCAAGGAAAGACAAAGAGGACCCCGAACGACGCATTAAGTGGAAAATGCGCCACTTCATCCATGCAGAAAATATTTCAGTCATCTTCAACAAAACAGCGACTTAAATCTATTTATTCAACCTTACTGGCTAGTTGTATTTCGGAGAAATTCTTCAACGATGCTGCAAAGTCACCCAGGAAGCCGGAGTAGTTGACTGGGAAGTCAACATTTAAAGTCCCGGGGAGATGTAAGGTATAGAACTCACGTGCGTACGGAAACTCGAGTCAATGACACGCGTCAGTTCCACGTCGGCATGACTGTGATCGGTCCCTTCGTGCTGGTTGCTACTGTGCCACCATTTCGTAGCAAATGACTCACTCAGACATAGCTATAGTATAAATACGCACTCTCATGTACATATTTCCTCAGTTGAATTTACCCCCAACTCACCACGCCACGTTTAGCCCAGCCCAGTTGTTTGTTAGATCGCGATTTGCCCAGTTTAACGCCCACGAAGACTCGATTGACACCCGATTACTCGGTTCCCACGATACGCCGACGCCTTGTTTAGCTCGCCACTCAATATTTGATTGATATACGCAGGAGAATAGTACACAGAATCATTTGTCCGACTGCTCAGATACCTACCCATCACACCATCTCCACCCCACCTCTCTAGAACCACGAACGAGTGGAGCTCGTTCACCCTCACCCACCTCGGTTATTTCCGAACTCGCGCGTGCATCGCGCCTTACACTTCGACTAAGTCCGTTTCGGCGTTCTCCGAAGCGTTGCTTGGCTCTCTTGGCTCGGCCTCGGGGGCGCTAATTTTAGACGTGCTCTCACTGTTACTTCAAGAGACATCGTCCTTCTTCTTTCTGGCAGGTAATCTGATGATCAGCTTCTGGTTTTTATGGTCTGGCTGATTGGCAGATGCTCCATGGTCCTTCTGACCCTCGCCCTCCATTTTCTCATGCGGTCTGTGAAGAACAAACGAGTCGCCCACTCGAGCAGCAAATTCCTCTGCTGTCTCGGGCCTTCCTGTCTCAGCCGGTGAGTTCGTTGCCTTCTTGCTCTTGCGACGAACATAATTGATAGCAAATGTAGCTATCTCGCCCTCCAGTCCGACCAGAACTGGAGCTGAGATAACCTCAAGAGCTCGTTCAGACATAGGCATCCCAGAATCATCATGTTCCGTGTACTCGCTTGGAGCACGTACAGTCCCTGGTGCATCGTTAGAGTATATACGTGAGAGCGCATCACTCAAGATGTTCTCCACACCCAGAACATAGATGACTTCAAAGTCGAAAATGCTTATCTTTTCCATCCATTGAGCCTGCCGTCCAGACAAGTTTCGTTGCTTCAAAAGATGGATGAGGCCTTTATGGTCTGTAAGCCAATGAAAGTGAGTGCCTTGCAGAATGTCTCGGTGCCTAAGCATCGTCTCGACACCCGCTAACAGTTCAATTTCGTGTACAGCATAGTTCTGCTGTGCTGGAGACAGTTTTGCTGAAAAGAACACTGCCACATCTGCATTCTTCCAGTCTTCTCCTTGGCTTACAATCCCTGCAATCCCCGTCGCACACCCATCTGTCACGATGTTGATATGGGGTGCGTCTTTTCCATATTTTAATGGCTTTCTGTGATGATCTTTACATTTCACAGTTAGCTCCTTAATTTCATCGAACGCCCTCTGTTGTGTCTCACCCCACCGAAACGGGACCGAGTCACTCGTTAGGCTATGAAGAACACCCATCAGAATTTGCACCCGGTCAATATCATCCGCAAGGTAGCCCGCTGCCCCAAGGAACCCTCAAAGAAGGTCTCGGTTTGTCAGCGCTTTCCATTGGGACAATGCATCGACTTTATGCGGGTCCATTTGAATGCCTTCTTCGTCAACTATACGACCCAAAATCTTGACTCGCTTGGACAAGAAATCGAGCTTATTCGCAGAAAGGTAAAATTTCTCCCTTTTCAACACATCGAGAACAAGTTTAACGTGCTCTATATGCTCTTCAAGGGTGTCCGAATAGATGACTATATCATCTAAATAGACATCCATGAAAATTCCAATGTACGGAGAAAAGATATGGTTCATCAATGCCTGAAACGTCGCAGGTGCATTACAATCGCCTATTTGGACAACGTTACTAACCATATTTCCCTGTGGCGTAGCGAATGCCATCTTCCAGACGTCTTTCGGATCGATACGCATCTGTTCATATGCATCCTTCAAGTCCAGCATCGAGCGGTACGGCTTTGCAGCGACTCAATGAGTTATCCCTTCAATATCTGGGAGTGGACTCGAAAGTTTCTTTGTATTCTTATTCCGTGGATTTCGAACTCTGGCTCTGTCCTGGCTTTGCAGGCTTTCGGAATGAACATCATAGGTACGGTGTTTCGAGCATGTTGTCTCCCCACCGACCCGATTTAACATAGCATTCCTTTTAGCTGTCCATTCTCTATGAATGCCTCTGACATCGTGACGGACGCCAAGGGTAAACCATATCTTCATCTATAAGATGAATCTGATGATTGATAGCTCGTAGGGGCGGTAAAGGTGTCTCCGCCACCGTTTTACATAATGGAGCTGCATACTCTCAAAGGTACTCTCGCACCTCTTCGAAATTCTCCTCGCGCAGCAGCGCAGTCCTCGATGCAACCTTCCTGACACTTATTCCTTCAATAGGTAATGATATGTCACTTCCAATGACGCATCGAGTGGGATTAAACCCAATCATGATGCTGTGTTGGTACAACCACGGCGTTCCGAGTATGAGATCATAACTCGAGACGTTTAAAATATCAAAGGTACGGTCCTCGTTGATATTCTGATACTTAAACCGAGTTGATATCTGATAGTTAACTTTAGAGCGTGATCCCTGAACTGCCAACTGTACATTCAATGGTGATGCTAGCTCTCTTTTCTTTAACTTTAGCTGATCTGCTAATGTGCTGGACATAAAGTCACATAGCAAACCCGAATCGACGAGCGCCTGAGCTAAGCGCCCATCGATCTCAACGGCTATTCGGATCAGTTCAGGTACCACCCTTGAAAAATCTTTCGTGAAGGCTGCCATCCTGTGTGCTGATGGGTAAGCCTCATCTACTTTCGCTTTTGATGCTGAGCAATGAATATCAAAGTCTTCATCTAGCTCAATCATGTAAGTTTCAAGAAATGAATCCATCCACTCATCATCATCACCATCATCATTGTCCTCGCTCCACCCAGCCTCCGAGGGTATCTCAGGTGGTGCCTTATCAAACAATGTGTCAAGGTCCCAGCTTTCAAGCTGATTGAAGTTCTCCACAGACATGTCCCGTAAGTGCTTTGTTAATTGTCACAGGTACCACTGTCTGATATCAAGACGATGGTTTGTCAACTCCTCCGGAGTTATACTCGTCACCAATCGCGCTATGATGTCATATATCCTGTAGGCGTTCGTATATCTATCCCACACGATTTCAAAACGATACATATTGTTTCTTTTTTCTTCTGAGCAGTGGTAATAATTGAAAAAACACTCACCAAATGCGAGCTTCCATGCTCCATTGAGTGCCCACAAATCTCGCTTTCGTGGCGATTTCTTGTGCCATCAAGGTAAGGGCTTCACCTGTACTCGTTCACGTTGCGTGCACTTAATTGCATACCACCGGCCGATCAGGAAATCGTCTCATAATGCCATTGAGGCCTCGAGTACTTCTGTTTCATTGGTCACCTCATCCTGTATGATTAGATGACCCGGGTAGCTAGGGTACACATTAAAACGATTGTTTACCTTGCCTTCCCAGCAAGGATCTCCCAGATAGGGTCGCATTGCATCCAATAAGTGCTCAACTTGTTTGCACAATGGATCGCCAATCTTCCCGTCCACGTTTTTAGGCGTGTCTTTGCTCTCCGGATCGTACAACAGCCTCGCGGCCTCCTCATACGATAAGGTAGGACCTACTTCGACATATTCCTCGGGTGCTTCTTCAAAATCTGACTCGCACGTCCAGGAATCATTCTCATCGACTGCGCCGGACATGAAATTGGTGAAGTCTTGGAAGACTTCACTCCTTTCTGTGTCACTCCCCGTGTCAAACAAGACATTTGCCAACATTACGGACAACGCTCCGACCGATTTTGCTGGCTCTGTGGTGCCTTCCAGGGTTTGGTACTGTTTCTCCTTTTGAACAGCAAGCTCTATGCTGAAGCTCTTCACTCCTGGAGGTTTGCTTCCTTTGCTCGAGGCTACTGTCTGGGCCTTGGGACACTGGCGTGAGATGTGTCCCTTCTCGCGGCAATGGAAGCATTTACCTTGCTTGCGAAGAAGTGTCTTCTCCTCCTCGGTTAGCTCCGGTTTACTTTCTTTCTTCTTATCACTCTCTTTTCCTTTATCTGACCTAGACTTCTCATTGTCATAGGGCTTAAAGGGTTTTGATGAGCTTGAAGGTGCGCTACTATTATTATTGTAACGACTCTTTGTGTTCTGATTTGTTTGCTTGCTCGAACTAGTGCTCGCGTCGCGATCTCCTAAAACGAGGCGATCAGCGATCTCGTGCCGCTCAGCAACACGAATGACTTCATTCCAAGACGAGGTTTGAGGGTCTAAGTTCTCCCTCCACAACGCTCGCTGTAATTCAACCCTCAAACCATTCCACAATTTGTCAACACGTTGACGCGTCGAGGATGACCCGAGGGTACAGAAGACTATCAATAGCTCAGCTGCATACTCTCTGACTCGCAGGTTGCCCTGTGTCATCTTTTCTAGCTTACGACTTTGCTTCAAACGGAAGTCAGGTGGGAAGCAGTAATTGAAGAGACCCTTCATAAACTTCTTCATGCTCCACCCTTCGGTATCCATTGATACTTCCGTCGTATAGAACTTATAAGCTTTACCAGTCAAGTAATCAGTACATTTAGATATCCGATCGTACTTTGGGATATTAGCCTCCCTGCAGAATCTCGCGCATTGGGTTGCAAAGCGATAGAATTTCATTGGGTCAGCCTCACCGCTGTACTTCTCGGGTGTCGTCGGCGCGATTTGCTTATACACGGTGCGCTTCTTTTTCTTTTTGTGATCCTCCTCATCTTCCGAGTCAGACAGATCTGAGTCTGAAGGGTCCTCATCGTCTGAGGACGATGAATCTTCCTCCTCATCCTGCCCATCTGCTGCGCCTCTGGTATGCTGCTCGGGTGGATGTTTCTTATTTCCGTTAAGTGCCCAGCTAAGATAACTGTCGGGTGCTACCTGATTGCTGGCACGTAGGACTTCAGGCCTGGAGTTTCGAACTCGAGACGGCGTTTGCCCCACAGGGAGAGGCTCCCGCTGCATCTCTCGCCCTCCATCCGACCTCATCTCGTTGCGCCCTCCTGACATCGCTTTACGCCCTCCAGCACTTGCGGTGGGGCGCCGCGTGGCCTGTCCGATCAACGCTTCCATCTCGTTCGAGAGTGGACTGGCGGTACGGCATGGCGCATGTTCTTCAGCAGCCTTGGCTTCCTTTTTCTGACGTCGGTATTCCTTCTCCAGCGCCTTGGCTTTCTCCTGCATCGCGCGGACTTCCTCTCGCGTGATTTGCGGAGTCTCGTCGGTCGTTTTACGGGTCCCATTCGGTGCACCTGGTGAGTCCCTTTCAAAGACATTATCATTGGTTTTAGCTAATCCACGGTTGTCCCTAGTATCTACTGGGGTGTACCGCATGTTTCGGTCGCCCTGTACGGCCGCCGACTCTCTAATCCCTGCGAGGAGCGCATGCGGCACCTCGGGATCACTTTCATCCTCGGGAATCCCAGCTGCTCCCCAATTTCTGGGGTCCACAGCCTTGCCCCTCCCAGACGGGCCAGCATCCGGTGGGGGAGACTCCTGTTCGTCTTCGCTGGGTTCCGGCTCATCGACGAGCGGCCCATACCTCTGAAAGAGACGACGCTCGAGCGCCTCGAGGTTGTTTCGAGTTTGAGCCACCGCGGCCCAAGCCTCGTCCAGTGCGTCGTCACGCACTGGTCTTCGATTGGAGTCAACACTCCGCGAGCGTACCTGCCTAACAGCTGCGGACCGAGAGGCATTCTNTTCCCCAAGCACCAGAAACTCTCGATTTCGCAGTTCAATCAACCGGTGTGGTGGAACCACATGTGGGGATGGCTCAGTTTCATCCCCCTCGCCCCGTCCTTCATCGCTTGGCTGTTCGAGCCATTATGCTGGGTGCCCCGCATCAAAGAGTTTGGGGTGAAGGTGGGATGCAAGGGCCAGCCACAGACTACGGAGAGATGCTACACAATGTGGGACGACAATGCAAAGGTGTGGATGGAGTGCGAACGCCGACTTTTACGATGTGCAGATGTCATCCGCTTTCATTACAAGATTCCCAGTACGAGACCCCCACCACCTTTGTCATTCGGTTTCGACAAACCACACAAATCACACTCAGTAGTGGAAAGGATGATTAATGTTGCCTGGGATTGGTTTGTTATGTGGATGGGCTTTCTGTCGTATCTGATTGCCCAGTCGCGCTCGAACGCGTATAACTGGCCAGATCACGGTCGTCCAGACTCCAAAATCACGGTGTGGTATGAGGTGCTTATGCATGAGGACTTCACCGAGAGGTGGCTCAACGGTCTCATGGCATCTTCGGTTGGCGATTTCTCTCTGCACACGCCTCGGGCCGGCATTGTCATCAACTGGAGGCATACCGACCAAACCCGGCCCCCAATAAAGTGGTTCCTCAATCTCGACATACCCCTCTGGTTTCCGTGGACAGTGTACCACGAGGAGTATATCCGCTCCACGGGCAAATGAGACTTCATCCGACCCCCTGGACACATCCTGCAAGACGCTATCACCCCCATCTTCCATAGTCCCAATCTGCCCCTGGCAGCTCTCATGATGCAGCGGTTCCTCCATACAGATTTTGAGACAGAAGATCTTGACAAGAACCTTGTACAAATCTTGCGACTAAAGTATGCAACCTCCTTCGTCGTTGACCTTGTGACGTCCCAATATCTCGCTCAAGTAGATGACCTGCCATCCCTTGGATCTGCCGAAGCACGCACCAGCTTAGTACCAGAGGTGCAGAAGGCAGTCTCGGGCCAAAAGGACGCACAACTACATGCCGCAGGGGATGCTGCTAGGATACCGTTCCAGTCGACCGGGATCTAGAGGGCAAAGGTCAGCTGGTTTATCACTGGCTCCAATTCTTTGAGGCCTGGGAGAAAAGGCAAATGGCGCTTGCAGGAGCACAAACTGCCCATGAACGTGCGGCAGAACTCCGGCGAGAGAGCAACCCACCGACCAGAGAAACAAAGATGTTTACATGGAACAAAATCATCTCTTCAGGAGGCTAGATCATCTTTATGCGGGTGAGAGCCACCAAATGAGAGCACCAAGACCTCTTGGAACAATACCCACTGCACCAACATCGTTACAATGCATTCAAAAATGAGTGGGATTTCTTCGAGGGCTTTGGGAGAGAGGATGATGCAGAGAAGGAGGAGTATGCTGGGTACATGCACTCAGACTCGGAGGATGAAGAAATCGAGTTTTCGGAAGGCCCGTGGGATGAAGACGACCCTTCGCATGAGCCTGCATTTTCACCCGCTTCACCCGAACCAACACCAACGCTGGCGGATGAACTGGTACTTCCTGCCACACCAGAGGTGGCACCAGTAGTAGAACACACCTGGCAGTTCTCGGACGATATCTTCAAGCGGATGACTCTCACCTATGGTTTCTGCCCCCCTGCTGAACCAGTGCCGGCGGTACCTCCCTTACAGGCCTGGGATCAGGTCAAAGGTATACTAGGTTTCATGCCCAAAACCCAGTTGCCCTGGTCTGACAACAAGAAGAGATCTGCTGCAGGCTTTATCCAGCAGCTGCTTCAAGGCTTGAGTGGACTTGCAACGACCATGCCGGAAGGGGTGGGGACTTGGCTTCAGCTTGATGGAAGGGCAGCTGCACCACCATGCAACATCTGGGTGTCCCCTATTTCGGATGAGCAAGGGTTTTCGACCCAGGACAGAACCCAGAAGTCGACCGGCTAACCGGGACAGAGGCCGGCTAGCGGATGTGAGGGTTTCTGACAGTGAACACGAGATGAGGGGATATGTCGAGTTCGATATTCCGACTGAGGAATCTACTACTGTACATGGGTATTTATGCTATGTAGGATAATGTACCATGATTATGTAATAGACAACCCAGCCGAGACAATGAGAACAATGAAGGACAAAGGAACAATGGCTAGGAGACACAATGGATGTGAGCCGGAACATGGCATGTCTCGGAAGCATCCCGGAAGTGCACGGCTCATCCCTGGAAGAGCACGGCTCGTCCCGGATGTCTCAAGAGCTGGATAATCGAGCCGGGAGCTGGGTACAGGTCGTGACAGTACCTCCCCCTTATGGCCGAGCCCTCGAGGCCCAAATTAGGTCTGGAGTTAGAAGAAAAAAATGAGGGTGGGCTGGCAGAGGTAAAGAATGAGGGTAAGGGGTTGGCTGTACCACAGAAGTGATGTGGAAGCAAAGGCAGCTGCCCCGGAAGTCAAAAATGCGGAAGCCAGAAGTCGGAAGTCGAAAAATGCGAAAGTAAGTAAATGTAAGTAACAAAAATAAGTAAAGGGGTCAGCTGGGTCACGGATGAGCCTCGGATGAGTCTCAGAAGAGCAGACAGCCGCCCCAGAAGCACAGAAAAGGGAGTGGACTTGGGAAACTCAAAAAATGCGGAATACGAGAGGGGCCAGAAAGGCACAAAACATAGCCAAAAAAATGAGCCAGAGGGAGTGTGATGGGTTGTATGCAACGGAAGGGGTTCGGATAAGTACGGATGTGAACGGATGTGAACGGAAAAATCGTCAGATGGTCAGGAATAAAATGAATGTTGAAGTCAAAAATGCGGATACGAGAAGGCAGCTGAAAAAATAGGAAAATGCTGCCGGAAGGGAGTCGGAGCGAGTGGGAGGGATTGGATGACTCGGATGTGAGTCGGATGGCTCGGATGGAGCCCGGAAGTGGCGGAAAACTCAGCCGGATGCATGGCAAACGACGGATTTCGAGTTGAGGGGTGGGGATGGGTGGAGACAGAATACTGGAAGAATGGGCAGCCGGCAGATGTTGCAAGCGGCCCGGATGTGAGGTGTCAGATACCTCGGTTGCAGATGTCTTTGGAAAATGAGGTTGTGGGTTGCGCTAGCACTCGACGGAGTGTAGGGTGGCACTTTGCCGACTTCATCCTTGAACAAGAGCACTAGAAAATTCCAGCTGCAGCAGATGCTGCGAGGGGGTGGGAGCATTCGGAAGGGGTTCGGATGATCGGCTCAGATGTCGGAAGCAGTCCGGATCAGAGACGAGAGCCATGGAAGAGAGTGTGGTCGTAAAAAAGGAGTGAAAGGGATAATACAACAGCGCATCCGGAGACTTGCTGCAGTGCCGGGAATCAATCCTGGCAGAACTTGGGGTGCATCCGAAGTGAATCGGACCGGATGGGTGGCAGAAATCAATCCGGCTGGACTCGGTTTGATGTTAACGCGGTTGGTAGTCAGAATATACTGTAACGACCGTGCCGGAAGGGGTGGGGACTTGGCTTCAGCTTGACGGAAGGGCAGCTGCACCACCATGCAACATCTGGGTGTCCCCTATTTCGGATGAGCAAGGGTTTTCGACCCAGGACGGAACCCAGAAGTCGACCGGCTAACCGGGACAGAGGCCGGCTAGCGGATGTGAGGGTTTCTGACAGTGAACACGAGATGAGGGGATATGTCGAGTTCGATATTCCGACTGAGGAATCTACTACTGTACATGGGTATTTATGCTATGTAGGATAATGTACCATGATTATGTAATAGACAACCCAGCCGAGACAATGAGAACAATGAAGGACAAAGGAACAATGGCTAGGAGACACAATGGATGTGAGCCGGAACATGGCATGTCTCGGAAGCGTCCCGGAAGTGCACGGCTCATCCCGGATGTCTTGGAAGCGTCCCGGAAGAGCATGGCTCGTCCCCGGATGTCTCAAGAGCTGGATAATCGAGCCAGGAGCTGGGTACAGGTCGTGACAGGACTCCCCACATCACTGGACGATCTCAACGATCTATCCCCATCTGCCCTTACAACCGCATTCAACTTCAGCATAATACAACACCCTCTTCGAAATCTGTATACGACACCCCCCAGTCTCCATCCTGTTCATGGTCACTCGGTCTGGAATCAGCAGCGAGCCTTCTCTACGTCTGCCGCCTCCTCATTGCCAACAGTACCCACACAATCCTCACTGTGGTGCACCATCTTGTCAAGAACAACATTCCCTTCTGTACCCTGCTTCTGCGTCAATCACTGAACCCATGGCATCTCGACAAACCATTTGCGCTGCGCTCGTATCAGCGCAACGACCATGTTTTTGACTCCAAGGACTTTGAGAGTGCCATGATGGAAGCTTGTGAAAGACTGGTCCGCCCGTTCAGTCGTGCAGCATTTTTGCATGGTGGTATACTAGGACAGATAGCACAAGAACTGGGAAGCATGGAGGCGGTTCTTGACGGCCCATCTTTGGAGGTCACTGAGCATGAGAGCGGCCATTTCTTTGCCTCAGCACATCCTGGGTCTTTTTACTGGGATGATGAGCTCTCAGAGGACGACGTTGCATGTTTATGTGGGACATACCGCATGTATACAGGTAAAGCCATCCTTTCTTTCTGATCCTTCATGAAAGCTGATGTGTGGACACATGCAGGCCACGGTGAGCAAACAAAGGTTGTCTCATGGTTCCCCTATCCCGAGGACTGGGAGGGAAGTGGTCACGACTGGATGGTGTGGACTGAACACAATGAGTGGTGGTTCAAAACTCACCTAACACTTATCCGGAATCCCGGCCAGCAGAAGACCAGAACACCCATGACTCGACAAGAGTGGTGCGCTGCTGTCTGTGGTGTAGGCAGGAGTCGGAAGGTTGTGCATATGAATAATGAAAGGGCTGAGAGATATGTGGATGCGAAGGTTCCGGTGCCGTAGTCCTCTTGCTCGTTGTACCATCTTGCTAATTGTTTCATCACTGCTGCTCTCAAGTACTCTACTCAATTTTTTTTTCTTGATCAATGCATGGTTTCTTGGTAACAACTTTACAGGAACAGATAAGGAATATTTGTATGCCAATCACGGTGAGTAAACCCTTTAGAAATGACTGCTCCTGCGACGGCGCAGAGTGTCACATCCCATTCCTGAACCCATTGACCATTGTTCCATTGTTCCATTGTTCATTGTTCATTGTTCATTGTTCTGGTTCTCAATGGGTATCCTCTTCATTGTCCCATTCATCATTGTTCCTATTGTTCTTCTGTTCATTGTCTTGCTGGCATTCATTACATAATCTAGATCTTCTCCATTGTCCTCAGTAGTATAAGTATCTAGGTAGTGTACTGGATTCCCCAGCTTGAATCTCAACCTTGACATCCCCTTGCTCAGTGTTCATCCTCTGTCTCCTGGGCCTTGGCCAGGATGACTTCCTCCTGTCTCTCCCCTGTCAATACCAAGGCACCTTCCAGTAAATTGGGGACAACCAGATGATGTGTAGGGGCACAGCACAAGAGCATGCTGAGGCCAAGTCCCCCTCCTGTTCAGGTCATTACACGGAGATCCAGTCATCTGGTTGTAGCAAAGACGTATCGACCTGGACTTGACCATGTCAACCTCGTTCGGAATGATCTTTGCAGTCTTCTTTGGCACACGTTTGCATGGTGCGACTGCAGAGGGAGCGCGGGACTTGCGAGGGTGTAGAATGATGGAGAAAGGGGGCAACTCCTTCTTCTTCTTGACGGCATCCAAAGTGACGCGCTAGAATTTGGTGGTAAGTGATTGCACTTCTGGTATTTGGAGGTGACTTACCGAGACGCTCTTGCACCAGTCCAGGGTTTTCTGGGCCGTCTGGTTTCTGATGCATCATGCTATGGTTGCGATGACCTCGACCATCAAGGTTCGTGGTTGGAAGAACTTGTTACCTTCAGGCGCAACCATCTCGAGCCACTCAGGGCAGTCGAGATGGTCCACACCACCCTCGTATGTGGCCATGATCATGGTGGGACCCTGCTGGGAGTAACTGTCAAACCCACTCTCCAGTGGCAGAGTGACAGACAGCTCGAGGGAGAAGATGGGATATTCCCAGACAAAGAACGAGTTCTCGTTGGGCTATTGAGACAGGTGAGTGCTACAATCTATTTACAATGACATTTGAAACTTACCTCTTCCTTTTGAACCTTTACAAAGCACTCAACCACATCATTCACAAGCAGGTAGTCTAGGGACGGTGCTTGAACATGATGACCAGGAATATTAGTTGGCAGGACTGTGTTGACCAGAGCAGGGCGAAGCCATTGGTCGATAGCGCACGGAAGGCCGTATTTGTCTTTGCGCAATGCTGCAATCTCGGCCTCAGTGAGCGGGTTCACAGTGAGTGGGGGCAATGGCGAGGACAATGGTGTGGGGGGGGGGGGTGGTTTGGCCTTCTTGGGACAAAGCTGAGCCCTATATGCATCAAGCGCACATGGGCGTCTCTGTTTACGCGTAAAAAATTAATGTCACGCAAAATAAGAGGAAGATCTGACTCACGGGTGTGCTCAATGGACTCGACATGTTTTTGTGAGGCTGATGAGGGTTATGGGGCAAGGACCAACAAGCACGATGAGGTGCTAACAACATATATACTTGGTGTTGAAGGACAGGTAATACATTTGGTCTAGCCAAGGTGTGCCGTTGCAGATAGCTTGACCCTCTGGAGCCTGGATAATTAGGACACACAATCTGTCGCATTTCCATTATATATTATCTATCTTGAATTACGGACAGAAATTGTGTTCTATCTGTCATTGCTATCCTAAGGCCGGATAACTACTCTTTCTGAAATTGGAACACATCGTCTGTTGTCGTCACGCATAGATAGGACAGACAGTGGGATACATAATCTGTCTTGCCTATCTGGGGGGCGGAAAATTCCTGCCAAAACGCAGTGACTGTGGCTACTATCTAACTACTCCCGCAACAAGCCCACCGAACCGGCCTCGAGCTGAACCGTTCACGTGACTTCGGCATTACCCGATCATCACGTGCGGGGGCTAAAAGTCAAAACCTGTGAACAGCACGCCCTGTCACAGAATATTATACAAACGGCGCCGATATAACAACCACCGAAGTGGTCCAACCGATCCCGAGGACGGCCAGCCTTGGCTCCGACGGGCAGCATCCCCCAAAGTGAAAGAAAGCCCTTCTAGACGATCCGCTTCACCGCCTCTCATATTCAGAGGTAGCCTCGTGCCTCCGAAATCTCCACCTCCTCCGCCTCCCCGACGCACAGAACCAAGGGTGGAATACCTTGCAGCATCTCTCCAACCCTCAGCACCCCCTAGAAGATCCAACATCATCGCGAAAACTCATCGTCCTCGACCTGAACGGCTCTCTCCTCCTCCGGAGCGCCGACATCATCCTTCACACCGCGGGGGCCCACAGAAGGGACAACCAACGAATTCCCGCTAGGATCCTTACGCAGACCCCACCCAGCTCCGTCCATTGCGTACGGTGCACCCGCGACCGTATCTAGGCGCGTTCAAGGCTTATATCCTGCACGAGCAGGCGAAGAAGTGGCTTGACACGATGGTCTGGAGCTCGGCGCAGCCGCACAGCGTGGCGGACATGATGGAGAAGTGTTTTCAGGACAGGAGGGACGAGTTGAGGGCTGTGTGGGCGAGGGATACGCTGGGGTTGTCGGGGGGATGAGTATCGTGCGTTCAATCCTAAATTTCTTCTTTTCTGCCTCGTTTATCTAACATTTGTCCGATACAGATCGCAAAACACAGACGCTGAAGGACCTCGAGAAGCCGTGGTCTGAGCTTCCTTCGCCGCATACAGCCACCCCCGATTCCCATTCATCCCCCATCGAACCCATCGCCCACAATACTTCCAATCCTAACACCGAGCGTAAGTCACCATCGCAAACCCAACGCGTCCGTTCAGCACAGACAACACTCTTAATCGACGACTCTCCTCTCAAGGCTGCTCTACAACCATGGAACCACCTCTGCATCCGCACATACGTGCAGGAGATGCAGCGTTGGGGTCTCGGCGTCGCAGATTGGGAGGTTGCTCGAGCTCAAGCACGAGAAGCTCGCGAAGCGAGGGAGGAGACGGAGAAGGAGGCTGGACGCAGGAGGGAAGCAGAAGCCCAGGGTCATGAATCGTCCACTTCGGCCCCGGCTTTAGAGCAGCAAATGATCGAGGGAGAAGCTGTGCCATCACAAGCGCATGAGGCGGAGGCGGAGGCGGAGGCTGAAGGCGTCTCTGCTGAGAAGTCAACCAAGAAGAGAAAGCTGAAACAACTTGTGAAGACAGAAGCAGTTCAACGCGCGAAGGAGGAGAAAGAGCGCGAGGTGCTACTCGCCATGGCCGACATCGAGGATGGAGAGGAAATAGACGTGGAAGAGGCACTCGCGAAACTCGAGGCAAAGATGCGGTACGATGAGACCCTGCTTGCGGTCGTTGGCGTCTTGGATCGGATAAAGCACGAAAGCAACGTCGCGGGCTGGATGCTTGTTGGAGGATTGTTGGATATTGGGCTGCTTGTGGAGACCATCGAAGACACGAAGGCGTCAGAAGGAAAGTCTAGCGAGTCGCAGCTGGTACTCCTACACCCGCAAAACGGCGACGCGTCGGTTCCTCCCCCCGAGCTGAAGATAAGGATGGCCAGCCCAAGGTGGACAACGATGTGGAAGCCCGCTCCTCCTCACCTCCTCCCATGCCTCCACCATCCTCTCAGCCCACCTCATTAGCCGATCGATCTTCACCCGCCCCAGAACCGATGGACGACAGGGCAGTAGAGGAGCAGTCGTCGACGGGCGTACCGCTAGAGTCAGACGTTCATTCATCTCTCCCTACGGCGAACGGGGACGCGCATAAGACTCTGAGCCCGAGTCCCTGGTACGAAAAGCCTGAGGTGATGGCTTACTGGGCCGAGCGAGGTCGCCAGGCGCTCAAAGAGCTTGGAATCGAGGTGGAGAGTGGCATTGTTCCCTTGCCGGGTGGACCACAGCCTTTGGCAGTAGTCGGGCAGTTGCTTTTTGGTGCTCATTGTCTTGCTCGTTATTTTTCTGTCCGAACTGAAATGCTTGCCGGTTTCTTGCGGCCTTTGGCGCCTTGACTTCATGCATGATGCTTCTGGTAGTCTTCACCACCTTCCCTTTTTCTCGACAAATAATTAATGTTATTCCTGCCCATACTCGCCACTTGTTGCATCGTCCTCTTTTTTTGCCGCAATATATTCTGTTGCTCTGTCCACGTCGATTAGATTATGCCCATCAGATAGGAACAACCAGTGTTCCTCAAATTCATCCGGTTCTGCGATTGAAGAGTAGATACAACAAGTAATACAATATTGTCTGCCCATTCAGTGAATGAATCTTATCGTGGCCTCCATTTTAGACGTCCGCGCCTCCGGTCAATGCAATTGGACTGAAGTAGACGCTGGCGGTACCAGAGAGATAGCGAGCTTTGACCAAGTTGGCAGCATCCTAAGTGAACCGAATCAATCCCGGCGATTTCGGTAAAAGAAACGCCACCCACCTTCAGAAGATCCTTGCATTCTCCATGGTCAACCGGACCTGCTCTACGCCCATCAAGCTCGATATCAAACGCATCCCGCTGCTGACTTTGTCCTCCTTGTCCTCGGGCTTCAGCTCTACGCCCTCAGCTGCCTTGCGAATGTCAGAGTCAGGGGCCGCGACGAAGCAAGTAAAGTGGAGATCCGTCTCTGCGACGGCGGCGGACTGGCCGGAGCTCGCCGACTCAGAGTGGATGTTCGAAGAGCGGCGTGGTTGCGAGCAGATGGGCACGCTCGTTTGGGGTCTTGTCTGCGTGGAGGGAAGTAAGCCACTAGTAGTGGGAGTGGGGAACAAACTTTGGCATTCGATGATGAACTTCTGGAGAGGGCCTGTGGGTGTGGGGGTTACATCGGACTGTGGTGGATCCGTTAGGAAGACTTGGATGAGTCTCGATGATCTAGATTACATCTGCGAGTGCATGAATGATCCCAATCGTTCCACAGGCGTTTCCTATCTATACAATCCTTATCAGTATCAAATTGCAAAAAAAAGAAATGGGAACATACTGTTTGCTTCACCCAAAAGACTGTACTGTCGATCTTTGGTTGTCCATCTCGTGCGATGCGTTCGTCTTCTTCTTTGCGTCTCGCGTCTCCTTCGGCATCGATTGGGAAAAGCAAGACGACAGCTTTCACGGGCTCTGGAACCATGGATAGGAGCTTCAACCAAGAATACCGTTAACATTTGAGAGAGAACTTAAGCCATGCGACGTACATCTTCATCCAGTCCATAGACGTCAACAAAGTGAGCTTGTGAGGTGACCAGACCAGCCTTCTCGGCCCACTAGACCACATTTCATGCTCCTTTATTCACTCGAACGACCAATATCGCGAGGAAAGGCGACTAACGAAGTTGAACACGTGAAGACAGAATCGATCAGAGCCCGCAGTGTAAGACCGTTGACACTGCAAACCTCGGGGTTGCTCTCCAAGGGAATCCAGCGGCCCCCAGTCTTGTTTTTGGCGGACATGACGTTCCTATCGTTACTTTTGCGTGATTTCGTGAGCACAGGCCAAAGCGATCAACTTGGTACATAAGGCACATGAGATTCCCTTTCGGTGTTTAGCCCCTATTCGTGTAGATTGTACGCCCATGGGCGATGGTAAGACCCAGTGGGCTCTGAAAGGCTTCAATCACGTCCACGTCAGAATTTGAGTCAGATACTGTTCATAAGTGTCGCAACGTACAATTCTCCCCGTCCCCGAGGGTCCAAAAACATCTAGTGCGCCGGGGTTCTGGGATTGGGCAAATCGAGCGGATACCTACTGCAGGGCCAGGTCAAAAAGGCAAAAAAGGATAGAAGTTCTGTGGTTGGGCGGACTGCAGAAATTTTATCCGCCTGGAGGGTGTTCATACTCCCCTGACAGAGGTCAGCTGGGGCCCCGTCGAGGATCCAAGGGCACTGTCTTGCTGTTGAACAGAACTCCATGAATTTTCTAGAAGCACAAATACTTGGTCACTGGGTCGAAGCCAGGAAGAAAAATGGAGCAACGTACTCTCTCCTT
The DNA here is from genome assembly GCA_013376435.1 of Cyclocybe cylindracea. Lineage (NCBI taxonomy): Eukaryota > Fungi > Basidiomycota > Agaricomycetes > Agaricales > Hemipholiotaceae > Cyclocybe > Cyclocybe cylindracea. The sequence continues at coordinate 452,148 of MPNV01000332.1, read as the reverse complement.
TACTGCCGTAACGTTTCCTGGAATTTGTCCTGACCCGACGTCTGATGAAGGCCTAGTGCTATCTTGAGTGAGACATCCAGCCTGCGGTATTTTCTCCTCAGCAGTATCTCTTTTCATCGGCAGTTGAGGTAAAGAGCACGAAACGGATCTCATGGTTGATTAGCTACCTAGAACCGTCCAAAGATGGTGTGAGGAAGATTGAAATTTGGGAAATGCGCAAGCCATTTTGTCATTGAAGGATCGACTTGATTCCCTGCCCTATGGCGAGACTGGAATTTGATTTATCATGCGTCCACTTCCAGTGTAAAAGGAGCGAAGCGCATGTATTCGCATGTGAAATATGTCACGAAGCCGTAGAAAGTGCGCCTCCGAAAAAGGGCGAGATCTTCTGAAGGGGCCCGAGTAGAAGACTCGCTGTACCATATGTAAAGTTCTAAGGGTTATCTCTTTGGTGAACTTAGTATAGAATGTTTCTAAGCCTAGAACTTGTATAATTCCGACTACAAGCTTCCATATTCCAGAGATGAGGGGCTGGGCTGTTCCGATTTTTACTCACTGGATGGCTGACTGACACCTAAGATGAACGAAGAGCCCTTTAATCATTAAGCAGCCTGCCTGTCACCCCACGAGAATTTAGAAATGCTACCGAGGGTGCCACAAGGGTAAAATGGAACGCTTTCTCTGGATGAAGGCCTTTCAGAACGATTCTACGGATCCTTCGGTGCAAGACCGCGATTTGCAAGTAGACCCCGACAACCCTTCGGAGTCTTTGATAAAGCTCAACGAGTATTCCATAGGCACCCCAGAGTCGCAGAAGGCACCATTTCCCCTTTGATTATAATGTTGTTCGACCTTCACGTCGTCCCTTACTGGTGTACTGCGAGTGTTGATGGAGTCGTGAATTTGGACCAACTCGGGCCGGAAATAGCGGCAGCACTGGAGTGATTTTCGTCGTAAGGGCCGTGTCTATAACATTGATCAGCTAGACGAATTGTCTCTTTTGAATATTTCTCGACCGCTGAGGGCCATAGAATGTACTTTTTCTGGAAGGGCCAGCCTCTGCAATAAGTGGTTCACTAGTCGTATCAAGAAGTTCTCCGAATCCGTGTTACGAGATGTTTCAGTGGCGCTTTCCCACTCCTGTCTCACGCTCCTTCGTCCAATACTCATAACACAATTACTCATGCTGCAACTGGATCTACTGCTCGTAAGTGATTGGCGCGTCAGCAAAGTTTAAACCCTCAGTTTACATAGCCTAAAGCCTCAAACTTCGAGCGAATCATCTTTTGCAAGAACCCCGTCTGCAATCGATCTTATACTGCAATCGATCTTATAACCACCGCACGCCACTTCTCCGCTTATTCTTATTTCCGTATCGCCATAAAGCCCCATTGGCTCGCATTATTTTCGCTTAGACAGCGGGCATGTCGCATAGCGCATGCAAACAACGGGATTTGATTGTCGGAGGATGAATGCGTTAGATTATGGTGCTGCTATCTTACTTCCATCCCTGGTGAATCTCAGCGTTATAATTCCCCTCTCCAGTGTAATTCGACTTGTACTACCTGTATCCGCCCCACTTTGAACTCAGCGGCTCTGATTGCTATGCGCCACACGGACGATCACTTTGATCGATCTACGCACATACCATAAATGCACATCGCGAACTTCGAGCCACGTCGGCGGTGACATGTACGTGGCGTGGATGGGTGATGGACGCTGCTGTTGCTTACCGGATGGTAATTATAGAGCCACTGCCAATGTCACGACATCTGGTGATATGGCACTTTAGCCGCCTGTCAATGTCACTCAGCTCGGGGATCGAAATTAATTCCATGTGAGATACCCTCAATGTTTATATCCGCCATCTAATCCTTTGACGAGAAAGCGTCGGAAGCGGCGTATCAAAATAGTTGAGATAGGAAAGAACGTGTCGTGTCTGGGGTCCCGCGTCGTCTTTCGAAGATGCGCTGCTAACTGTCGGCTCGTCTTTGATTGAGTGGGGATATGGCATCGAGGGTGTTACTGCCGTAAAAGCGTTTGGCTTGACAGAGCAAACAAAGCTGCGCAAAACCAACACGGTAAGATTTATCAAAGGGCTTGATTGGCCGTGCCAGATAGCGGGGTCGATCTGGGACTTGGAGTGTGGAGAGACGGAAAACTCGGGAGTGAGAACAAGGAAGGCAGTGATCTCACAAAAGGTTCCAAGTTGTCTATTCCAAAGAACACCCCAGCCCTACATTAAGGGGATCTCGGTATAAGAGGCGTCCGAGCACCACCAGTGATCTTCGCCATCTTGCAACTACCACAAAGTCCCTCCAGCAGCGCACCATCTGTCCACGATGAATCTGCCACAACCACAAACTGTTCACCTCCACCAGCCGACTGCTCAGTACGCCACCTACAACATGCCGGCACCACCAGAACAGCCCATGTTCGACGCCTCGTCTACTTACTACATGCAGTATAACCCGCAGGCAGAGGCATATCCGCCCTACGGCGATGGCTTTAGTCTTTCCTATGTGCAGGTCCCGACTTCCGTGACGGTACGATGGACCTCGAGTTATTCCTTCACGATCTAAGCGTGTTCCAGGATTCCCACAACAGCAGCATTCTGCCACCAACGACGACGGACATCGACACATGTCTGTATTCTTCCACTGGGTACGCTGACTACATTACGCCGCCTCCATCCACCGAATCCTCCTTCTCACCGACTCAGAGTCTCGAACCCGAGGACTCCACTGTCGTGGCTATTTCGACTGCCTTCCATCCTCAAGCGCATCCACACTTGCCGCCTACGATATAGTCTTTTCGGCATCTGACGCCGTGCTCTTCTACGCCCATTCGTCAACCATCCTCGCTGCCTGCCATAACGCTTCAGTACGTACATTGGCGGGAACCTGAATGATCCGAAATTCCGTGATCAGCTCATCCAGCTCGACGCACCTTCGCAAGAGCTTAATGTCATCCTCCACATGCTTTATGGCACTTCTTGCGCAGCCCACTCGCCTTTGCTGGAGACTCTTATCAACGCAGTCGACCGAATGCCCAGCTATTCGATTGTGCCGGAAGAACACATCGTGCCGTCGTCACACCTTCACATCCTTCTTCTTTCCTACGCTCCGTTGCATCCCCTCGAGCTCTATACGCTCGCAGCGTGCCACAACTTGAACTCTCTCGCGATCAAGACCTCCTCGCATCTACTCTCGTACTCTCTGCAGACCATTACTGATGAACAGGCGGAGCGTATCGGCGCCGTTTATCTCAAGAAGCTGATGGTGCTGCACTTCGGGCGCTTCACGGCGCTTAGGAACATTCTACTACAGCCTCCCCACCCCCATCCGCCCACGCGAGAGTGCGATTTCACCCAGCAGCGCAAGCTCACCAGAGCGTGGGCGCTTGTCAGTGCATATCTTGCATGGGATGCCAGACCAGGTATCTTGCCAATTGGGCTCCTTCATTTCTCTTTGCTGATCTCCGAATAGACCTCTCAACTCACTCGATGCAAGCAGCGCTTAATCCGCTGATGGAACAGCTTTCTTGCGAGAGCTGCCATCGAGCATTGCGTGATCGAATCAAGGACGTTGTGGTACAGTGGGCGTCGGTTAAGGTGAGCCTTGACACATGCACCCCCACCGAGTGTATTTTTTTTCCCAATAATTCTTACGAACGAGCACAACGAAGGTCGGGGTGCTGTACCCTGACCTTCCATCTACGCCCTGGCCTTTCGTGATAGGTTGCCTGGGGGGGCGTCATTCGATCATCCACATCTTTCTTTTTCCTCGACCTCTCGGCCTGTCGTTTCTCGCTGGTTTAGGGTTATGTTTCTGGTAGTATGTAGTTTTGGTTTTACTCATATTCATACCCACAGCGCACTATTTAAAGGGTTCGACGGAGGACTCTCCTGCCAACGCGCAAAACCAGCTTCCCCAGCATCTTTCTTTCTTTCTGGACGCCCAAACAAACTTCTCGAAGTCGAACTCGCCAAACAAAAAAACACTCTTTTAACGGCAAAATGGACGATCGCGCCTCGACAATTTCACGTTATCTTTTTTGTCACCGTGTAATTCTTACCTTCCTCCCATTCCTTCGCCCGGTTCCCTCCTCTGTGCTTCTTCGTGCCCGTACCATGTTGCGTCTACTTCTCGCAAACTTTATCCGCCATCTTGCTTCCTATTAAATTATTCTGGACTTTAGGTAGGCGACGTTGTTGACCAATTAACAGTACTGTAACCGGACTTCTCTAAACTCGGTGCCTTTCTGAGTGGATATTGCTGAATGGCTCCGGAAATCGCGCAAGTACTACTCGAGAAGCTAGTCCCGTTAGGGCAATCGTCATCTAACGATCTGTGCCCACAGCTTACGGCACTTGAGTCTAGATCCTTAAGTCTAGATCGTCTGGTGAGCACACTTTGACGGAATCAATGCTGTCAGGCGGATCACGGCCCTGAATATGCTACCCTCATGTATGTGTTCAAGACTGTTCAACTACTAACTGCCTGTGACGCAATAACTGAGGGGGAAATGGGAAGAATAGACGGCGGTCTACAGTGCTGAGTGGGCGGCCTCTAGAAACCACCAAATTGGCGTTGACTCGGAAATTTGCCTGGAACGCTATTGAAAATAAAATCTAAATGACAATGAATAATGGAGACCACAGAACATGGTGTGGTCTTTCACACAGAAAAATTAGAAATAGCATTGGAATCCCCCCGGATGAAACAAGTGTCATTAATTGTAGGAGATCGGGGAAACTTGGCCTAGAAGGCTTGGAAGGGAGAAGACGCAAGACCGCGTTAAACTGATGAAAGCGACAATTAGAAGGAAGGAAGAATTGATTATTGGTGATTAGAAATCTAATCTAACCAAGACACATCGTGAATCCTGGTGCGGCCGGGGAGTTTTATGTCTAGGGAAAAAGATGCACTATCTTTAATCCTGGTTTTCCATCGCAGCCATGTAAGTAACGATTGGACCATAAGCGCCCCAATCAAAAATTTCAACGCATCCCGATTGGCTTTCTATGATACTGCTCTTCTTGGCATAATTTCGATGCACGCAGCACGGATTCTGATCGCCAGAAGCGATAGAGACCCGTCCTACTTCGAAAAGGACGGTCGCTTCAGACGAGAGCAGGTGGAACACATAGCTCTATACCTTGGGTCAGTTTCAGGGACTATATGGCCTCCATAAAAACTTGGTCTGAATAACATGTGGCTGCCGGTGCTATGAAGTCGTCGGACACTCGACTGCGAGTTTTGCCCTCGTGTTTCGGGTTATTCGCCCACCTGAGCCGCAACAGGTTAACGAGGTGCCTTCGGGAGCGTAGGCCTTGACGGACTGCTTACTTGATACTTGCTGAAAGAACAATCATGCGGGCTATTGATGTCCCGTCTATTTATATGTCATTGCCAGCAGTACCTCCTACGCTGACCGGGTACGTATATCTACCGCGAAGGAGACCAGAGAAGGTGCAAACGCTCCAGACACGCGGCCGAGTTCCTCCAAGAACGCCGGAAGAACGCCGCCTGACTTGTATGTAAATTTTGGCCAACTCGGAGCACGAATGTTTTTGGAAACGGCCAAGACTTTGGCGATCCAAAAAGAGCCTCAAGGCGCTTAAATCCTCGGAAAAGACTATTCAAGTCCGAGGAAAGACTAAACAGTCACCACATTTTGAGGGACTCGACGATTGCCATCACTGCCCTCTTTTCCCCAGGCGATTCCTGACTCTTGGCAAGCAGAATGGCCGCCAAAGTGCCGCCATGTCGGACCTGTTTTCGTACTAGGTAGGCCTCGTTCCACCAATCAGGCGACCTTGAGTCCTCAAAATTACATATTGCGACTCTTTCGCTCGTCTTTCACCAATGTCCGGAATATCAGGGATACGGTGCTGATTGCGTGATTTATCCTTAGAGGTTCGATCTTGTCGCTTGAAATCTTCGCCGGCATGAAAGGCACCTGGTAATACCCATGCGTAGCAGCCTTGAGGTCTGATTGGGGCCCGTAGAATGCCTAAGAAGCCTTTATGCAGGAATAAATAATCCTAGGGCTTTTAAACCTACAAATCAATATCACTGTTGCCACATTCTCGGAAGTGGACCGATTACGGAACCAGAAAGCTATGTTCTACGAAGCTATAAAGCCCTTCAGTCCTCGATCTTTCTCGATCCCCTCCCTCTGCTTTCATCGAGCTTAACAATTTGCGCGTGTATCCCAAAGATCTTCTCTCACGGCCGTTCGGTTATCCGCCATGTTACGCGGTCGACGACAAATCTCGTGTCTTCCGGACGACGTTCTGCGACAGCTATTCGAAACAGCCTCACGATGCGACCGCAAGACAGCGCTAGCCTTGGCACTCGTCTCCCGCGCATCACAACATTGGTGAGTCGAGTAAGCAGACTCAAGCTACTGGCGTTCAATTAACTTTGTTGTGTCAGGATCGACGAAGTTCTGTACTCAGAAGTTGTCCTCCGCAGCAAAAATGCAGCACGCCTGTTCCTGCGGGCCATTCAAACATCGCATTTTAAGTCACCAACATTCTTCAGCGCTACTGTCAAAACACTTGTCATCTGCCCGGACCTGGGACCTTCGAGCATTTCGACACTCCTTTCAACCTGCCGAGGCGTCGTCAATTTGTCGTATTGGCCACTTCGACCCTCATCAACCACGCTCCCAGAATACCACTTCCGCGATCCTTCAGTTAGTCCTTCCTTAGGCTTGTCCGCGATTTTGGGAACGCCCCATGCACCTCACCAAAATACAAATACCCCCAGTCCCAATCCTCAAAATACACCCTTCGAACAAGCTCTTCTCCCTAGTCCTCGGAGCCTCTCCGTCATCTTTCAAGAAGAGCACAGCCTCCCCTATTTCAGACCGCCGCTTTTCCGGTCCCCGCTCTTCTCCAACGTGACACACCTAGCTGTAGTCAATCCATGGGAGGAATGGACGTTGTGGGTCCAGGCGGGGATGCTCACATCTGCAATGCCTTCTCTTACCCACGTCAAGTTCGAGCTCTGCGTCGGTCAAGAACCATCTGGTGCGGCGTCTCCTTGTTCGCACTGGCTAAGAACGGTGATGAACGAGAATTCGCTTCGCGATTTAGGCCCACAAGACCTGCCGTCCCCGTGGAGCAACAAGATAAAAAAGGTGGCCGACGCGCTCACTGATGTTCTGCAGTGGGGACATACGCTCCGAGTGTGCGTCCTCGTGCTCCGATTTGACATCGAGCCGACAAAGACGGCAAAGTTCATTTCTCACCTTGCATTTCCCAAACCACCCATCAGTGAAGAAGGTACCGCGGGCTCTTCACACGAGGAAGGACAGAAACCTGGGTTTGATGCGAGGCTGGTGTTCGCATGGGAGAAGGAGCCGTTTCGGTATAATTATGCGCATTCCGTGCAAGAAAGGAAGCTGTGGAGGGCGGCCGAGATGGTCGTAAATGCTCAGAAAATTACTTCGGGTGTGTCAATACCTACCCCCGAGATGGCTGAATTACTTACTCGGGCTTTAGGGTACGGCATGTTGAACTGTGACCGCCTTCCTTAACTTTTGGATGAAGTTTTGAACTGCCAAGGATGACCGGGTCCGACCCTGCCGTGGATCACTGATCACCATTTTTGACTTTACGAACACCTCGGGAATCGATTGTATAGTTGATTCTTAATTGAAGAGAATGACGAGAGCGTGTATAGGCTGTCTAACTTGAGCTTATTCCCCGTGTCTCCATATCTTTGGTTTGGTGGGAATGATAATAGCCCCTAACGCCACTCACCGGACAAACAGTACCAAACAGCCCGACATTATCCTTTCTCTCTTTTTATCCCCTCCCTTCCTGCCCGAAGCAGCTACGCCTCGTTTCATAGGCCTGCATTCTTGTATCGATATTATGAAGCTACAGCAGCGTGCGTTTACCCGTCATATTAAGCGCGCAGATCATACACTAACTCGACACGCCGCTTTCACAGCTTCGCGAGTATATCTTGCTGTGCCACTCGGTCCGTCAATGGAATGCACACAGAGTCTCCGACACGTATTCCCGAGTCAAATGCGTGCATAACACGCGTAAAATACGCTTTAAACGTGCTATGTGGACTCCAAAAGAAGATAACATGAGGCTAATCTCGAACGCGTCCTACTGCCACCCTGGGTCCAAGCAACTCGGTCCCGGCGACTGTACGACGAACTATATCCCTCTCCGATCCCATCAGCTTGGAAGACCAACGGACAATGGGATACATGCGGTGGATACCTTTGATGGATGCTCTGCGAGGCCACCCGCAGCCTGCATAGCACCGCATATATGCGGTCAAACACCTCCTTGTTTTATCTCTTTTGGCTAATTTTTCCTTTTAACACCTCTACTCCATCCGCGCCCGACCCATTCTCAACATGGCCCATCTCCTCGTGTCGAACACGACTCTGTGGACACAGCGACGCATAGACTCTTTACTGGGGAACCTCGTGCGCGTTCTGTGGCTCTGTGCCACATCGAGTCAGCGTCAGTCGTGGTATTTAAGAACCATCTGGGACGCAAGCCAATCCTTCATCTCATATCCTTTCATCCGTCATGTCCTCGAAGGACTCTGCCGTTTACCCGTCTTCCCACTCTTCCAGCAAGCGCAGGGGGTCGATTGCTGTGCATCCTTCAGCTCAACGCTTAGCAGCAATGCCGGTGCCTTGTGCCACCCCTTTCCACCGGACTCTTATACTACGAAGCGACGAAAATCCGTGACCTTCAGTTCTGTGGCCATGGCCTCCGAGAAGCAAACGATATCCTTGGGTCAATCGGTTGCGCCTAGAAATAGGAGGGAATCTACCACAAGACCTCCTGATTGTGCCGTACGCGATGCTGTTCCCCTTCTCCCAATTCCCGTCTTGAACATATCGACCAACCAACAGCATACTCGCGACCGGCGCAATTCTATAAAACCTGCCGATCTCGTCCAGAATGTTCCGGACGCGTTTGAAAACAGCCCGGACTCTCCTTCTTCTCCTCGTAAACGAACGTTCTCAAACGCGGTTCCGCCTCCGGAACATTCAATCCCACCTAGAGATGGGAATTGCCACCCCTCCCCTCGCAAGCGTAGAATCTCCATCCAGCCGGACGAACGAGGCGCCCATTACGCTCACCCACTGCATGAGCACGACGCGACATTGCACGCTTCTCAGGCGCCGATGAGGTACAAGCCGTCTGTCGTGCGTCCATGTGATCAAATCCCGCCTGTTGAGCTTTGCGCCAAAGTTGACGACCGCTTGCGGACTGCTACGAACAACCCATTCGATTTCGCTGAACACGTAAGGCATCGAACCTACGTCGTTCGCTCTCTCCCTCTCGCCCACCCACACGAGTGTGTTGTAATGCTTGACGCTGGCGTCGATGCTCTACTCCCTTCCGACTTTCCCTCGCTACCCACTGTCAGCGAGGCGGACTTCGATGTAAACAAAACACCAGGAAAAGGACTGGGATTGTTCGCTCGGCGCCTTTTCCGGTGTAATGAGACTGTCCTTGTCGAGCACCCGGTGGTCATCATGCCATATCTCGTCGGACCATCCGTACCTCTATCGGATGTATACGCTGATATGTTCGGGCGTTTGTCTGCTGAAGTGCTCCAAGCGATCAGGAGCCTTCCTTGTCCCTCTTCTGGGAAAGACTTCAAAGACTCGTATGAAACCATCTTGCGCACCAGCACCATCGCAATCTCCCTGCCTGTTCCGAGAGAACCCTTCGCAGAGCTTGCGACGCACAAGGCTCTATTTTTGACGGCTACCAGGTGTAACCATAGGTATATTGTATATCATTACTCTTTATCTGACATCGCGCTGAAGGATTCTCCTATCTTTATAGTTGCGGACCCAACTCGAAATGGGAATGGGACGAAAAGAAGCTCTCTCTTGTACTCACGGCCGTTCGCCAAATTAATCCGGGAGACGAGATCACTATTGCATATGTTCCCCCGCACCTTCCATTCGATGGCCGCCGGGAAGCCCTTCTCGATGGCTTTGCCTTCGAATGTCACTGTCTTCATTGTGTTCAGCCGGGGATTGACATACGACAAAGTGACGCGAACCGTCATGCCGTGTGCACCTTCTGGGACGTCGACAAGATGACCTTTGGCCCATTCGCTAAGCTCCCCGCGTTCGACAAATGGTGTCTCGAACCCTCTATCCCCGCCTACATCCTGATAGACGCCCACCGTCGCGCACTGGATATCATCCAAGACGAAGGGCTGGAGATTCTGGACACCCATCCTGGTTCCGGTCCTGGCCACCATGCGCACCCGCACAGGGACGTCGGGAGACACATTGACGCCATCGCCATGTGCTATGGGGCCTTGGAGGATGCAGACAATTTTCTGATCTGGATCAGGAAAGCGGCGGCTGCCCGAGAGATGGATGATCCAGAGCAGAAGCTGGTCTTCAGCAAGTGGATGTCGAACCCGATGTCGTTCCCTGTTTGGGGATGGAGGAAGGTGTTTTGCGCTGGTGACGCCGAGGAAGTGAAACGCCTTTCGAAGGATATGGAGAATGGTGACGAAAAGGGCGATTCCACCGTTGGTCTCGCCGCTTGTATCAAGATGGGTATGTTCGGTTTCGTTGGAAAGTAGATCATCTACCTTAAGGCGCCCAGAGCGTCTTGTTTGACTCCCGAGCAGGCCTCTCTCTATTATTAAGTAGTTACTAATATCGGTCGCATCGAATAATGTATATTCTATCTTATCGTCTCCTAGAAGGAGACCTTGGAGATTATCCTATCATCGCCGCAGTTGCTGGAAGTCCTACACTCGAGGCATGTTGTGAGTTAGCAGTTCGATTAACGTCTGTTCTGCCTCGCTGCCTGTTCAGAGGCTTATATATCCGAGAGGATGGAGAGGAGAGTTCGGCCCTTATCACCCTGCTTGAGAGGGGCTGCGGATAGTGATCCAGACAAGGTCCGGGGTACGTATTTAGCTCCCGTAGCTTGTTGCTTACTGTGGGCCATAAGAACCGGTCATGATTTTTTCTTTTTGGTAGGCCGGTAATCGATTGGGAGGACCATCGGAATTTTTGTCGTCGTCGATGGCCTTTTTATTAGCAATGTCTACCTCAACGTCATCCTTCCCCGCCTAGAATCGGTAAGTCCTTATCCTAATTTGGACCCTATTAAGACCACATAGAACCTCGCCTATTCATTTTCGTGACGTCAGCCCCTTCCTTTCTTCTCCCTACTCGGACGAACCTGACTGACCCGCTTCAACCAGGATGACACGCTACTTCTAAAGTACTTTCTCCTCACCAGCGGCGTTCTTCATATTCGAGACAGCATCCATCGCGGTACAGATGAGCACAAAATCGAGCATGTCAGTCACGAAGAATGCCGTTCCGCAGTCCACCATTGCAGGTGGCTATATACCCTCCGGAGTGCAATAAGGGTGTGATATCGCTATACTGTAATTCGTTCGTTGTAATCAAGGGAGAGGACACTACAGACGTTTTAATAAGTGTTCGTACACATAATGATATCTAGAGTAGATGGTCGGATATAATCTAAGCGACGAAATATAAATCCTAAGCAGCGGGTGAATAATAACAGTACATCATCGTAGCAGAATGAGGTGAAGGGCATGGAACCCAAAAAACGCAAACAACAAGATAAAAATCATCTCAAGGTCCACAATAAAGCTTCGAAAGGTCCAAAGGAAGAGGGAGATTAGAGGACCAATACTAAGACAGCGCCAAGTGCGAGGCCCATGATTAGCTTCTTCAACTTCAGATTCATGGCGGTATTTGCGCCTTTTGAGCCATCTTGCACCCACTCCCTCCACGCTGCGTGCATCTGAACGACGAACGCTTGGCCTTCCGCGCTCTCGCTCCCCTCCTGCCCGTAGGAATGCGGGTTCACAACAGGCCGTAGCCACCCGTCGCTGGTGAAGTGCTCGTAGTTGTCGAAGGTCGATGTTTCATTCGATGAGGAAGTGGAATTGGAATTGGACAGCGTACTCCGCGAGCGTTCGGCGTAGGGGAGGTAGGTGTACTGGTCGAGCATCAGCGCAGCTCGGTAGACCGTAGCGGCAAGCAGCGCCGTCGATGCCGCATCGTAGAAGTTGCCGCTCGCTGTCGGGGGTTGGTCGGCGTAATTGGTGAAGATATTTGTCTCGTCCTACAGGCGCTCGAGATCAACATCGGGTGCTCATGACGTCAACTCGGAGAAAAAAAACAGACTCACCAGGTGCCGATAGATGCTCGAATGGATCTCGCGCACCCAGTTGCCCAGGTCTCTCTGTTCATTCCTGAACGTGTTGGCGTACTCGGACTGCCGGATCGTGGCCAGAACACGAAGCATTCCCGCAGCAGCCCAGCCGTTCCCTGTCACTCTTGAGCTCTTGGGTCCAAGAGATAGATGTAGTGGCAAGACAAGACATACCCGTAGACCAAAAACCTGGGTCATTCCCACTAGAGCCCAGAAGGATATGCTGCCACATTCCCTGCCTGTCATCGCGTAGGTAGTTTCGATATAGTTTGATTTGGTTGTATGACTCCGCAACTAGCGTTCGATTGCGTGTCATGACGCCGTAGTAGGCCAGGAACGGGGGCACCATATAGACGAAATCGTTCCTTTAGAGAGACATTAGACGAGAACGCGCTGGAAGACGTTGACACGCACCATAGTTGAACTTGGGACTCCCGGTGCGAGATGGCACCGTCTCCCGTTTTGGGCACCCTCGTCAGCAAGTAATCCAACTGGTCCCTCGCCGCCCCTTCGTAGTCCAGCTCTCCAGCGTCCTGCCCCGTCCAGTTGGCAATCAGCACGCAAATACCGTTCGACGCCGGGTCTGCTGCACTCCCGTCCGGCATCAATGGTTGCGGCCCAACGGTGTTGTTGTTCAGCCTGGTACGGTTTGACACGATTTGGCGTGCGATGGAGAAGAATGGAGCCATGACATTGTCGTTGGCGAGTTCTGAAGGGATTACCTCGGGAGGAGGGAGGAAGGTGTTCGAGAATACTGAGTATGCGGTGGCGTTCAGTTCGAGAATGGTTTGGGAGCGTGTTCCGAGTTCCCAGCTGAGAAGGTTGACCAACATCAGCAGGCGTACTGCTATAGCCATGCAATGACGACTCACCTCTGCAACGCAGCCTCTGCTAAACGTGCACTGACGGTGTTGATCTGGCCGTTGGTAAGATTTTGAGCGCTTGCTGCAGTCGAAAGGAGACCGCAAATCGACAACAACACGCTTCTCCGCCACCCTGCACTTCTGTTCGACATCGTCTAGTCTATTTCGACCTTGTCAGCTTCGCGGGTGGTGGTGGTGGTGTATTCCAAGTTCGAATTGTTGATTTCACGAAGAGGCGGCAATCGTCTAGGCTGCGGTGCGAGCGGTCGGAAGGGCGGAGCAAAGTGGGAAAGGGCAACCAACTGCCACGAGAACGTCTTGAACGACGTTTAAACTTTTAAATAGCCGCAAGACTGTTGAGCAAGCCGCTGCCGTCATTGCCATACCCATTTGTTCAAACTCCACTTTATTCTTGGACCCACGTTTTTTCTGGGCGAGGCCGATGCTGCGCGTTTATCGTGTCTTGCGGCCTGGGCAGATAACAGTCCCATTTGTGATAAGGCCAATAGTCGTGCACAATTAGGGAGACTTTTGCACACTTTGAGGCATTCGCAACTGTCTTGAAGATTGTTGGAGGGGAAAAAGGGAGGAATAGTGGCTTCAGTTACTATACTAGGTCCAGACCGTTGGCAATTATCTGCTACTTCCATATCAGATAAGATAATTTAGCGGGAGCTGCCGACATTAGATCTCCGATTAGGCGGTTTCCGATATGCCGCAATGGATTTACATCTTCCTCGAGCTCGTACTTCAAGATCCATACTGGGGGACACCGCCATTCACCATACCCATGGAAGACACGTCAAATTACGATTAGGATTTGCCATATAAACCAGGACGTGGTTTATGTCCGCACTGAACCTCTTTTCCCCCAACCACTCGGATGACCAGAGCCGTGCTACACCCCGTTACTCTCTGTGTCAAAATCATCGAATGCGACGCTCAGAAAGTCGGCAGAATATCTCACGTTAGCCTTGGCTTCAACCTTAACGACACCGGTCGTTTATTGCTCCCCGTTGTCTCCAAACTGCCAGATGCACTCTACTGGAAAATGATACCATTCGGTAAGTGCTCGCGACCAGATTGTGGTGGATGGCTTCTGACACGCCGCCAGCTTTGGAAGACATGGCCCTGGAACCAGTCACAATATTTCAGTCATGCGAGCACCCTGGCAGAAGCATTGTCGAGAAGTGACCGGGGCATCGCACCGCCTTGTTTCTATTTCCTTCCGATGATGAAATTCCACCGTCAACCTCGAGGAACTTGAGGCACCTTCGAAGCTTATTCGTTTAAAAATTCATCGCGTGGGCACGCACATATAACGGTGTGCAAACCTACATTACCTCCGCCTTTCCCATTTACTTACTAACGTCGTATAGGCCAAAGTTGTCAACGCTTCAGAATACACCCTCCTCCCCAGTTAAGTCGTCGACGACACCTTCACATCCATCATGACTATGTTCCCCGTCGGCCGAGACGAGACATTTAATTGTCTTCTCGGGTAAGTTTATCCTTTCGACCCAAATCCAAATGCTTACGCACCTTCATGGTTGGACCAAGTCGTCCGGATCGTGTACCACCCTTGTGAATCCACAGAATCCGAAGCATCCAAGTCAGGCTTCTACACGATGACAAAGGCATCTAACATCTTCGTCTCAGAGCGTGATACTGTCCATGACACGCGTCTGTGTTTCATCCCAGAGCTGAGCACCGTTGACTAAATCCCTATTGCCGAAGAGTCAACCAGACCGTGCCTTTTCTTAAGGTCGACCAGGATGTTGGTACATGCTGGTACGATAAAGAACATTCCAGGAATATTGCGGCGCTGGGGAAGGACAGAAAATTGAAGTAGGTAGGCTTGATCCCTGCACAGCAGGAAGTGAGCCCTCCGCTGCAATGGGAGGTGGAATCAGGAATCAGGAATCATCTGGAATCATTATGTAGATAACGGACTGCCCCCTGAATTATTGACTCTATACTGACTGAGGTCGCATGAAACTCGGATTTTTTTCAAAAGGAAAAAAAAAATCGAAAGAGGGGAAGAGAGAGAAAAGACAGGAATTCTCGCAGGCGGCAGGGACTTCGGCTGTTCATGATGCTGGTTGTGCATACCGTCCCAAAACGAGCAAAACATGAGGTCAATTCGTCCCTTCTATCGCTGATTCTTGCCTAAATAAATAGGAAAAAATACACAGTTTTCGACGTTTTGCGTCGGCACTGCGGGCGTAGATACTCGCTGAGGGCGTGTCAGACCACTGGATACTCGCTTAGATCGCGCCAGTCCTCATACATCTTATCCTCCAATACCCGAGAAATTCTACTGCAGCTGCAGCCCGACCACCTTCCCCGATGCTTCCAAAATTTTCTATTGTCAAAATGCTTCTTTTTGGGCTTCTCTCTTATGAGAATAAACAATTCAACCTCTTGCCTTTCCACTGTTCGGCTATATCTTCCTCTGTCAAGTGCTGCACACCTAATTGCCTCGACAATTCCCGGAAGCATCTCAGTTCGAGTTACTTAGAGCACAATCTCTCCCATATAAATAATGTGTGCCGCCATCGCGAGACGCGTCTGAACGAGCGACGCGTCTAATGCCCACAAGCACGTGACAATTTGATCAAATTACATCATCGCCGAAATGCCGACTACCAGTATCCTGCCACCTCGGTCCCCGATGAGGATCCTTCACAGAGCTCCTACTTGTCGACGCTGGGCCACTATTTCCATTGAGCAACAGGTCCGACAACAGACGGCGACGCGCGGCCTCGGCTGACCTGCTCATACCCACCGGGATCATGCGCACGCCGACCGCGTCATTGATGCCTGACCTCCGCCAGCGGACTTTCTTATATTTAAGCACCTGCTCGGATGTTGCACTTTCCATCTTACCACCACCATGACCGAAAGCTCAACTTATTCAATCAACGTCTCCTCGCTCCCAAGCAAGAATCCGAACCCCATTCCTGAGGGCCAGAAGCCAGATCACTGGGCGGACAAGGATGGCTGCTCTTTCGTGAACCCCTGGAAGAGCTGGGTTCCCCATAAGATTACAGAGCAGCTCCGGGTACGTGCTACAGTGCCTTGTAGCGATTCGTTTGATAACCATTGCGGCGACGTACCAGTTACTTCCTACCGTTTTGCATTTTCCCTCTCCTCCAAAGGACATCGCGCAACGCCTTCCCATACGCCGACCGACGTGGGGCAATGAAGCCAAGTCTCAAACGGAAGGCGGAAACAATAAGTTGAAGGCCACCTGGCTCGGGCATGCATGCTTTCTGGTCGAATTTCCTCGACGCAACTTGGGGGAGGACGACAGGGGCGTGCGCGTCCTCTTCGACCCTGTGTTCAGCGACCGCTGCTCTCCCAGCCAGTGGATAGGCCCTAAGCGGTTTACTCGTGAGCATAGCACTATCCTCCCCCCTTCGAAATAGGATGACCTTACCCGCTCGTCCTTCTTTGATAGCACCGCCCTGCAACATCGAGGACATTCCAGAAGTTGACGCGGTTGTCATTTCGGTGCGTTCTTTTCATACCATTTTGCCTTTCGGGCACTTATCTGGAGTATGCATTATAGCATAACCACTACGACCAGTGCGTATCCTCCCGGTTTCTCTGACCCGGGGACGGCTAACCTCCGACCGTGCTATCCTTAGCCTCGACACGCACACCATCAAGACCCTACTCAAGCGATCAAAGCATGTACCGCACTTCTTTGCGCCTCTAGGGAACGGCGAGTACTTCAAATCCGTTGGCGTTCCTGACTCCAATACGCACATCATGGACTGGTGGGATTCCAAGCGTGTCGAAGTCCGTCGCGAGGGGGTAGATGACAAGACCGCGCGCGTGGTCGATATAACATGCACTCCTGGGCAGCACTTCACGGGCCGGACCCTTATCGACAACTTCAAGTCGCTGTGGGCGGGCTGGGTCGCGGAAGAGGTCTTGCCGACCGACACACCGTCGGAGCGTCCCCCGCTCAAGGTGTACTTCGCTGGTGACACAGCGTACCGGACGGTGCTGGACGGACAGGACGAGGATAAGGTACCAGTGTGCCCTGCGTTTGAAATGGTCGGGAATACGTTCGGAGGGTTTGACTGTGCTTTGATTCCCATTGGGCGAGTTCTAGCGTGCCCCCTTTGACCGCCTATTCGTCTAACTTTTCGTTGATGGGCAGAGCATACCTCCCGCGTGACTTCATGTCGCGGATACACTGCGCCCCTCAGGACAGCGTGAGGTTGTTCAAGGACATCAAGGCAAAGAGGGCTCTAGGCATGCATTGGGGGTGAGTCTTTCCTGTGATTCACTTTCCGTTTCTGACAGTAGTGTGGCCAGCACTTGGATTCTCACGTCAGAGGACGTGCTCGATCCTCCTAAACGCCTTGCTGAGGAGTGCAAGAAGATCGGTATTGACGAGGATGCCTTTACCGTGTGTGACATTGGCGAGACGGTCTTGTTCTAGACGGCATTGTATATTCCTTTGGACCTTTACTAAGGGACTAGAATATTTATGGTGAAATAATGCCCTTGAACTTACCTCAATTGCCATGCTGAAGGCAGCTTGTCCACGACTCTCCTCAGGTTATTCTAATGTTAGATTTGGACGTCTTGCCTGTAGATCATTCCTGTAGATCATTTCTGTTGTCGAACCCTGCTTTTCCTATCCCTCTTTCAAAGTCGCCGGCTCGTCACAAATAGATCACGGCCCCTCCTGTTCCGCACGTTTGACATTCCTGCCTACCCCTCCGAGATTTCCGCGATGCACTAATAATAGGCAGCCTCTCTGCCCCCGACGAGGTTCACGAGGTTATTGCCAAAACCCAGCTCCACTTGGACATGTCCTTGGGTGAGTCGTATGTTATTCAGAGACACGTCGGCTGCGCAATAAAACATAGTTTGGGAAGCATTCCGGGATTCTGGCGTCCTCTTTCCCGTCCCCGTCAGCTGGAGCTAATTAGATGGTGAAGAAGGCAATACGATGGTCCCCCATGAGGCTCTTGTCGGAACTTGAACGTCTGAAGGGATCTAAGTACTACTATTGCTCTAATGCACAAGGTGCCGATTGGTGGCCTGGACTGGGAGAGACGTTCTCGATGGTGGCGTCCTCTTTCCGATTAATCGATTCCTTGAAAGTGTTCTACTCAACGCTCCAAAGTCTTCCAGGAATTACATTGACCTCTTCTGCAGAATCGACCGCTATTTCGGGTCTCCCTATTAAACCGATAGTTATCGATCGCCGTACATGGCAATTCCCCTCCCAAAAGAGCCTGTTCAGCCACCCACTCGATCGATGGTATTTGGCAGTGTTGATTCGTGTGGGCGTTCGGGGTACATCGGAGCCTTCTTTCTCTGCGCAAGAGAAGCCGCAGCCGCGGACTCGGGGAATTGTGATTTTGGGAAGTGGGTGTTCACAGTCATGATGAAATTTACGCGATAGGTTGGCGGTAGGTGGTAAGAAGGTCGACGAAATTGAAATCATCAGACACCTTGGTGCTCCAGATGAAGAGGTCCCAAGATGTCGTCTAACAAAGGCATACGATTAGGTGTGAACGTTTGAACACTGATCGCATTAACCCTCCGTCGTCCGGAAGAAACATACTGCTCACAGCTCCAAGCACAAGACGATGTCGATGAACGCTTGTCTATCCACACTTTGCTCTTGCACTCAACGCTGTTGGCTTTCTGCTTTACAACTTGCCCGGAATATATATCAGTGTCAGAGTCCTGTTGATTAGAATTTTACAATTCGGCACAAGGGAGTCAGCTAAGTACAAGCTTCCGGGCCTATTCACTCAAGACCGAGGACCGTCGTGTCAGACGGAACGGACACCTCCCATTGCAGGAGGAGATTGATTTTCTGCTGCGCTGGAACCGAGCATACCCACTTCAACTTCCCTTCCTTCCCCAGTGCCGCAATGTTCCCAGAGTCCCCAGCATCGTACCAGCATGCACTCACACCCTCCTCTACCCTAACAAAAGGCGCCATCAGGTTCGCGGAGTCCTGGCTCGGAAGGACGAGGGCCGGCTTCTTCAACGCTACCGTGATCTGGGCATCTTCGGCAATGGGGATTTGATCTATGATGTTCAGCTCTGGGACGGAACGCAGACGAGTGTTGTGGATGGTGACACGCTGAGATATGAGTGTGTTTGACGCCTTCGTGTAAAAGCCTGACTGAGATGCTTTAGATTCACGAGGGTGGTACACGATCCGGATGGCTTGGTCCAACCTTGAAGGTGCGTAAGCATCTGGTTTAGGTGCAAGAAGGAGATGCGTACCCGAGAGGACAATTAAAGGTCTCGTCTGGGCTGACGACGAACATATTCATGGTGGATGTGAAGGTACCATCGACATAGACATTGGTTCTACCGGGGAGGAGGGTGTACTCCGAAGCGTTGACAATCTTGGCCTGTAGACCGTCAGCAAACGAGAACGGCGGAGGTAGTGTAAGTTTACATACAGTCATATGAGTCCGTGTGTCGACGCGAGGAATTGCGAAACGAGTAAGCTTCGAAGGTAACTCGAGCTCCTTGATGGTAAAGGTGCGAATTTCACCATCGGAAGGAATAGAAACGAGCCCTGGAAGGCGGAACGCCATGCCCAGGTCACCTCTCGATGACACATCGGCAGAAGGATACGCTAAGTCTGCGCGTCGGTCTTCGCAGAACTCGTCTTCTTCCGATACTTCTTCGCACTCTTCGTCGTCGGTGTCGCTTACCTCCGCCTCCACATCCAGGAATCGGCTGTGGCGTTTTCTCTTGGAAGGTCGTTCCACAGGCGCAGCCGGAGGGGCCTTCCACAATTTCAACCGCCAGGGGCTGATGGTGGGTAAGGTGACACCAGATGGCGGCGACGCCGTTTCGAGAGTTAAGGGTACGTCCGACCAGGTCTATAAACAGATCCGAGAGAAGCCAAGGTCGTAAATAGATAAGAGCTTACTTCGCCTGTCGTTTGCGCTACAGCGGCTTTATAGAAGACACGAACAGACTTGTCCCCTTCGGACTCAGTTGAAACTCGGATATCGTATTTTGCATTCCACACAGCAGCGCGGACTTTAACGACTGTTAATCCATTAGTAGATAGTTCGAGAAATATACCAAGGCGACTCACAGTAAATGAGGTTAAGCTGTACATTTCCTGATGTTCCCGACTGGAAGCCAATGTGGGCAATCTTACGGAGGTTAGACCAGGCGTTGTTGTCTTCGGCAAGACGGTTCTCCTCATCGGAAAGTTGTGCACGAACTAGACCCAGGCTTTTCTGCAGGTCGACGAGCTGGTCATCATATTTCTTTGTAGCGGCCTCGTACGTCTCGAGCGCAGGCACCAACTCAGCGACATTAACATGTTCGGTAGTAAGCCCGGAGGCATAGCGTTCAATGCTCGATTGGCACTTCCGGCAGCGAGCGACAGCCCTTTGGAGGTCTTCCTCCTGGATCCTGAGAGACGTCAGCAGATCGGAGGTTGCGGCCTCTGGACACGGCCCTCGCACGATTGAAACATCGTGAATGGTTCCAGAACCGCGTCCTTCAACGCTGTACGGCGCGTCAGAAGGTATCACCAAGATCCCATCGCGAGCGCTTACCGAACGGTATCACTTTCCAATGCATCTGGCAGTTTGGAGACAACGAGATTGTTGGCTCCAGCGCTCGCAATAAATTGAAAAACGCGGGTCACTTCGGCGCGGTTAAAATAAAGGCTAACGTGAGATATTCCACCGTCTTTCTGAGCATCGAGCTTGACGATATTGACGGTTGGGAGGGACGGTGTGTCTGTGGTCATCGTGGTTGGGTGAAAAGAGGTTCGGTCCATACATAAAACACGTCCTGATTTATATAGTGAATCCTAGTCATATTTTGTCGTGTTTTCGTGGGTAAGCTGGTTGGGCGGTGTCTCCCAGTATGTTGTTGACCATGCAGTACGAGAGCAAGATGCAATTGAATCCGTTGCGGTTCATATTGGTACGTCGGAAGATGCCGGTTCGGGGGTTCAATCTTATGACTCAGCCCCTGGCACACCTTCCACCAGCCGCGCTTCGCAAACGGCTTGGGGTGGAGACCGCGACATGTTGAAGTACAATTGGGGCCCCGAGTTACTGAGCAGCAATAATTGTTTTCGTCATGCGTGTATTTGACGGTTTTACATTCTTTTTCTTTGTTATGTTTTGGTATCAAATCCTCCCGCGCTGGATCTCCTGGGGGTTGTGGGAGCGCAAATCGAACGCGGGGAAATGTCCTATGGTGCAGGTATCCTATTATGCGAATCTGAGCCTTCTGCATCAGTTGATACACTAATGTCGGCCTGTAAGGTGTTGATTTGTTCCGAGGGACGGGATATCAAGAAGACAGGGAGGCTTTGCGTCGTGTTTAGATCATGTCGCTATCTCGCTGATCAGCTCAGAAAACGGCGCATAAAATGAGGACTTACTGTCTGAGACATTGCGATGTCCGGAACAGTTGGCTGCAGGAAGTCTTCTCGCAGCGACTTTCGCGAATTTAGGGTCTGTGTTCCAACATCAGAAGCAGATAGCTTTCACAGATTGCGTGGAACGTACCATCAATAAAGTATTCCTAACACCGCATCGCTTCAGAAGAGCTAAATTGCATTGAATTAGAGGACTTACGTGTATATTCTACCCAGCGGCTAATCTCAAAGTCAAAAGGGGGCGAAATACTGAGAAAAGAGGACGAACGAAAGCAAACATGACGTGAAAGTTCATCCCTTGCCATGCAATCTTGCAACTTTGTTAGCCCACGCGATCAAAGAGTCGAGTAGCCTTCTCCTTACGAAAGTAACCAAGTCCATTATCTATGAAGTCGATAGTTCGACGGGCTGGTTAAGAATGGTACGAGATTGGTACTCACGCAGAAGAAGGCGACGAAAGCGGCCGTTTCGATGGAGGACCGAATTACTCGAGTTATCACACTATCGCTCCCTATTTCGAAAAGAAGTTGAGGAAACACTAATCCGGATAACAGAAAAAAGTCTTACGTCTCGAGCCTACTCGGCTCTTCGTCAAGCACCACCACAGCAGAACTCTAGAAACGGTATGGACGCGAGGCAGATTGTGAACATACAACCACTCACGTTATACTTCCATCGGCTGCAACAGCTAGCACTTGCCATGAAACGACGTACGGAATGAGGCTGTGATACAAGGCAATGCTTTTCCGACGTCAATTTATGAACAATAGCAGCAACTATTCATTCGCTCACTTTGGTACCATGAACGCCGCGATCGAGCAAGCCAAACCAAGGCTCGTTTGAGCAGCGGCCAACACGAGGAGCCCGAAAAAGATCTTCGTCGAACGCGAAAATAACTTGATGCGCCAGGCGAGGTAAAACTCGATCGGAAACGACGTCCTAACCTTTCGCTCGAATTTATGGCACTAAGCGCAAGAAGAGGACCTACAAGGTTGTTATGATGGGGGTCGCAGAAAACGGCCATAAAACAGTCGAGAGGAAGTCAGGATTGCTGAATTCGACGACTGTGTAGACCCATAACATGTACAGCAATGCGCAAGTGTGGAAAGTGTCAAGGAAGAACGTCCAGCCAACCAGGAGGCTACAATTACGAATAGCGGTTCAGCGCGCTAAGGTGATGACACGACCCGCGAGGACGACGTACTGGATCAGAGTTGTATCATTAGATTTGCCATACTCCCAATACGAAAGGAACTGGAGAAAGCAGATGCCGTAAAGAAACGCGTTGAAGATGGTGCCAATAACCACGGGTCCAAGGATGAGATCAGTGGGGGCGTCTGACATAACTGATCCTGCCATAAGTGCTGTATGGGACCCCAACGCGGGAGGGGGAGGAGGGGGAAAGGGGCGTTAGAACCACCCCGGACAGACGTTCTTATCATCACAAACTCGCCACGCAGTTCATTTGTATGTATCAATTATTGTTGTCGCTGCTCCGCCGAAGGAGTGATTTCGCCCATTCCTCACAGGAAGGTCGCACTTGAGGCCCGTACTTGAGGCATTGACACGACCTCCATCTTTCAATATGGATTAGACATGGCACCTAGGGACGGGTGGCCCGAAGATCTGCACTTGCCCAAACGGTGTCGAAGGGTCCGAAGTGGAAAGTCGGCGTCCATAGAAACTCGGACCTCGGCGCCCATAGTCTTCTTCAGATCCACGAAGACAATGGGATCTTTACCAGGAAGGAATAGAGGTCGAAGAACCAACGATTCGCCATCGTTTCCGAGACCTCCAGCGAAAACAGTCATGTTCTCTGCTTGTTAGGACAAGTCGAACATAGGAAGAGGGACGGACATCAAGCGGGGATGACCAGTAGTTGAGGGAAGCTCGCTGCATCCGGGTTGACAGGTTATGGGTAAATTGGAGGCATTCCTGCAGGGGGCGTGGTGAAGGCATGTTGATGAAGAGTGGAGCTTGGGTCTGGACTTCTCCGGGACTAAGTCTACATCGATTATCTCTCTCCTTCGTGGGGATCATATCGGTGTCAGCAACAAGCCCTAACTGTTGTGGACTGACGAACACTGATAGACGTTTTGAGTGAATAAAAAAAGCGGACAACGGACGTCACTGGTCCTACAGTTTCAAATTAAATCCAGCCCTGCGGACGCCAGCTACCAGGAGTCGAATGTTGAACGTCGAGTGGGCACAAACTTTCGTGCAAATCACCCAACCTGGAGAATAGAAACCGAACAGGTGTCCGACCATTAGTCAGATGT
This sequence comes from Cyclocybe cylindracea, assembly GCA_013376435.1. Classification (NCBI taxonomy): domain Eukaryota; kingdom Fungi; phylum Basidiomycota; class Agaricomycetes; order Agaricales; family Hemipholiotaceae; genus Cyclocybe; species Cyclocybe cylindracea. The sequence goes on along the minus strand of MPNV01000332.1, from coordinate 428,358 downwards.
GATCGTTGAAATATAAGTTCGAACCTTGAATTCAGTGTTGACCGATTTCCCGCCTGCCAATGGGCCTGATAACCGAACCCAGCTCAGGCATTTTACGTGTGGATGAAAGCGTTGCGACAATTTCACCGAACGAACGCACGGCAGATCTCGGAACATAAGGGAACATTAATCCCAAGAGCTTATGCGACATCTTACAAACGGGATCGGAGGCCCTTTCGGTCAAAATGTCTGGGAGGAAGGCTTCTACATCCGTGCATCTGTTCGTAGTCTAATATTTTGTAAGAGCTTTGACTTCAAGGATATAAAGCCTGAGCAAGTACCTTCCATGATGACACTGATACGTCGTTGTCACTAGTGCATGGCTGTTCACAACGAACCCATGGTGCACAGGCCTTTAAAAATACATAGAGGAGGTATATTTCATTTCAATCAGTAGCTTGATAGGACATGAGATGAGTCGCTTGACATCGACGGGAAACTGCACAGATAGCATCGATGGATTACACCTGATCAGACACGAGTGAATATAAGGAGGCGATCTCAATAAGGAGGACCCTAAAGGCGCACACTGTAATATTTGTACCCCCTCGTTGGGTGCCACGCCCTGCTCCAGGTTAAAGGTATCCCCAGCAGGGGGCCGTTCAGTCTCGCTAATTTCCAATCTACTCAGCCCGACCTCCATCCAGCCAAGTCACCGGACACCTGCAAGAAAACATGAAGGCAGTGCGCTGCCGCGAGAGGTTCATGGGCTTCGTGGCTGTTGTCGAGGTCGTTGAGGATGATGGTGGTCAGGAGAAAAAATGGCCGTGAGAATGCCTGTATGCCGTCTGGGGTTGGTCGTCCTTGATCCCAAACTTTGGCTTCCTTCTCCCCCTGGCGATGTCGATACCCTATTTCTGCCTTCTGCTAGAGGTCCTACGCGCCTGATATGAAGAAAGGACTGACCGACCATGAAATACGGTGTCTGGGGTCCAAGTTCGACCTCAACATTCGCGAAGAGGCCTCCTACGTGTTGTGGTACATCTGGCGCGAAAAGCGGGCAGCGTACGCGAATCTACAGGCCTGCATCACGGTGTTGCTCGAAGATGAAAGTCTTTATCTTGCTTTAAAAGCTGCGCACGCGAAGGGGACATACGAGAGCATCAGGCATTGGAAAGGTGCGTCACTACTTTCCTATCTTCGCGGCATACCATGACGCGTTGGCGACCAGGAATCCCTGCTGAGATTTCCGCTGCTCGAAGCAGTGGTATGGAGATTGACATTAAAGGACTCCTCGCGGAACTTGAACCAACCGTAATGAAACTAGTGGCCGGTGAAATCACGCTCCCAGCATGGACACCTATTGAAGACAAATTGGACCCTGAGATCGTCTCTCATCTCACGTCTCTCCGAATACCATGTCTGAAGGGCAAGCCAAATCTCCTCCTTCACGATCTCGGAAGTTTCACACGGGAACCTTTGCTGGAAAGACGGTTGAAGAATATCTTCATGCCAAACAACCACACGTTCGTATCCGGTGACGTCTTGCAAACCATTTTATTGACAGAAACCTCTAGATTCCTGGTTAATACGTCTGGGTCCGGGAAAACACGCCTGCTTCTCGAGGGTCTGTGCGAGAACTGGGGTTTCTATTTCACATCTCTCGTCGACTCCAGTCTTCTAGGCTCCAGCGACATCCAAAATAGCATCCAAACGCACGTTCCCGACTCTGATAAATTTCGGCGCGTACTGCCACCCGCGGGCTCGGCTGGTTATGATTCTGCCTTGAAGGTCAATCGCGATATAGCCAGTCGAATATTTCGACAGACATTCCTCGCCCGTCTAATGGTTTTTAATCTTTTTGCCGAGATTATGAATCGTCATGCCGAAAGCAATAGAAACGTTGTTGTGGATTCACGCATCTACAAGGCGCGTTGGCTTTTATTGCAACTTCGACCGTCTCTAGTCCACCCTCAAGTATGGGATATCTTTGACGAACTTTCCTCCAAACTCTCATCCGCCTCCGATGCCTTCATCAACACTATGACGAAGACCCTATTGATCGAAGTTCGAAGCATATGTTCACGCGTCGATAATTTGAACAACGTTCAAGTGTCAACCAGCGAAGTGGTACAAACGCCATTATTCTGTGTGCTTGATGAAGCGCAGCACGCAGCCACTCAACACAGCTCTTCGTTTCGTTCTGACCAGAACGGTGCCCACCGTCCAATACTTCGCGAAATCGTGAAGGCTTGGGAGGGGCAATCGTTTGGTCAGGGCGTCTTCATGGTCGTTGCTGGAACGGGCATATCGAAAGACGTCGTCGACCAAGCCATGGCGTCAGCAATCATGAAGGATTCGCGTTATCGGTGGTGCTCGGATACAGGGGCTTTCGATCACAGGGAGGTGCAAGATCGGTATTTGTGCAAATACCTGCCACAAAGTCTTCTACGTTCCAATACAGGGCGGCGACTATTGGAAAGAGTTTGGTATTGGTTGCACGGAAGGTAAGCTCTCGTATCTGGCCTTCTGAGTGTGCTACTAATATCTGTATTTGGAGATATCGATTCACGAGTGGGTTTGTAGCCGAACTTCTGCAAAACGGGTTCAAGAGACCACATGGGCTGCTCAAGGCCTATGTCGAACACTTCACGAATTTTAAGATCACGGACGCCATGTCCTTGGTCACATTGGAAGGTCTAGATGCTCTGCCCGTCCTATCACAGTACAAGTTAGATTTCTCCAAACTGAAGAAGAGTCAGTCGCTCAACTCCACTCGCTCCGTAAAGCCTTCTCATGGAAGCCACAGACAGCGATATGCTCACGACGATCCATCAACTAACTTCCCATTACCTCATGCGCTCCGTCCTCCCTATCACACTAGGAAAAGATGAAGCCACCTATGTCGAATACGGGTTCGCTCGCTTTGTCGACTCCGAAACGAAAACTGTGGCTGTTGACGAACCTCTTGTCCTCCTTGCCGCCACCCACTGGACAAATGCCAACATTCGAACGACTTACAAATCCTTTGCTAAACAAATCCAGGTCCACGAACCCGCCTCGAACGGCTTCGAAAACTACGTGGCTTTCTGCCTCGACATGATATTCTCCTACCGAAGACGACTGAGCGACATCTTCACCTTCCACGGGGAGATTCCAGCATGGAGTAATCTCGACGCCGAGCTCGTCGGGCTGCATAGGACGAGCCTCGATCAAGTTGAGACGAGCACCGTTCGGCATTTCCTCTTCTCGGGACCGTCAGTCACCCTCGGCGCCAACGCCAAGTCGCCTGAAGAGACCTCCGAGTGGCTGGACCACCGATCTCCCACCCCGATGTGCTTCCCCCATATTTCAATGGGCCCTGATCTCATCTTCGTCCTCCGGCTCTCCGACGGCACCTTGATCTGGGTTGTTTTGCAGGCTAAGTACTCATTAGGCAAGAACGGCAAGCTCTCTCGGTCATCCCTGCGGCAAGCAATGCGCAGCGTAACGCCTTCGACCTTCTTCCTTGATAAGGTATGCATGTCTCCTTCGCGGCTCGGCTACCGATATGACATGATTATGGTCTCATGCAGGACGACAAACCCTTCTCGCCGGCCAGTCATCCCAACCTTGTGAAGGAGACGAGCCAGAGACTCCTCTCGCTGCCTCATCGGCGGACTGATGCAGGTAGATACAGCCTCCTCCGGGTTGTCGCCTCCTTCCCTGCGGACACCCATCTGAAGCGGTGTCTGGAAGAAGACCCAGACGACGAAGGACATCCCATTGCCAGCCTGAATATGACACTGGTCAAGCAAGTTACTCGGAAGCTTTCGCCTATTGACTTTCTACAAGGCCTAGAAGACCCCTTGCAGAACACTGGCAAACGGAAACGAGGAGGGCTGGAGCCTCTCCGGAGACGTTCGAAGAAGATCAAGCTAAACTAATTTACATGTTCATCTACTTATAGTGCACTGTTTATTGCTTTGTTGTCATCTATACACGTTCCTTGCTAAATCCATCAAAGGTAACTTGGATAATGAAACAACGGAGCGGGCCTAAGTCTGGAAATACGTCTGGAGGTGTGTTTGAAGAGCCAGCACTTCCATCCTCGTCAACTTTTCTCCCTCGGGCCCTGGCGGCAGGCTCTCCAGGAAATTTTGGATTGTGTGAGCAGGCCATCGAGAGGCGCCGAATAAAAACTCTTCGTTGATGCATCCGAATTCTGTAAAGCGGTCCAAAATATGACCCATAGACGGGATGCACGCCTCAAGGAAGGCCAACACCGATGGAATCTGCGTTGTTCCTATCACCGTTACGGTCGTCGACTCTGAACTTCGAGTAGAAGTTCCTGAGGTCGAGACACTCATCGCCTTGCCCCTCGTCGACTTGGACGTGCTCTGCGACGAAGAGGAGGCTTGAGAGGTATGTGTCTGAGACGACAGGTTGGTCGCCTTCATATCGGACATGATTGATTTCTGAGAGCTTTCGACGTCTGCCTCAGGCTCTTGGCTAGTTGGCTCTCTTTCGTTTCGGTTCTCCTGTTCGGAAGGTGTTCAATCATTAGGTTTGCGGAGCGAGGCACTGAAGGCACTGACTCCCGGGGTGGATTCCTTTTCATCCCTGCTCCGAGCCTTTTCGACAACATCTTTGAGGACATGAGACTTCTTGGACGTCGCCCTTTTCTGTACAAGGGATGGCAAATGAGCAACAGCGGTCCACCTTTACACTCGAATCGCATATTTACTGACTTTTCTGCCACTTTTTCGGCGTCCTTTGCTCTTTCTGATATGGGTAGATCGAGCAGTTCTATGGCTCTCGAGAAGAACTTGAAGAATGTAGTATGCACGTCTATCCTTCTCGTCTCCGGAGAAAATGCCAGGAAAATCTTTCTTCACCTATTCAAAGTACGCCGAGTCCAGAGACCACGGTTCGAATCCTGAGGGACACTGAAGTACTCACCGCCCGTATAACCGCCTGCAGTTTCTCCCTTTGCGCTGAACCCGTTTTCTCCACGTCCAAATACTCGCGTCGCAGCTCATTGAGAGTCGTCTGCGTGAAGCCAGGGCCTCGCTTAAGAAAAGGAACTCAAATGTAGGGGATCCTGGCTTACTCGCAGAGCTTTGAATCCTTCCTCGTCTAAATCTTGAGCTGGAAGAATACGTCTGAGCTGGAAGGCAGCGGCCTTGGTGTTTCCTGAGATCAGGAGTTGGCAAGTAATCCAGCAGACGTACTTTATGGTGCTTGGAGTGATCAAATCCATGAGGGTTGGCGAGTTTGTTCGCCGGCATGTGGACGAAGGATACGTGCTACGGTAAGAGTGAAATCCAGCGATCGTGAACTCCAAGAAGGCGTGAGTTGAGACAGGTTCTGTTCTGTGATCGCAAATTTGGGATGCAAAGTTTGGGAAATAACTGGACTTTCTACGTATTCGGGACTAGACTTATCCGCCTATGTCAGAGATACACGCCCTTCCGGGGTGAACTTTGGGCGTTCCAAAAAATTCAGGAGGTGATGGCTCCCACCAACCGAATTTAGGATGCACGAGACAGAAAAGTACAAAACCCAGGGGTCCAGGAAGTGAACTTCAAGTAGCTTGAGAATTTCGTGCGGCCAGAAGATTAACACTTCCCTCTAGGAGACCTAAACTTGGATGTCTGCAAATTTCAGAGCGAATTTCAGATTTTTCGCAGACAATGCTTATTTACATTTAAGCGCCAAGAACACGCGACATGAGATTCTTATTTGCACGTGACTCAGGCAGTGACCTCGAACGGAAACATGTCGAAATTCCCAAACATATGGAGTCAGAGAGAGATAGTAGTCACTTGTATACAAGATGCTTCATAAGTAAGATAGCTAACCAAGAAAAGATAATATTTGAAAGGAATGGCCAGGAGGTAAATGCTGGAGCTGGAAGACCAACCAAACCGAATCCTCGTACATACGGGGCAACATGAAGGGAAGGATGAGAACGGGTCGACGAGCCTGAGTCAAGGATAGTTCCGGAAGGTAGTCGATATGCAATAACAATCCGGTTGAAAAGGGCAGAATCAACCACCGCATCGCCACCTTCACGGGCAAACCGAACGAAGCGAGACTAGGAGACGAAGCATGAAGAAAGAAGAAAAAGGCCGGTCCTCCAAGGATGCACAAAACGTGGTTTCGAGACTTCTTTCTTCTTGCTTTTCGGGTTGTGCTCCAAGGTCCTGAATCTGGTCCTGCGACCAGGCAGGCACAGCAGCCCTTGCCTACATCGTGAATCCATTGCGTGGGTGCGTCATGAGGCCAGAAGACATGTCTAGAGTAGCAAATCAGTCCCGTAGCCGCAATCATCGGGGTATCTAACTTGACCAACCTTCATCGACGTTGTAGATAGCTCCGCAGCAGCAGTGATCACGGGTCAAGCTTCTCGCCACGGGCCAAAACGCGGACGACCTTGCTGGGCTGCGAGATCATCTCCATCATCGCCATCACCGCTGGCGGTCGCTCGACGAGGCCCGCCCTGCCACCGTTGTTGTCGCTGGCCGATGGACGGCGGCCCCTCGACCCATGGGAGCGTTTGGGCCGCTCGTCGTCCTCTGGACGACCAGGAAGGGCCGGGTCGACGTCAAACAGCTCGATGCCCGCCTTGGCCGCCCAGGCTGAGACGAATGCTCCGGTTGATCGAACTTCATGTCGGTTGGCGTGGGTGCTCGGTGCGGGAAGAGGAACCGGGTTCAGTGGAGCATCGGCGGCAGTAATCGACATGTCGGCGAGTTTCAGCGAGACGGATTGTGGCGACGTGTTCGGAAGGGAGGAGAGCACAGCGAGCACGACCTTGGGGGTGGTGGCAGTGAGGTCGAGCTCCTCTTCGGGGTGATCCGTTTCCCAACGTGCACAGCAGATGACACGGCGGACCCACTCAGGGCAGTTCGTGCTGGCCTCGCCGGAATGGAATGCAATTTTGTCCCAAAGGACGAAGGCGTCGTCTCGCTGGACCCGAATGCGGGGGTTGGTCCCGACTTGGGCTTCGAGGATCCGTGAGGCAGCACGGGCCTTCTGGGCGAGTGACGACGTTCCCTTCTTGAGTAGATCGAGGGTGTTGAGAGCTAGAAACTTTCGTCAGTTAACGATGGCAGACCATGCGTTGAAACGCACCTTCGAGAGGGACAATAACGATCTCCTCTCGTCCATCCCTGCACCACTTCTTCACCTGATACAGGGCGTGGATGAGAACACTGGCGTCAACGACAACAATGTCGGCATCCTTGTCCTTCCGGTCTTCCTCAGCAGACCTGCGCCTCGCCACGGGGCTAGAAGCAATGCTTCGGTCGAAATCCCTGTCCTTCGGTGGGCCACGATCCTTCTGTGCCGCTGCTTGACCGTCTGCTCCACCCTTCTTCTTCTGGACAATCTTCACTCCTGGGGAGTTTGGGCCCCGCTTTCCAGCGCCTGGAGAGTTGGGCCCATACTGTCCCTTCCTATCTCTCCAGTTGCCGGAGCCTGGTCCGTTGGATGAAACCGTCTTCTCGAGCTGTTCAACTTGGTGGTTTAGGAAGGCGGCGCCAAGCGCGCGAGACATGGCGAGTTTGTTGGTGGTGATATTGGGCTACACGCAACGTGAGTACTTAGAACACCTTCTGACTGTGCTGCTCACCTTGATTTCTGCTGCCATCGTGGTCAGTGTATAACGAGGCTGACTGGCGAATTTCGAGTTCAAGTGTGGAACCGGCTTAGTCATCCTCGTGCTGTGGCATGCTGTGTACCAAAACAAAATATAAAGCCTTGAGAGGAGTGCAGTATTTATGCAATGAGTCATTTGACGGAATGAATTTATTTTTACAAACCCCTCTGGAACGCCTCCTTGACCTTCGAACTACAGCCCCTTATAATACCACCGCCACAGCCATAACGGCGTAACGCCAGGCCGTACACCACTATGCCAAGTCAAGCATACATATGCCCAATGCCAAGGCAACCAGCACTTAAGTAACACGTACTTGACTTTCCCGGTTGTAGATTGCTTTCTTGTTGCCCATTCCTGCGCCCCTCTCACTGACGAGCGCAGGACCAGCAAGTGACTGTAGCTCGACATATTGAAACCCGAGGCGATGGATGGACATGGTAGATCTGTCGCATGAGCGATGCTCGATGACCCACGAGTTTTGGACTAGAATTTTGGGGGTCTGGATGTTTTTGGTAGGCTGATTCCCATATCAGGAACACCGTGGCCAGAACGGTCGATATTTGAAGTTGCAACCAGGAGAGATAAGCGACGGTTAGGTGGCGCTATAGTGATACTTACGCTCGTCTCTGGCTATGGATCAACGAAATTTCTTAGGCTGTATAAGTCAGGCTGCATGACTCGGATTGACAACGGGGTTTCGACTATCAAATCGAACTTGCAAACCGCCCTGCCTATCCGAGTGCAGAACCGAGTACTGTGTAAAACCAGGATGCGGCGTGGAGTGGTTTACACATCGAGAGTGTTCATGAATAAAATTGTCCAGCTATTTGGCCCTTCACAAGCTTGACAGTTTCATGAAAAATATCCACGATCAGGCTCTTTCCATCACTTCTCTATTTTGAGAACAAAGTCGCTTCACCAAACATTGCTTCGCAATACGAGACGTAGCCGCCTACTGTTCTGTCGTCGGCGTGAACATTAATTGGATGAAGAAAAAGATACCACCCGTATAGAGAAAGGGAAACAACAACGCCACCCACTTCCGTCGAAAAAATGGGCTGCTCAAGTTTCTTGCGTCTGGATTGTGGGTCAAACATTGAACGTTGAACGTTCAGACGTTCAGGGGTCTGTGCGCCACAGGCTCGTCGGACTTCGAAAGGCTACAGCAGCACAGCTTCACAACTTGGCCTTGTATTCCTTCTTTCCGTATTCACGACGGTACGTAAGGTTCTTTCCCCTCCGAATCCTCTTTGGCTCATTTAATTGTCCATATTTAGTTTTCTCTTCCCTACAGGCATAGGCTTGTTCATCGTCGGTGCTACTGATAAGCCCGAGAAACACGAGCATTGCGAAGAGCACGAATAAGCGCCCAAATGCACTTCGAAATGTCAACTGACTCAATAGAACCCGTACATTCTTCCCAATGGGGAGAAAGTACCCAAGTTTAAGGCAATGGAGCTCCCGGGTGACGGCAGCCGCCCTATTGGCTTGATAACACTCAAGGTTCGCCCCTGCACGCAGCAACCATTTGCGAATCTCAGTGGACGTTTCATCACCTTCTATCACAGCGTGGCCTGTCACGAACTCTCTTTCGCGTTATTTAAGGTCTCCGTATCAGCCATCCTCCCGCACCCCACTTTAAGAGTACCTCCCTTCACCATAAGCTCCATGTCATTCTTTCGCCGCAGCCGGACTGGGACCAGCGGCCGTCAGAGGACAATGTCGACGGCCTCTACTAATTTACCGCCTACTCCGCCCGGCGGACAATCATCATCTTCCAACAGTCTCCCGGACGGCGGGGATGGGAGGAACGAAACGCTTAACGCTTCCGACTATGCCCGCAAATGTGCAAAGCTCATGGAGCTGTATCGCAGCTTGCGATCACTAGGGTATGTTCTTCGAGACTATTGTGGTATTCCCTCACGCTGATCAAATATGTAGCGTTGCCATGTTTCTACCCGATTTACCTCGCGTTGTCGTCATCGGTGGACAGTCGAGTATGTATACGCTAAGCGATGTTATGTCTTCCTGACCAACCGATGTTTCTTAGGCGGCAAGAGCTCGCTCGTTGAGGCTGTCAGCGGGGTACGTAGGTCACTTTGATTTCGACGCCGGCGCTTATCTCGAGGTCATCCAGATTAACGTTCCACGAGACAGTGGTACTTGCACCAGGTGGGCGATCTTCTCATCCTAGTATTCAACTTCAACTACTGACGCCCCCAACTAGATGCCCAATGGAGTGCACGATGTCCAGCGACGCCAGCTCCTGGTCTTGCACCATCAGTCTTCGTTCTGAGTATGACAGCCAAGGAAGACCGCAAGTCCACCTGACAGAAGCATTCGGACCCTCCATCGAGAACAAATCGGCGGTCGAACTTTGGATTCGCAGAGCTCAAGCAGCCGTTCTCAGCCCCCACCGCCCTCGCTCCGATTTTTTGAACATGGGCGAAGAGGAGCTGAGACGGTTGAATAGCACCGATCCCCAGATCCTCAAATTCTCGAAGAATGTTGTGGAGGTTAATGTGAGGGACCCAGCAGCGACGGATCTCTCTTTCGTTGACCTACCTGGTAAGTCCTTGTCTCTAGGGTTCATCGGGTAAAATATAATGAACAATGATTCTCAACGGTTTTGCAGGCCTAATCCAGAATGTGCCGGATGAGAGTCTTATCGTGACTGTCCGCTCCCTCGTCGAGAAGCACGTCGAGCAAAAGAACACAGTCATAGTTATTGCAATGCCAATGAGCGGTATGAATTCTTACCTATGGGCGAGAATATCGCGTTGATTCTTGCCTCTACTTTTAGATGAGTATGAGAACATGCAGGCCGTACGACTCGCCAAGCAGTCCAGCGCAGACCCGGACGGGGAGAGGACGATAGGTCACTTTGACTTCTTTTCGGTGTGAAATAATCATCATCCAATATTGACTCAAACCTCGTAGGAGTCCTTACGAAACCAGATACTCTTGGACCCGGAGCGAGAGGCTCTCTCGAAAAATGGAAAGCTGTTCTGGAAGGGACAGAACACGCTACCACCCACGGGTACTATTGCGTTCGCCTTCCAGATGACGAAGAACGGGCGCGCGGGATAAGTAAGGCCGAGGCTCAACGCACCGCAGACGACTTCTTCAACACCACGCCTCCGTGGTGCGATATCCAAGATCGAGGCCGCTTTGGCATTCCTAACTTCGTGAAGAATGTCAGCGCGCTGCTCGTGCAGCTTATCGAGGCCAAGTGCGTCATTTTTCTGCAGTAGTTAGCTTGGAACTGATCTGGGTATCTATCCCTCTTCCAGCCTCCCATCCCTACGAGCTAGCATCGAGTCAGAGCTCGAGAGGTGTCTGCGCGAGATAGAGGGGCTACCGCCGGTCTCACATGTGCATCCGTCGACCGAAGTCATGCTTCGCGTTACGGAGTTTTGCAAGGGAATCCAAGACGCGGTTCTCGGCGAGAGGCATAAAGAATTTGTCCAGAGGAACAAGAGGCGTTACGCGCAATTCGAACAGAACATCAGGATGACGACGCCAGACTTCCGACCCTTTGAGAGTGTCACCTATTCTTCGGGTCTCGTCGAAACTCGCACCGAAGCTCGCTCACTCGTTGATGTCCGGAATGTCATCAAAGCGTAAGTAACCTGATTCAATCATGTGGCAACGGCTCTAGCTTACTGTCATACAGGTCCATTACTTGGGAGCTTCCAAGGCATATTCCATTCGAGGCGACGAAAGTCCTCGTGTCGCAATACACCTCTCTATGGACGGCTCCGTCCATGACCTGCTTCGAAAGCATCGTCAGTGCAATGTCGAAGTTCCTCGATGAGCAGCTCCACGACCACTTCGGTCAATACATCGAGCTTGAGAAATATCTCTCGTAAGTGTCCCTCCTTTATCAGCACTGCCATCGGAAATGTCATTCTGCTTCAGCGCAATCTCGCACAACGAAAGAGACATTTGTCGAGACGACGCTCGAAATATGCTTCAGAAGATCTTGCGATTGGAAAGTAATCCCCTGTTCACCCAGAATTCTGAGGCTTTGCGCCAGGAAGAAGAAAAGTGGTACAAGAAGTACAATGATTTGCGGCTGCCTCAACCAGTGCGACCAGCCAGGTACCGGGCGTCATCTCCCGCACAGGTTTCAAACAGATCATACAGTGACGACGACGACAACGCATCGGTGGCTTCCGTTTCTCCGATCATCCACAGTTTCTCCTCCACGTTCAGTCGGGTCGTTAGAGATAGCCCTCGCACATGGGGGGATGACGCCGAAATCAAGGTCATGGCGAACGTCATGGGTTATTTCCAAGTTGCCTACAAGGTAAGTTTCAAATGCTCGAGTCAGCGTTGACGATTTCACGTACTGATCACCGTGGCTCCATTCGGGATAGCGCATCATCGACTACGTGCCTCTCATCATCGAGCACGAACTGAACCAGACATTCGCCTCCAAACTCAGCAACGTCCTCATCGACAGGATCTTCCAGGACTCTAGGGAAAGCAGGATCGATCTCGAAAGCCTCCTGCAAGAAGACCCAGAGCTGGCAGCAAGGCGGAGGGAGTTGGCGGAGAGGAAGAAATGTCTCACGCAGATCAAGAAAAAACTTGACGAATTCGAGATGTCTTCCGGGCTGTAGTCAATTCAAGTCCTTGGAACTCAACGGTGTTAGTATCCTTTTCTCTTGCAATGTCTTGTATTATGTTCTATATTTGAGGTTAATATGCCTGTGTCATGTACTGAAAGTGATTGCCATGTCCTGTCTGATTTTAGATCTACATCTGTCGCCAAAAAGAAAAAGAAGTGCCACGTACCCGATTTGAACGAATGACCTTCCCATTGCAAGTACAAGTGGGATGCGATAACCACTACGCTAACGCGGCTTGCCCCTGATTCCTGACATTTCCAAGGACGGGCGGGTAGGCTGACATTTTGTCAAAGAGCTTCAGAGTGACGAACGCGGCGCGAATGCTCTGCAGCGAAAATTCAAGCCATTAAGTGACCTTGAAAATGTTACATGCATATGCTGCTTCGGAAATAGGAGATAGAGCGGTCGCACACTTGACTGTATGGCACAATCGATCGCTATTATTCTGGCTGGTCTAAGAGGCGATTTTATACTATACAGACTCTCTTTCCATGCGAATTATGCGGTCCAAGCCTTGGCGACGAGCTCAGTGAGACCTAAAGGCGTGCTGAGATACGAACAATCACGAAGAGTGAACGAGCATACCAATGTCGTTTGTGTTGAACTGGTAGACGCCGACCAGGGTGGCCACGGTCGCCGCCCGCAGAGTCCATGTCGTGATGGGGCCGAGAATGGGGAACTTGCGGGGGTGAAGGTAGTCGACAACGATGGAGTCAAACTGCACGGCGGGTTAGCACGGTAAGTTGGCGATTAGGGTGTTGCAACGTACTCCGAGGTGACTGTGCATGACCAAGCTAACCCCAAGCAGAGCGTCAACGATGGGGTAGTTGCTCCCAGATGTAACGAAGGCAGCGGCGGTCAAAGGAACGAGGCCTGCCGACAGAAGACGCTCGAAAGCCCAGTGGTACGAGCCGTGGATCGGTGATGGTTTCGGGAAGGTGGTGGGGTCGTTCACGGTTCCCCTGAGGATGGCTAAGACGGAGTATAAGCATAGCTCGTCGCTATTCAGCGCAGAGGCCACGTACGACCGCCGGGCACATAGTTGAAGGTGGTGTTATATCGAGCTGTTCCCATTGGTCAGTGAATGTTTCAGGCATGTTTGGGGGGTGGAACGCACCTTGAATGGCAGATCTCTGTACCACGCTACGCGTGAGTGCCCTGGGCAGCGTTGAGCGAAGAACAAGGCTCGAGGACATCGTCGACGACGGCGAGGACAACGAGAAAAGAGGGTGAGAGGCGGAGGTTGTGGAGAAACCCACCGTTCCGGGACTTTCACGAGACTCGTGATACCGGTTATTTCCGAGTCCGGTCGGTGCGTCAATTTTCATGTCTTCTTGACACAAAATTCGCTCATGAAAACTAGAAAGCTTACCAGGAGCAATTCAATTCAAATACATGTTTTTCATAATTTTTTTGATCCAGCGAACGGGTGTATAGCTGTGGAAGCTTAGGTCCCGTGACTGGACGTGACTGTGACATCAAGGATACGGCTGGTGGCGGCATGTCACCTGATCCGAAATTGGAATCTGCAAATGAACCCCATTCCAGAATTCTTTTAGGAAATGACATTAAGTTGTTGGAAGCTTTGAGAGCTATTCATGCATCCAATATACTACTACTTTTCGAGATGTTGCTTCCTTCAGAGAGCCGAGTTGAATGTCCGACCAATTGCACTGCCAAAGTTTCAATCTCCTACTCAAAATTTCCCAATGAGTCACAACGTTGACGTCGTTCGGCAACTCTAACTTGACCTTGAACGACGAGGACGACCTCGACGCTTACTTTCTCCATGACAAGAACATCAACATGAACCCTTTGAAGCTTGCTGTTGTGGGTGGTGGCCCATCCGCGTTCTATGTCGCATCAAGGATTCTCAAAGTACTACCTGAAGCCACCGCTCCGAATGTTCGCGTGCATCTCTACGACCGCCTTTGGGCACCTTATGGCCTAGTGCGGTATGGCGTAGCGCCAGACCATCCTGAAGTCAAGGTGAATTTCTCTTATTTTTCTGAAACGATTTTTTTTTGTCAATTGCCCACCCATCCGCGTGAAGACACAACCAGGAGCGCGGTATATAGCCGTCGTTTCGTCAGCGATATAGCTCTCCGGGAAAGCAGGAACCATATTTCACATAGCTATTCAGGCTACTGGCAGTATTTCGTCCCATGAAAGGATGAATTTCCGGAAGGGCTCTCGAGAGGCGCATTGTACCTCTCATGGAGATTTCGTGCTTTGGCAACGGTGGGCTGCATAGAGAGCCAAATATCCACTCAAAGATTAGGTAGAGCACCTCTCTTGGGCACTTTCATTGCAATATTCCGTCGAGCGTAATTCATGTTCTGGTTATTCTCGCAATTCGGCAGACAGCGGATGTGGTTCTGCGCACCCTCCCATGCTCCTCTATTGCTCTTCTTCATCGCATTCATCACACTGACGCAAATATTCTTTCGCAGAACTGTACGCACAAATTTGACCAGACCGCCGAGGACAACCGTTTCCGTTTCTTTGGGAATGTAGACATCGGCAATACTGCGCCTTCAATACCTGAAGCACTCCCACTACCACTCAGCTCTATATTCCGAAACTATACGCACGTCCTGTTTGCGACTGGCTGCACTCTCCCTACACTACATGCTGCTCTTCCGCCCTCTCCCTACTGCATGCCGGCCCTCTCTATGGTGCATTGGTACACGCAGCATCCCAACGCGCCATCTTCACCCCCGCCTCTCGACAAAATATCCCACGTATCTCTCATCGGAAATGGGAACGTTTCCCTCGACGTTGCTCGCATGCTGCTCACCAACGTGGACGTCCTGGCGAAATACGACGTCCCCTTGCCCGTCCTCGAAGTTCTGTCCCGTTCCAGAGTCAAGCATGTCTCCATCATCGGTCGCCGAGGGCCCCTCGAAGCAGCTTTCACCATGAAAGAGCTTCGGGAGATGATAAACCTTCCGGAAGCGTCCATGGTACCCCTCGACCAATCATTAATCACCCTATCGACCGACGGCCCTCCATTAACGCGCCAACAAACCCGCTCCCTAACGCTTCTGCAGCACGGATCGAAGAACCGCCCAGGGAGCACAGAAAAGACCTGGTCCCTCGACTTCTTCCGCTCGCCGATCGGGCTCGTCCCTCCCGCACCCACGTCCTCTTCCCCTACGTCCTCCGCCCAGCTCACGCTCTCACATACCATGCTCGACCCCGCGACACAACGCGCGGTAGACACTGGCGCGACGTCCACGATATCTACGGACCTCGTCATCACTTCCCTCGGCTTCCAGGGAGAGCCGACAGCGCGGTTCTACGACCCAGGTCTGAGACACCTCCGCACAGTCGGCGGGCGGGTGGTTAGCTCGACGGGCACGACGCTCAGGAACGTGTACGCGTCTGGATGGGCAGCAACTGGCGCAAAGGGCGTTTTGGTGTCAACGATGATCAATGCGTATGGGGTTGCGGATACCATCGTCGCGGATTGGCAGAAGGGTCAGGAAGTGGAAGAGAGCGAGGTGAAGGCAGAAGAGCAGGGTATAGGATTGGCGGAGGATCCGCAAGTGCACGATTTGCCGCCTCTGTCTGTGTCTCCGAATCTGGAGTCGTTGCCGGAGGAAGTAGAGAAGGGGCTGAGGGAGAAGCAAGTTACGCAGTACGCGGATTGGCGGAAGATTGACGCGGAGGAGATCAGACGGGGCGAGGCGCTGGGAAAGGAGCGAGAGAGGATGAGGTGGTCGGAGGCACATCGGCTGCTGGCGCACTGATTTTGTGTAGGACTTTAGAATAATACAAACCACTGCTCTCTGAGAAATTCCGCAACTCGGACGTTCATATTCCGACTAAAACAAGAAAGGAAGACTGTCGAAGAGACGATACGCTGGACAAGAACGAACGTCCTGAAGTTTATGCGCATGAATAAGGACTCGAGCAACTTTACGACGAATGATATGAAGGTGATTATAGCGAGTTACATATCGGTATGAGACCAAAACTAGGTGCTTTGAGTTAAGTGTGCAAATATAACGACTCAATATGCACCGTTATAAGATCCTGATTAGTGAAGAGCGGCCTCCGGAAGACCCTGGAGTCGTTGTGGATATGTTATCCCATCGATTGTCGTGAACTATTATGAGACTCTTGTGGGATAGGTGCAACCGCAGTTCGAGCCAAAGCATTTGCCATATTAACAAGACAGGTGAGGAGATGAGGCCGTAACGATGGAAGGAATACGAACATCATAACTCTCGTCGAAATTGCCCGTAGACTTTCGCGAGAGACCAGTTGCTACCGCCACAACCAAGAAGAGCCGCACAAAACCAAGCACGCGCTTAAGGATGGAACTGTCTAAGCGAAGTCTTAGAAAGCGCGCTAAGTCTACTTCAGTCAGCAAGAAGTGGAGAGCGGAGAGCGTAATCTGAGGACTGATGAAGGACGTCAAGCACACAAAAGTAGAATGTACGGTTCATAGTTCGCAGACTACCAACTATACAAGGGACTAGCCTTCCACAGGCTAGAGAACGGCCCGAGGTCAGGTCATTAACGTCGAGTCGCGCAGGAGTAACGCGTCTAACGCGCTAATGGCTAAAGCAGTGGGCCAAGTAAAGTCTCGGGACGAGTCAAAGAACACCATGTGTTTCACGGATAAATACAGCGCTAAGGACCGATATCGCGGTCCAACCGGCCAAGAGAGCTCGAGAGAATGCAACGGCCGAGTACAGCGAGAGGACTTCCAGGAATAGCGAGCGGAACCAAAATGGTCAGTTAGCTCCGCGGGATAGTACCCAATTAGTACCCGTGGCGCTGTCCACGCTGTACCCGCGATAAAACAACCACATCCTCTCCAATCGTTGATATGCACATGGTACATTACTGCCCGGCCTCTAATACTCAGACCCTTAATCGCGTTTGTATAAAAGGACGCAATAGTGTAGATTTAAGCAAGCAATCGTTATCCCCCAGAATCTGAATTCAGTTCGTGCGAGATTGTCTTCGTGTGATGAGTACGGGGGGAATTTGAACCAAGAGTCATTAGACAAGCCAGAGTGCTAAAGCGAGTTTCGCGATAAGAACTCTAAAGTCCGGGCAACGCTGAGGACCTAACCTAAGAAACCGAGAGTACGNGAAGATAGTGCACTTTATAGACCCTTTCTCTCGAAGAAAAGCAAGGAGGCGCACTGATCGGGTGTTTCTCCATTAGGTACTCATGATACCGAATACGGGAACGCCATGCAGGCTTATGTGCAACATCCTAGCGATAGAGGTGCTGCTGGAGAAAGAGAATATCCAATGTAGAGAGACATAACAGTCTTCGAGGGTTGACGCATGAACAGACATATCCAGCTGTCACATGCCGACCGCTACTTGGCTGGCATGTAGGATAAAAACTACTTCACCACCGGCATTCATGAAAGTGGCATGTCCGACGGCGAGAAATATGCAATGAAAGTGGGCGCTGTCAGGTATGATGCGTTGCTGCTACAATATGAAGTCTGATTGTGAGCTGTGGACTAACCTATCTGTGAGTTCTACGTAATAGGCGCGCCTTCGAGCCTATGTAGCCAAAGCATTGTAGAAGCAATCGTGACCAGAAATGTGAATGACTCGCAGAGCAGCATCGGTACAATGCGTCCTCTCAGAGGAGCCTTCCGGGAATTATCACTTTCTCATTGGGCGCGGATATATGACCGTGTCCAGTTGCCTGAATTAGTATAGTGGAATTTTGGGTCCTGACAGTTTCTTGCCGGAGAGCTATAGATCTCACTTTGGTCGCTGACGAAAAGCGAACGCGATGTATTCAGCGGCTCCAGCTCGGCATCGCTGAGTGTATTGCAATGTACTACAACTGTGTGAAAATCGCCAGGATGGGTGGGCAAGGGTATAGGTAACATAAGAGCAAAATGTTTCAGAAAATAAAGAGAAATGGTTCACCATTTGACACTTCAGAGGATGGTTGGCTATGGCGCGACATAACATGTCATGTGCGCCAATAAGATGCCTTCATACGTGATAGATATACCAGTGGTATTGAAATGGTGGCAAAAAGGCTAAAGTATAGGAGTGTAGAGAGTATTGCAATCTCAACGGACCGCGACATTCGGAGCTTATAGGCGTATGACGTCTTAACCGGGTAGTTAACCTCTATAGAGAATCTCTCTCTGATGCGACATTTAGACGAACCGTAGCCTCGAGAATGGGAGAACCAAGCTAGGCAAAGACTGAGACGGTCTCCAACAGGAGGTGCGCTATAGGAATGTTCATAAGCACGTATGTCTTTGAGGGAAAGTGACATGTCTCTGTCCTGGGACAGGCGCCATAGCGCTCCTCTGTGCGGTATCATCAAGGTCACGTTTTAGAGTTGGGGTCTGGTATTCGGCGGAACGCGTCAACGCGTTGTGTAGAATGCCGTCTGTGGGACAACTTTGACGCCCATACAGTCCGGACTTGATACTCTTAGGCACCTCAACGCCGCCCTCCTTTCTTGGGGTCGGAACCATTTCCAGACTGCTGGCCTGGCGTCGAACAAGAGCAATGCGCATCTCGAAAAGTAGTTGTCGTAATATCTTGTTCCTCACAAAGCCTCGTTTCAGGGACAATGATCTTGTATGTTGTGTTTCTGCTGCAGACTGCGCAGTGAAAAAGTCAGCTCTCATTGAGCTTCCATGCAATGGAACTTGAAGCATGCTTCATGATGGTCCATAAGACGTGACGACTTCTGGAATGGGGATTCATTTTGCAGATTCCAATGCTTCGGATCAACGGTGACATGCCGCCAACCCAGCCGTGGTGGCGACTTCTGAGATACAAGCAAATAATGACAGGATGTCACTCTTGACCAGACCGGGCAACGTCCTTGACAATTCACGCGGCTGAACGCTCTTTAGCAGAGCGTGTACCACAGCGTAGGTGCCACTACTCAGAACCCCGTGGGTGTGGTCGAAGAAAAAGGATGATAAGAAAAGATGTATATTGATTGAAGACTGAGCTCCTAGTAAATGTCATTATTTAGGCTCGTTCACCGGCATTCAGTATGGGCGATTTACTTGCATGTGTGCAAGAAGAACTGGGAGAGGAAACAATTGCGACGCAGTGCACTGACGGACTCGGAAATAACTCTGGTGTCTGTACGGCTCCCAAAACACGGATCACGGTCTCGTGTTAGCAGTGAAAATTTGGAGTTACTCGACCGGGAACGGGGTTTTCCACACCTCCGACCTCTTAGTCACCTCGCGCCTATTCGTAAACCTCCTCTCCTCGTAGTCCTCGCCGTCTGTCACGACAGAGTGCCTGGGTCCTCGAGCTTGTTCTTCGCTCACGTGCCGCTCCAGGGCATGACGCGCTCATCGCGCTGAGCTC
This sequence comes from Cyclocybe cylindracea, assembly GCA_013376435.1. Classification (NCBI taxonomy): domain Eukaryota; kingdom Fungi; phylum Basidiomycota; class Agaricomycetes; order Agaricales; family Hemipholiotaceae; genus Cyclocybe; species Cyclocybe cylindracea. The sequence goes on along the minus strand of MPNV01000332.1, from coordinate 408,750 downwards.
CTGCCGCAAGTACGGGTCACGAGATACAGCAGATTGCCATTGGATTCAATGAGTGTTGGAGAGCGTATATCGATTCCACACACCCACAAGGTCTCAGTGGCCTGCGCACCTGCTCGAGACTGACAATGGAGAAGCTCGATTTATAACACCACCTTCACTATGTGCCCGGGCGGTACGTACGTGAGGGCTCTAGCGGTGATGCGACGGAGCATATGCTTCGTCTCACCAGAAGGCAGCGTACACCATCCTTCCGAGCACGGTCACCTCAGGGAACCGGAGTGCACGACGATAGACCCGGGGGTGGCCCCCACCAATGAGCTTCCCGAAACCCAGATCCGGACGGACACTGCCACGCTACGTACCTGGCTTCGTAACTGGATCGAGGGTTCTGATCTGTCGGCAGGCTCGTTCAGCTTCGATTGACCCCGAAACTGCCTTATGAGATTCTGATAGACGTCGGGAAGCCAACATCTCCACCCACTTCGAATCGTTGACTGCTAATCTGGACGGGTTGTGTGTGTTGTCTAGGGAAAGCTTGGTCATGCCAGTGCATCACCTCGGAGTACAGAGATCCTCGAATAGACCTACACCACTCTCATCTCAGCCGAGACTCAAACGTTACGTATCTCTAGTCCTTCGTGCTACCCGCCGTCCTCGCAAGTGTTGGATACACGACAGTCCATCGTAACTCCATCAATGTGGTCGATCTGCTTACCTTCCACCTCGCCGCACCGCTTCGAATTGTCCCGGTCTCTCCGTCGCTCCCATCACTGACTCTATGGACCTGCGGGACGGCGGACCAGTCGCGTCATCGATCTCTCTCTATTCTCTTTCTGTGTACCGTAAGTCAGTCAAAGGGATCAGTAAAGTCAAGTAGGCAATTGAGCCATTAGAAGTCAAGTCGAGAGAACGAGTCTGAGGGCATTTCCGAGTTTTTCTAAGTCAAGTCACCAGTTCAGAGCATACCTTAAGATCTATCCCACAACCACCCAAAGTACCCCTACCAAGCGTCGCTATCGCGTTAGACAACGGTGCTGTTGCATTCGATTGTATACCGTAAATCATCTCCCTCCCTAAACTACGAATTTTGTTGGTTGGGTAGTTGTCCTGGTCAATAAGTTGTGTTTCCCAGCGAAGTGGTTGTTCGATCCACTTTGTAGGCACACTCCCGCAGCTACCACATCAACGGAGTTCCAATATCACTTGCACTGTCTGGCGTCGATCCTCCGCTGAGGTACGGATGGTGGTGGTGGTGGTGGTGGGATGCCTCAGATGCATCAACTAATGAAGCACCCTCCGACCAAGGAGTGGCTCTGAAAAAATTGTAAGAGGCAGAAGCAACGAAAGAGAAAAGTTCGACGTACGGAGACGGCCCCTCGGCGGTAGAGGAAGACCTCGAAGGAAAAACACATCCTTCCGGTGTCGAAACCCATCGACCCATGTCCACCAGACAATACGGACAATCGTACTCCCCATCGACGCGCTCACAGATCTTATTCATATGCTTCACGAGCATCACATCGTCCACCGTCTCCCACATTGCCTTCCCCGGAAAAACAGCTTTAGCTCTCGCTACTGAATGCGCGAGCCCCATCCAAGGCGACATCGAGTAGTGAGCATATCGGAGGAGTTCTATAAACTCGTCCCTAAACCCAACTGCATGAGCCTTGAGAGTCGAGAGAAACAAGAAACACCCACATTGTTGCTGGAGTATTGGGAACTCAATGTTCTATGGCGACGACGAGTTCTTCGAGGAGAGTCTGCCGGGAACTCGTAGTATTCAATGACATCTTCTCGCGCTGTCAATTCAGCCGGGGGATCCGAGAACTTCAATCCTGCTGCCATTGGCCTCCGAAATTTGCATTATAAGCGTAAGGAGCTTACTTTACTCTGCTTTCATTGTCATCTTAGTGCAGGGGGAACAAATGATGCCATAGAAGCACGACGACGAGAGCTTTCTGCATGTTTGTATTCATGACTACAGACTTCAGTTATATATAGTTTGTGTGATTAGAATTTGTAATACATTGTAATACACACTATTGTCATAACTGAGGACCTTTGAAGCCGCCTTCAAGTCGACACGAACACAGAAGGGGGCGGCTTGGCCTGTGGCCCATGCTCAGTGCCGACGTACGGCTTGTATTCGGCTTGAGTTTGGGTGGATTATATAGTCCCAGAACATCACGTGCATGGGGCGGAAAGTCGCCAACTGGATTTAAGGCAAAGTGACAGTGACATAACGCGTTGCGTGACAGACCGTCGAACTTCAACTGGTGGCATCGCCCAACCCAAGCTTCACGTTCAACCACCTGTGAGCCAATATCGCACCGTCAAAACCCACCGGGATGCATAGAGAAGCACCTACAGCGTTCCGAGAATCCGAATACCGAGAACGTCATGCCTTGGCACTCAGCAACACTTTGGCCATGGGTGACCTTTGAATCCATTCCTCGACGCATTGAGGACAACACTTTCCAGTCGCGCTTCGTGCGCTGGGCCAAAATTTGATGACTGGAGACGCGTTCAAGCTTGCAGACGAAACGACAAAAGTTGAAGGTTTGTAAGATCGCCGTCTGCCTATCGTGAAGGCCTCGCCACTAACTTGAATTCTGATCGACGGTCGCGTTATCCTAGAGCTCGAAGCCTGCTAGAGCAGAGAATCCACTGCCTCAACATTTGTCCAGGATGCAGAGCAGTGCGGTGGCGATGGTTTGTCTCCCACTATTTCTTCTCTTGGAAGAGATGTTAACGACGCTCCTCAAGGTCTGCTTTCGCGGCTCATTCTCGCAGCTCGGGGGTCATACACGAAGACCTCGAGCCCAGACAACAGCCAAGAATCTGCATAGCCCCGGCCTCCCTTGCGAAAACCGGTTTGCTGCGATATGTCCCGCTGGCAAGCGACGCAAATGTGGTTTGCTCGGTTCAGCTGGAATTTGGGGTGTTGCGGAGGTGTCCCATACCGTAAACAACGTTACCCAACACCTTGCCACCGTTGGAGGTTCGTGAATGCTATCAAACTGGCCGAAGGCAATTCTGACGCATATGCGAAGCTAGAGCGTTCAATTTTCGGGACCACAACTGGCTCGTGAAAATTCGCCAATTTGCGACACAAGGATGCCTTCCCAAACACAAAGGGTAGCTTCTTCCCGGCAGGCCAGAGGCAGGTTACTGTTCGTCGATTAGATCCTCGCAGAGACGGCACTAGTTCCAGCGTCATCCGTGGCAAAATCGACACAGCAGGCCGGCAAAAGAAGAGCCAGGTCGCAGGAGAAATGCAAGTCTGAGCGAGTACGACCTACAGATATGCTCAGGGGGAGCTTCCGCGCAGGTTCGTCGTGTCGGTGGAAGAAGGCAACAGAAGAATTTGGTGGTGTACGATGAGAGAGCACCTAAGCCGGGACTTTGTCGCATTCTGCAGGCTTTTGTGAGACTGTCGGCCTAGTGGGCGTTCTTGTGGGCGTTCTTGTGGGCGTTCTTGAGAGGAGCATTTCGATTGGTCATCCATCTGAGCATGTGACCAATCGCGTTGCGTCCACGTCGACTGTCGAGTGCCTGACGGCGACCTTTCAGGAAGAGGAGGGAAATTTTGACTAGAAGGCAAATTATTTCACTTACCTTCAACTTACCTTTCGTCAACCTTGTAGATTTATTACACAAACCTATTTCCACATCAGTCATATCCCTAACGCCGCCTCGCACGAAGAAATCGAGCTCGCGACACTGGGAGGGGTGCCCAACATCACTGAAATTTATGGACTTTTATACCCAGATATTTCAGGTCCTAGTCTCGTGTTCCGGTCTTCGAAAAGAATGGCCGGCCTCTGGGGTTCATAACCTCCGTGGCCGATATCAAACAATTGTTCAAGATGTTATTCGGCCTTCGGAGGAATGGACAACGTATTTTTCTCTTGTTAAAACACTCGGAACAAATATCTGAGACAAATATCAGGGTCTTGGGGGCCAGATGGGGTATCTGCTACGTTGAAATCGGACGCTCTGTGCAGATATCGAAAATGGAGACATCTACTCGCGTGCAGGCACCCATAAATCAAGAATTGATGGCAAAATCTAGGGAAGAAAAATGGAAGATAAATCATTAGGACCGAAGTAAGAGCATATTGCTCGAGGTCGATTTGTCATTCCCTCGACGAGGAGGGCCATGTTTTGCACCTTCGTCTAATGCCACACTTTTCACCCTATTTATCGATTACTTCCCAGATATATCGAAACCTGCTTGGGCTCGGTACCGCCATTTCTGGCTCAAGAGCAAGATCTGATCGTCCATTTAACCATGAGGGCAAAGCGATGGAGATGGATGGTCTTCAAAGCCTTGATTGCTCCAGTAGGTTATCGATAGGCGCCTCATCGTGAAAGCGATTCTCGGGGCCTCATGATCAAGGAGGTCCTATCGTCTGCGAGCGGATCAACTTTCATCCCTCAAGTTGGCCTCAATCGTTTTTTGCTTGGACACTACGCTTCGGGGCCACGCAGCCACCTGATGCATATCTGCGGTCACATAGACCGCATCGAATACGCCTGCATCGTTTCTGGCGAGGAAAGAGATGAGCGTCTCTCGACGTCGCGACGGAAGGGTGAAGACGAGCAGCTCCGACGACTTGCCACTCGCCCAATCATGCCTTCGCTCTCCCAACAGCACGAACGACAAACATCCTCCCAAACACTCCAAAAACGCAGCGCACACCTTCAGGCCTCTAGGGCATACAGCATCCACTGGCTGATACCACGTCGCAGCACTGGTGGCTCTGTGGCCTGCAGCACGCATTCCATCATCCAGAATTGCACCAGCATAGAATAGACCGTCGAGGAATACGCCCGGTAAATTATTCCAATCCTGCGCTGCAGCCCTGGCTTCTCGATCTGACCAAATTCTGGTCGCAGGCTCCCCATACCAAATCGCCTGGAGATTGACAGGAGGGAGCAGGAATTTCTGTCCGTACGAGAGATGCTCCATCGGTCAACGAAATCAAGCCCTGCATTTCTCATCCACCTGCAGGAAAGACTCGTCTTCCTGCCTGAACGGCACAAGAACGTCTCGTCTCCAACAAACGATCGTTCCAGGTCAAGATGACAGAAGGGTCCCGACAGAAAAGCCGGACGTTCGTCTCCTCAGAAGGGTGCTGCCAACGCTGAAGGACCTGCGACGGCGAACATGACCGTCAATTCGCGTGCACAGCTGGACGACGCAATCCGCTCTCCAGAGTCAGAACTTTCGATATACCGTGTCTGGAGGTGCTAGCCCGTTTTTGGTTCAAAAATACCTTGGTCGTCCATCAAGGTAGGTTAAGACCCCACTGTCCGCTAGAACACCAAAATGGCGACAAAATTTCCAGACCTAGTCGAAGTCCTCCAGTCAAAAAGCGAAACATCAAAAAGCGACAGCGATTGAAGAAGTCGTCCAACGGAATATTCTGCAAGCCGGAATGGACCAGGCGCCTTCGAGCGGAGAAGTTGAGGCACGTTCTTTCCTCACATGAGGTGGGTGGTACTTCTGCAACTTCGGAGCGGCGCTGACGCCTGCGCATAACAGATTCGCGGCGTCGAGGATCTGGAAGAGACCATCCGTTCTGTCTCGAAGGGCACATGTAACGAGGTTCGGTAAGAGTCGGGATCTCTGGTGTTGGCTGCACGCCAAACCTCCAAGGCCTACCAATGACGGCGGAGAGGTCTCAGAAAGGGAAGAATCCGATGGCACGGTCGACGTACCACATCCATCTGCTGACGCCTTCACTGTCCGCCTACACCTCCCCTATCAGAATAAGAAAGACCGTCATCCCGTCGCAGATGTGCTCCTCGAAGAAGTTGTCAGACGACAAGGGCCTCTGAGCGGGGTTTAGGGGGGCAGTGAAAGAGGTATCAAGCTTGTGTTCGACCCTGAGAAGTCCTTGTTGTCGTAGCTGCCGTGTCGCTGACATTTCGCTACTGATGTTGGGAGGATCGCTCGAGGTTGAGCCGAGTCACTCTGGATCCAACTTACAGCGTAAGTTCTTTGCTTTCTGCCTTGCGCACCGTTCATTTATGCGATTATCTCCCAGATCTATTTGAGCCTGCTTCAGCTCAACGGGACTAGGACGGTATAGTGCGCTTACCAGCATTATTTTTTTCGACGAGTATTCGTTGCGTAGGCAAAATGCGGACGAAAAACAATTTTGTGCGCATAAGGTTTTTGGAAGTTATTACCGTAAAGATGCCCCAGAGTCTTGAATCCCAACTTTCGGATTAGATTCTACCGGTTTGAACCTTATAAATTACTCATGAGTCTCCTGAACTTGAAGACCAACACTTCTAGAGTGGTACGAGCGCAAGATATTCGAGACACCTGGATCAATAGCGGGGCAACGAAAAAGATATATTTGCAGTGATATGGTTCTATTCTTGACACTCGCATTCGAGGGTTGCGCTCGCGTTACAGCCGTGGCTATTCAAACAGAGCATAAACGTGCTTGGTTATCGATATAAATTGCAATAACATAGATAGAATATTCAATACAGAGATACAGCAGTGTAGTTGCTACAATTTAAATTAATAAAAACCAAAATCAAATGGTCAGAAACAGTTAAACTCCCTGATACCCCGACGAGCCCATTTCCAAAAGTAAGGCACTGGAGTCGCTCTCATGATATGGTCAACGTATTTGCACCGATCGTCTCCTCCCTCACTTCTCCTGATTTGTAGACCTCTTCCCAGACATCTCCCGCGCTAGGATCAGGTACCACTCCCTTCCAACACTTCATGAGGTGGTTTCCGAGGACGGTGTCGTCGTCCCGAGGCGCGTCCCAGGTAGTACACTTCGTGCACCTCGGTCGGGAATGTGTGGCTCTCCACAGCCTTTCCACAGACACGTCTTCGTGTTTTTCGTGCTAGAATTCCCGACGGGTAGCTTGTGTACCTTCTTGAGATGCTCCTTGAAGGCACGTAGGCCATTGCAGGCTTCTTTGCACCCGTCCCATTCACAGCAGAAGACCAACTTCGTGCGGCGCTCGGAGCACGAAGGCAATCTTGTCTCCTTCGTGCTTCGAGTGTAAGGCTGTGACGATTGCCTTGTGGCGCTGCTGGAAGACGCCGTCGGTGCCGGTGATGCAGGCGAAGAGGATTGGACCGAGGTGATTTTCCCTGGCGAGGCGAAAGACCCTGGCGCCAGGTGGTCCCCTTCCTCTGGATTCAACCCGAAATCGACGTCGAAGTTGGAGAACGAAAAGCCGAGATGGATGGAGTGGTGGGCATTCCTGTCAACGTTAGTGGGCGCTGAAGCGTGCTCGAAGCTCCAGTCAGTCGTTTGATTCGTTTTCCACTGTGCACCTGAGGCCGACGCGCTATGGTCCACTGAAGAACTAGGAATTTCCTGCATCTCCGTCCATGTTGGGGCGTGGGTTAGAGGAGCCGAATCAATGCTGTTGCCACATGTCCATTCACCAGAGAGCTGCTGTGGGTTATACCAGGGGGTAGCTCCATGATGAGACCACAGCGCAAAGGAGGCGTCGCTTATATTGGAGGGATCCAGTGCCATAGCGCCGCCTGCCACCGACCCTCCGTTGTAGGAGCTGGCCGTACTAGCTTCACAGTCTTGACGCGGGGCCGATGTGATCCATGAGGAGCTCTCTGGATAGGTGGCATAGTACCCAGTCTCCAGCAGCTGTTGATCATGAAAGGTCCGGACTCCTGAGCGGCTCGACGAAGGCGCGCCGATGAAGTCTTGGGTTGAGTCCGACGAGTTCACTGGCAACGTTGAAGGTGATAGAACGGGGTCAGGTAGAGCTGCGGGGCTGTAATAGGTTGAGCGTGGCGCCGTATGGTAGGGAAGGAAGAGTTGAATCGAGGGCTCAGTCATCTGGTAGAGGGCAGCAGGGGAATTGGGGAACGAATGGTCGAAAGTGTTCAGCTCAGATGTTGATGAGGGAGTAAGATTGAGATCTGGTTTGAATGCCTCTGCGTGATACAAGCTGCTGGTGTTACTGCTGAGTCGTCCGTCATGTAGTCTCATGTAGTGAAGGAAAACTAATCACTCACGTTCGGTACACTGCCGACCCGTGTGTGTGGTTCCCAACATTCCTCCGGCTTTCCATATTTCGATTTCAGACGAAGCTCTGGGCTGAACAAGGGAAATAAATCTGGGAATAGTCCGAAAAAAAGAAGAGGCGTGTTTGAGGAGAGGTGAGAGAGTGGGTAGAAAAGAAGGCAGGAATTTCGAACAGAGTAGCCAGCGTGGGACAAAGTGTTTCGCCGATGCCACTCAAGACCTCTGCCCACCAATTATCCCGCGGTGCCCCTGTCCCTAGCCAAAGCGACCGACAAGGGGGAGAAGAAAAAAATACAGACCATATGACGCGACCAAAACGTAGCGAAGATATGAAGTGATAGAGAAGCTGGACTGCATAATATAGCCCTGGTAAAATATGTAACAGAAAGTCAGGCAGGCGCCTCAAGGAATGGCTAGATCAAGACCATACCGGATCTTAGGTACGGCGGCTTCATCAAAATTGGAAGAGTATTGCGAGCGGGGGGAAATGAGTGCGCGAGGCTGTAAAACGCATTCTCTTGCACAATCCTCTTTTTCATAACACACCGAGTGGCTACAGACAAAGAATTCGGGTTTTTCCAAAGATGAATGGCCAACGAAAGGTCTTTGAAGTTTTAAAAATTTACACCTTAAAGGCATTTTACTCGAAAGAGAAACAGCTTGTAGCGTAGCTCGGGAGTTCTGCTGACCGATACCCCGCATTTGATGCTTCATCGAATGCAATTTGAGCCGCCAGTTTTCAAGCTGAGCGCTCATGGTTTAATTAAAATTCAATTGCACATTGTAGAGTGTTTAAGGAGACACGGAAAGTGGAGAGAAATACAAGTTAGGAGACTGTAGAGATACACACTCTAGTCGTTGTCGATGAGAAAATGCGACGGAGGAAAGGGAAGTACAGGCGTGAATGAGACGAGTCCGGGACGAATAAAGATACGGGGTCATTGAAGGCTCCTGAAACGCACCGCGAGCACTTCACTTCTTGGGATTGGATTTCCGCTTAGGCAGCAACAGCGCCGGGTCGCTGACCGTCGCAAATTGCTCCGTACTGCGTATGTGACACCAGTTCGCCAGGTGCTGCGCCCAACCATGTTCCTGTATTGCACCTGCACGGGTACACCCCGCCCATTCACAAGGGGTCGAAGAAGCCGGCTCTATCCCCGCCCTGTGAACATCAGAGTTCAGATGCTCCAGGATCTCGCGATTTGTGGGCCTGCGCTTAAAGAGGAACGTGCATGGGTTTGCCCCCCACCTGCACCGAAGGACCCTTGGCTCTTCGGCATATCCACTTGTTGACGGTGTCGACGATGAAGAAGACGACGTACTAAGAGGCGAAGTGGGTGAGTGACGGCGCGAGCAAAGCAAAGCACGTACTTTGGAGAAGCTCCTCTCTGGCTGACAGTTGCCAGGAGCCGTGCGAGATCATCAGCGACGTGGTCTGGCATTGGGGCGTCGAGTCCCGTGTGCCTCTCCAGATCCGCGTCTTCAACCTCCACCCTCCTTCGGGAACATGGTGGCTGCACTGCCGTGTCATCCTCCTCCTCCTCAACAAACCTCCGTTTCAGGGACGATGAGCCCTGCTCGAACTCAGGAAGGTTCTGCTCAAACGCAGGAAGAAGTGTAGAGAGCACGAGGTCAGGCATCGCCGGGAGCGACGGTGGCGACTCTGAGAAGAAAAAAGGACTTGACGAGGGCGAAGCTGACATCCGCACTGACGTTTGCGGTGAGGGGCCACTGTAGAACGGAGGTGAGAAGGGAGGAAGAACAGAACGAAATAAGTAGCGTACACCGCCATCGTTGGCATTACTGCAGATGTGGGAGACTCCCGTGCCATCTGGGGCTCCTGTACGCTCGCCCAAAACACTGTAGCGTACATTTGGTATCGACATTCGGGGCAGTCGTAAACTCCCCCCAGCCTCACACAGGTGCCGGCGTCATGACGGCACTGCAGTACCTTCCGCAAAACGGTCACGACTGGATACTGAGCGAACCGCATCCACAACTTTGCAACGGCCTGCGTGAGGGCATCCAGAGGGGGGAGCGCCTGATATTCCACCTGCATCAAGTTGATGAACTCCCTCCTAGGTCGGGATCAGCGAGTGAGCATCTACCAAACATTTCTAGAAGTGGAACAGTATAAAATAATACGTACACAGTTATTAACTCCTCGGGGAGGGTTGGTACGACCCGGGGGACTTCTTGCTCGACGGCAGACTGTCAACCCAGATCAGATTTGAATAGCAGATCGTATCATTGAACACGTACTTTGAGCTCGGCGTCGCTCAACATGGCAGTGAAGGGGGAAGGCATGTTAAGAGGTGGGAGGGCCTAGGGAATCGAAACTTGGGTGTGGGGGAGTGTAGGGGAGTGTCTGGAAAGCGAAAGCAGACTAGCACCCAAAGTTGAGGCAACAAGCTTGGGGTCACATGATCGCGCGTCGCTCCCCAACACCCTAGCCACTCACTCGACCATGGCCTCGTTCTCCCAACCCTGCGACTCCGTCCCAGATATCCAGAAATCGAACGAATTTGACAAGCCCCCAGGAGATGACGCGTCCGCTGACCACCAGCACGTCGCAGAAGCAGTAGCTCAGCGATACTCGTCCACCAGAGCCCCAGGCATTGACACCAAGCATTGGACCAACCTAGACAAGGAAGGCAAACTGCACGCCAGGTAAAGGGATCCAATTCTGCGCTAAGCCTCTAGAATATCGTTCTGACGGAATTCGCGTGGCAGGTACCCCATGCCACCACCGTTCACGACAGACGGAAAAGATGTACATCCATCGAAGGCGAGCAGCCAACAGGAGGACAGACCGTTCCACTCCCTTGTTTATCGACAATCACGGTTTCTAGCGCACTCGAACGGTCACCCGCCTGTCTGTGCTCCTCCTGAAGACAACGCTGACTACCTGGCCTCCGACCGGCATGATCACCTCCAATCCACGCGAGACAGAACGGACTACTAGCAGGATACAGGCGTACTTTGAACATCGCGAGGATAACTGCACTGTGCAACGATATGGCGGCCAAAGGAAAACCCCTCCTCGTGCACTCTGGATGAAGACGAACCAAGATATCCAGTCTCCGGCGAGCGTCTGCTTGTCAAGAGGTTCCGAAATCGCAAGGAAGCGGAGAAGAGAGCCCTCATAGAAGCAGGAGAGGAGCGCCGAGGTCAACGACGTGAAGAATTCGCTTTCCCTTCAAAGGCTTGTGGAGTTCTTCATGTGTGAAGACGATCGCTGACAGGTTTATGCAGACTACATGCCGCGGTTCGCTCTCGGGGCGAATATCTCCCATCATATCCACTTCCCCAGAGAATGCCCCGTATGAAAACCGGATTTCAGGGTCCTTCTGGTTTGCCAACCACGGCAAGGCCGAAAACTTCTTCCCTCGGGCAAACACGAAGTGACGAACCAAGTCCCAGATCGCAGCCGTCTAAGCAAGAAATGAAGCATATCGAGAGACACAAGAGCGGAGACACCGGCTAATAGAGTGCGCTGCGAGCCTATTCCGCGCTGGGCATGTCTCGAAACCGAGAAGTTGAGGTGGATCCCGTCCTGCTATGAGGTGGGGTATAACTTCGTCAACTTCAGAGCGACGCCGACAGCTGCGCATAACAGACTTGGAGCATATAGAGCAGGACTTCTTGGGTTATCATGGAGAGTGAAAGATTTGACCTGAGATTCCGGTCTACTCCGAGAGGGGGTCCAGAGGCCGCGAACACCGTTGGGTCTTGAGGAATCTGCTCCGTGAAGAGAAATGTGAACGACCACACATAAGACACATAAACACACCTTCAGCGTCCCTCCCTTTGCTGTCGCCTTACACCCTCGCCGCCCATCCGCAACCCAAGCCGAGAGTAATCCGTTCGCGATTACACTTCTGGGTGACATTGGCAGGTGATATGTCGAATGGAGGTTTCTGAGAAGAAGAAAGAAGGCTCTCGAGGTCGAGTACGGCGTCTGGCTGGAGGCTATGGGCCTGTCGTCGTCCTTGTAGCCTTTGTGCTGTCAATGGAGGAGATAGCGGTTTTGATTGGCCCACGCCCACGTGACCAGAACGAGCAGGCTACCAGTTGAGGACGACATCGTGTCTGCAAGGGGCCTTTCTGGACGATTTCGGAGAGTATTCTTGGAGTTATTCACTCATTCTCAGACTTACCTTTTTCCAATCCTCCAGGTCGATCAAGCAGTCCAATCTATCAGTGCACGGCGTCCTCGTATGTGCGTCCTCTCAAACCAATCATCCGAGACGCGGACGCCAGGCATAGATGGCCCCAAAACACGCAAGCTACCAACATTTTATACCTGCTATCTTGGAGACGAGGCCACGATATCGGTCGTTGAAGCAAGTGGCTCGATGGCCCGAGGCATAATCTTACCCAACATTCTGGAGGATTTTACCTTCGGCCCAAGACGACGCAAATTGTAAGTGATTATTGTTTAACCTCGCGAAAACATTGTTTAAAGTTGGCCATAAACCCCAGTACCAGCCAACTACAATGAAAAATAACTGGAAAGTCGAAGGAAGGAGGACATTGTACTGAACCGACGCCTAAGTCTCAAGAAAATTTCATTGTTCAGATTCGAGCTGAGCCACGAGCGCATTCAAACGTACGCGGTGAGTTTTTCCCCTTTGCCTCATGTACGCATGCGGTTTACTTAATTAACATATTTTTCCCAGATGGGTGTGAGCAGGCTTCAAGCAGACGGAACTCCTTCTGCCCCTCCTCTACTGAGCTTGAGGATATGTACATCTCCGGGCGAGATGTTTTGAAGAATATCTTCCGTATTTCGGGATTTCACCGATACGAGGGGCTCTACGGATCTGAATCGACCCTTGTGGCCACCTTCTCGAGCTGGGTGGCCTGATACTCAATATGAACCAACCGTTCCACCATCCTTCGGACATTTGACCCAAAGGACTACATCCACAAAATTACCCTCTTCCGACCGAACCATCACCTCTCTAGCGAAGCGATCTAATCACGACCAAGGGTTCGACAGTCCAGCGCCCGTTTGACGAATGCAGAGAACCGATCCTGGGACGACGAAGGTCGGTATCGATGCCAACATACGCCAGACCTTTCCAACAGTGTCTCGGCCGCTAGGTGCGCAGAGTTCAACTTGGTGGCCGGAAATCCTCAAGGAGATAGCAAATCGCGTATCTACCTTCGGAAGAGAGTGGCCATCTCACCCATCGTTCAAACCGGACTTCTCCTTCCCCAGATACTCTCGCCATGTAACCTACATTGTTCGCCCTCACGGATAAATTATTTGATCTACCCGAATTTTGCAGGACCGGTGGCGGCGTTGATGATGCGCCATTGCGATTCAGTGACAAGCGAAAAGGCGAATTGCAGGATCGGTCGGGACGAATCGCCGTCGCTTCGACTGCTGCTGGTGAATTTAATCCTTTATCGTTCATCCGTGATTATTGGATTTGAATAATCACTCCCTAAAAATTTCGACACAGTCGACAGTACCCAATTCATTCGGGCCGCCGGCAGCACACTCCCCCGCTAAACTAAAGTCGGACGATCACCCGTGAAGGAAAGGAGGGGATAATTTCACAGAACAAACGTTGGGCTCAGCGATCCACAGCTGCCAACGGCACTGTCTCCCAATGGTTGTAGATGAACCTCAGTACTACCGTCAAAATCCGTCCACGCTATGTTTGCTCTCGGAGTGAATGGAGGGATACGATTCAGATACAGTGGACTGCCAGCGACGTCACTGAACCGACCAAGAGCTAAACGAGATGGTCACTTCGCATTTGGGCTTGGGATCCTCATGCAGTCGACAATATGGACAACAGAGTATATCAATTGGTTGTATTACTTCCTGATATTTAGATTTGAGAATGAAACCTTAGTATTTGAGGGAAACGAACGAAAGAGATATCTGGAACTGAGATGCCATAGCTTGGTGCCTAATGTCGAACGAAGACTTAACACGACTATGGTATAACAAACACGGCATACGGAGATAATATGCACAATACTCAAGTCATCGACCAAAGGTCAGATCATAACATGATATAGATCGTTGACTGCGTAAGACGGCGAGAGAAAAGGGTACCCCTTTACAGCATTTCTTGAGATGTTGGCTTAAGAGGTTGTCTTCTTCTCAGGGGGTATTCCAAGCCTTGCATGTGTTAGGCATGCTGTATTATTGATGCGCGAGTTGCCGACGAGGACTTGATGAGCCGTCTTCAGGTGCGTCTTGAATTCGTGAAGGCCGTGGCACAGTTTTCGACAATCATCCCACTCGCAATGAATGACCATCTTTGGTTGCCAGTCAGAGCATGATGGAAATTTGTTGCTCTCCACTCCTTGGACGACTCTCCGGTTGACCCGCTTGAGGAAGCGACAGGATTTGACGATGCTGAAGAAGATGCGTGGTTATACGTGTGGTCTGCGAACGCGGGAGGTGGCGATGAGCGCAGGACATGCGGCGGATAGTAGTGTTCATGATGGCGAATATCTGATGGCCCTGCTTCTGCATTCATACTGAAGGGACCCATCAAAAGCAGAAGTGACGAAAGACAAATATATGACGTACTGAGATGATCGCTCAGTCGACGAGGATGAGACGGGAGAGCTCTTGTTGTCTTCAATGACAACGCCGTGCGTCTTCCGGAGATGATTCAGGAGTGGTCCAACATTTTCGTCTATGTTGATCGTCGCGACGGTAGCGGGTGTCAGAGGATGCGACATCGGCAGGCTGCGGTTGGGTTAAGCTAGGGTGTCAACAACTCACAAAGGGGACATACATTAGGATAGTGGTCGGCAAAGTATTGGTCGCGAAGCATCGTCTGAGGGCGTGTGTAGGAGTTGGAGGGTTCTATGACTGCCCTGTCTGCCTCAGGGAAGCAGGACGATATATCTTCAAGCCAGAAAGCCCGCCTCCTGCTTCTTCATCTGCATCATCAACGACCTCCCCGTGAGTATCGCCACTCTTTGCACCCTCCTTCCTGTCTGATAACAAATCCAGAGACAGTTCAGCGTCCTCCTGCGGCCCTCGACCGCGCATCTTCCGCCCCGTTCCATGCATGTGGGATGGCGGCGTTTGTGGCGACGTCGTCGACGTCGAGGACTGGACGAACGATGAGATCCTTTGCCACTTGCGCGAGAGACATGGGCTTGGAGAGGACAGAATAGGAAAGGCGGGTATGACATGCAAGTGGGTGAAGGGCGAAAGGACCTGCGACATGCCATTGATCGATGGTGACCTCCACAACGGTGCTCGTAGAGCTTCAGACAAGATAGTAACTATTTTCAGTCTTCAAGATGAGCAACCCATAGACGTACAGGCATGCCTCTCCTTGTAGACCCTGGGCCTGAGCGCTTGTGCCTCCATCCGCCACCGTGACAGCGATGGCCGCCCCATTGCTTCCTCCTCCTCCTCTTCCCAACGACGATTGCTCCTGGAAATCAGGGGCCGGGTAAGCCTCCGGAGTGGGATAAGCCACGAAATCGTTGAAGAAGCTCTCGTACCTGTAATGAAAGGAGCAATGTGTCAGCCTGTCGCCGCCAACGATGTGATTTCAACTCACTCAATTTTCGTGCTAGTATCGGGCGAGTTCCACACTGGGACTTCTGGTTCCTGTGTTGCTTCCATCTCCTCAGCACAACGCTCTACTTGAAGACAGTGGGGACAGTTATAGATCTGTCCCAGGCCTTCGCATGTCTCGAACTGGTTCGGTTGTTTGATTTTAAGCGAGTTTTCTCCTTAACTTATTCCTTTCTTTATTCCCTTCTCATTGATTTGCGCTGTATAATAATAATTGGATATGATAATAAATACGTGTTTTTCTCTTTGAATAATGAAACTCGTTCTTTTCGAACTGGTATTTATCGGCCCAAGCGAAGCATGCGCCTTTATTCCAGAGGTTCGGGCCAACGACTACCAGGACCTGCTCGACCACAGCCAGGGAAACCTTTTACCACGAAATGAAAGGAAAGGGTGCAAACAGATTCATTGTCACCCGAGTCGTGCTTTCCTCGTTGCTTCGAGGGGCTCTTTATCTATGCCACCAACCGTTATCCTATATTTAAAGAGGCAGATGGCGGGGTGATTCCCAAATCTACGCACTCGCCCCAGGCCTCGTTCACCTTCCTATGCATCGGCGCGAGCACACTGGGTCTTATCCTAATTGTATGTTATCTCATACCAGCCGCTCTTGAGGTTCAGGTCGTACGGTGGTTCTAACTTTGGGTCTTCTAGCTGTAGATGCAGTCCAGCTTCTCTATCGAGTGTTTGACCGTCCATACGCTGGATTGCTTCGCTTCATCCGGGACTGGAAGATTCTGAGTGGCCACCCGGTGGGCATTGGAGGACTCCAATCCTTCCTCTCGCTCACCCCGTCACGTCCATGCTTTCCTGGGTACTCCTTGTACACCGTCCTCCAGAAGGTTTTTCAATTGCGGCATGGCCGACGTCGTCTAATGCCTTTTCGGATTGCGGCGGAGGTGATGCCTCATGTTTCTCGCCATCAATGTCGTATTGCAGGTTTTGTTGCCCTTCACCCACTTGCATGTCAAACCCGCCTTTCCTATTCTGTCCTCTCCAAGCCCATGTCTCTCGCGCAAGTGGCAAAGGATCTCATCGTTCGTCCAGTCCTCGACGTCGATGACGTCGCCACAAACGCCGCCATCCCACATACATGGAACGGGGCGGAAGACGCGCGGTCGAGGGCCGGAGGAGGACGCCGAACTGTCTCTGGATTTGTTATCAGACAGGAAGGAGAGTGCAAAGAGTGGCGAGACTCACAGGGAGGTCGTTGATGATGCAGATGAAGAAGCAAGAGGCGGGCTTTCTGGCTTGAAAATATATCGTCCTGCTTCCCCGAGGCAGACAGGGCAGTCATAGAACCCTCCAACTCCTACACACGCCCTCAGACGATGCTTCGCGACCAATACTTTGCCGACCACTATCTCTACATCCTTGCCCGGAAATATGACCATGGCTCTTGCAACTGCAAAAACCAAAGCGTCGAAGGGATTCAAGCAGCTGGAGAATCGAAGGAATTCGAGGTATTCCTCCCTGGACGAAATCAGTCGGTCTTCACCGCCAACGCCGAAAGAAGGGAAAGGCACTAACTTCGTCATCGGTGCAGTAGAGATGGTTGGAATTACGTTTGGAAGCCAGGCTTGCACAGTTAGCTGTTGACCGCGCTCAGCCTGGGATTCGAAAGTAGAGGAAGAACACTCACGGCGAGGGCGTGATAGGTGAGGGCGGAGTAGAACATAGTAAGCTTATTATCGGTTAGAAAGATGAAAAGGCTGGTGAGATCGGTCTTTGGATTGTTGAGCGTCCAAGGTTAAACGATTGTGCGTAGCGGTGGATGAGAATGGACTTCGAAGAGGAAACGCGCTGAGGACGCCTCACGTGAGCCTGTTGAAAACTCGAGTAAGTGGCACCGTCGCGTTGCCCAATTTGTGTTCTACCCCGCATCTTTTGCATCGTCCAAGTGCTCTGCCATCATGGACCCATGCGTCGAATCATCCCAGACGACGACGACCCAGCATGGAGGGCTCACCGTGGGGTTCTCGCCTCTCTCGCCTCCGAGCGCTGTCCCCGTGCTTCCGGCGTTAGGACGATAGAAATCTCTCGTCAGCAATCTTGTTGTGTTCCACTCGAAAGACCCTGTCTGCGCGACATTATCACAGGCCCAGAATTAATGGGCCTACCCCACAATTTTTCAGTAAAGCATGGAGTGGACAAGCATGGAGTGGACAAGCACCTCCCGCGCCAGATAACAGTAGCGTCTTGAAGCGCGCGTCGCTGTCTGAAAATCCCCCAACCAAAGTATCTGAAAAAAGTAGTATCATCTCCTGAGACTAGGATATTGCTTCGCGCCGTGACAGGTGAACCGGTGGTAGCCCCACATATAGCCCCTCAGCGAGGGACACGGGCAACACAATATTCCAGATAGGTGCCTCCAGGCCGCAACCTCGTCGGCCAAGCAGGTACTCAACGAGGCACATCTCATCTCCAACACAGCACGAAGAATGCTGGGAGGTGACACCACGAAAGTGATGTCCTGTTCGAGAGCATGCAATACGTCTGGTCCATCACGGTCGACGAACGGGGACTCCAGGTTCGCGACGAACGTCCAGTTCTTTGTCCACAATCCTGGAACAGATACAAAACTAGATTCAACCTCCTGCATGGAGAGCCGTCAGAAACTCGGCCCACGGCACTTCTGCTCGTCTAAAAAGTCTTCATGACCGAACAATCACAACAGTCATCAATGGGACGCGACCGCCCCTACTGTCCCGTCGTCATCCAGCTTTACCAACCCATCCACAATAGCAACTCGAAGCACCGAGAAAATACCCCCTGCGGACGGTTGCCTGAGGCGCAGCGTGGCTGTACCATCCATGGCGCACCCGACACGAGTTAAAGCAACGCTCGGTCCACCCCTTTGCCCAAATCATCGGCAAGGACTTCAATAGTATCTTTCGCTCCAGCTGCTATTCGGGTGGTAGTTGATCCCGACAATATCCTTGCCGGGCATCGCATGCGAGATAGGATCGACGAAGCAGTTGAAGCCAGTCGACCGCATATATGCGATGACAAAAGTCAGCGTCAACACCAAGCCATGCCAGGTTTTCCGACTTGGACAGAGTCTCAGATTTGGTGAACAGTGTTGGGCGATGCGGGCTTTGGAGATATCAAGCCATGTATCCTGGTCTCCATCCAGTATAACGAGGACTTCGTCATGTTGTGGTGCTGCATGTCGAGGTTTGGCCGGCGGACTCTCAGCAGGAAGAAGAACCTGCCATGGACCTGAACCAAACACAATCCCAATACCGCAACAGCTCGCACCACGTCGTCGACTTCGTGAATCCTAGCTCGTTACCCTTCGTCCTGACCCAGCGACCACGACAATAAGGCGGCGTCGGAAGGAAAAACCGAACAACCTTGCCGTGCACTGTGTAATTTCGCTTCGGTAGGGACGCGAAGAGGCTTTTGGAGGGCATTTAGGAGCTGTTCGAGGACGATGGGTGTCGCTATTGCCAGTCTGAATGCTTGGAGGTTTGAGGTTGGAAGATGAGACGCGTCATTTGATTGGTTGATGCATACACGTACCTAGCCGGTCCGGCATATAACCGGTCACCCTCGACGAGAAATATTGAGAGGGCATTCATTTTTCGAGATCGTAAGTAGGAGGAAAGCTTTTCCATGATGACTTCCTTCAGCACAAAATTGTGCTACTGATGGAGAATTTATGGTAGAGTGGCCGCTTTCTTTTGAAGAAGTGCCTGCAGTCAACTGAGCTAAATTCAAGCCGGGTATTTGCAGCGACTTTGTATTCAGTCTGCCCAGATAATCATCTTATGGGTCATTTAAATAATTCAAGGGGAATTGGCTTTCTTAACATTCTGTAACTGTTTTGGGTTCGAAACCATGATCCCACCTACAGCCCGTGTATTGCCTCTGAGATAGATGTTCTGAAACATGAATAACTCGTCGAGGAGCGATGCACGGGTCCGAGACGAGGGTGCAGTGTGGCCTATTGTCGCGCTGGAGTAGTCTCGGACCCCGGTGTTCAGAAATGGACCATGCCGGGTTACACCTCACCTCACCTCAGAAGGACTTATATCGTCCCACGGGTTAACAACGAAGCGGCGGTAACGCTGCCTCGTACTAGCAGACCATGGACACCTTGAAGGCTGCATACCCTGGAAGCCGGCTTATAATAGCGTACAACAGAATTGTGACTCGAGACAGGATGGAAATTTTATGTGTTTGAGTAGACTCCTAAGACAATTGCGATAGCCAAAAACACATCTGCAAGCCTCCTCACGAGTTTATTATCCAATGTCTCTGATGCCCAAAGAGCCTCTTGTGTTCATGTAGAAACGAACCAATGTCCCAGGTAAAAATGTTACTTGGGCCTCTTCTATTCCAGAAGGTGCGACCCTCGAGCGCTGACCAAAGATGTCATCCAGAGGCGCGTCCTGCCCGCCTTCGTTATTCGACTGGAAATTTTTCAAAGACACGGTCATGACCTGAAACACGTATAACGCGTCGTGTGCCTCGTGTTCACGGTGAGGAAGTAATTAAAAGGAAAACAGGACTCTTATAATCTACAAATGCATCCAGCCGTAAACGAACCTACAGAGTGGTAGAACACAAAGGGATGAATCCAAAATTCAATCCGATCACGATGATCGCTAAATAGCGTCATCTAAGCTCCTTCGCATGCTATCCAAAACTTGTTATCCGAGTATAGTTCGATTCTCTACGAGCATAACACGTTACAGTCTTCACTTCTGACGCGACATTACGCCGTTTTCCTTGAGGACTTCTTCCCAGACATCCACCTTGTCCCTTTCTGGTGGCACCCCTTTGTAGCACCGCTTCAAGTGGTTCCTAAGATCGAAATTCTCATCCCGCACTTTCTGACCACACTTGGTGCATTTAACAACGATTTTGAGCGCCGTGCATAGATGTCGAAAGATCTCTTGCATCTGCGCATGAGGCTCGGCCACGCATCCCTTCCAGAGGCACTGTACGTTCGTCGTCCTTGAGTGACCAACGTTGATGCAGTGCTCTTCTTGCATGTGGTCCTTAAAATCGCGTAGACCATCGCAGATGTATTCGCAGTCACCCCAACGACAGAGGAAGAACATCTTTATTCGCTGGTCTTCACAGGCAGGGAAAGTTTCCTTCTTGCCTGTCGGTTTGTTGCGGACTCTGGATGCCTTGCTCGACGATCCTTTCGGCGCTTGAGTAGTTGTGGGAGTGGTGGAGCCGTTCGGTTCGCTTCGTGTCAAAGTGGATGAAGAATGTGAGTATTGAGGGAGGCGGAAGTGGGAGGCGGAAGCTTCGGCAAAAGAGAAATTCGACTTCAGTTCCTCGTGCTTGACTTGTGGCGACGATGGTGCGATTGTACAGTGTAGTGGGTTTGGAACCAGGCCTGTCATGCGATGAATTGAACCTCCGGGCACCCCTTGGTTCATCAGGATTGCGGTTGCATCATTTGGGATAGGATTTGAAGAGGCGTAGCCTGAGGACACGATGCTGCTTGTAGGCAATTCTCCCTCCGAAGAAAAGAGATGGGCGGCTACTGGAGCATAAGGTTGCTGCGAATCCGAAGCTGGATTCAGAAGAGGTGAATACGACAACGAAGGGTGCAGCGGTCGAAAATCCTGCGCTAGTCTGGCAGCTGAAGAATCCGTGGCCGTCGTCTGGCATAGGTGATGAGCACCGGAGGGGGGAGTGGGTTTTCCAAACACGTAGGCCGTATGATTCGACGAGAAACTAGTCCCTTCAAGAAGCTGACAAGCCGAAGAAAGCATTGTGCGGCCCGCATACGCTATTACTTCCTCCGAGACCATCAAACCAGGAGAGATATCAGGGAACATGGAAGGATCCTCTGCATCACTTTCAGAAGGTGCATATGGTGCATAGCTGGCGAAAGAAGGCTGAGGAGAGACATTGAGGGCCGCAAGGTTGATTCCATTGGACGCGGGATTGAAGCATGGTGGCATGATATCGTTCTTTCTCCCTTCCAGTGCCAGGTCTTTCCCTTTCAATCGATTCACCGCGGACTGTAACAAAGCAGTTGATTGAGGCGGTTGAGGATATCCTGCCGCCTTGAAGTCGAAGGAACGGGGGTACCAAGGGTCCATGAAGCTCGCCGTCGAAGAGGCTGAAGAGCTTCGATATGTCGCGTCAGCATCTGTCGTCATGAGCAAGGAATTTCTTTGGTACTATAAGCTGAGAAACCTATGGCCCATTAATCTTGTTGAATTGCTTACCCGTTGTGGCAGGCTGTGGTTGAGGACGGAGAGGTGCCAGCC
The DNA here is from genome assembly GCA_013376435.1 of Cyclocybe cylindracea. Lineage (NCBI taxonomy): Eukaryota > Fungi > Basidiomycota > Agaricomycetes > Agaricales > Hemipholiotaceae > Cyclocybe > Cyclocybe cylindracea. The sequence goes on along the minus strand of MPNV01000332.1, from coordinate 386,893 downwards.
ATTATCAACTCTTGCATGTTCGAGTTAGAGGAATTCATTCTGGGTGAGTAAATCGACGCGGTTCTAGAGTGCACACACTTCCTATGGTCTCGAACGGGGAAAGAGGAGGGAAGGGACCAAGAATGCAGTCGGAGGTGTTGGACGCGTTTTTGAACGCGCACCGTGGGACAAAACGTTTCCCTCCAAGCTCGGCGCGCTTAGGCTGTGGGAACCCAACCCCGCCGGCCAAAACAAGGACGCTTAAGCTGGCTGCGCGGAACCATTTTCTCAATGCCAGAGCATAATCGCTTAGACAAGAACGAAGGCAAATCTAAACAGTAAATAAGCGGAAAGACAAGAGAAATAAGGATGCGACATACATCTCATGGGCAAGACCGACAATAGAGAAGCTCGACTGCATCTGTTAATTTGAAATTAAAATACACAAAGTCAATACCACGAGGTTCACGTCCACATAGTTGAGCGACGCTTACTCACCCAATGTGCTTGTGACACGCGAATGGAGACGTGCGTTGCGAGGTCAATCAACGAAGGAACACCGGTAGAGCGAAAAGATCGTCAGGGGGCTACGAAAAAGTATTGAGGCTGAACTTTCTCTCGGAAGAGTCCTATTTTATATGTCGCTCAAGAACAAAGGTGGTGCTCTAGTTCAAAGAGCCCTTTGCATCGTGTCCACTGGGACTGCGGTCGGTATTATTGATTCAGATATTAGGAGCTCGAAATAAAATGATTCGGTGTCTCACTATTATGGTGCTGGGTTACCCAAGGACGACAATAACATCCCCGGGCCGAACAGAAGCTCCCTCTCGGATGCCTTTACCAAACCCTCTGACGATCTTTCCAACATACGCCTCTCCGGCTTCTACAGGGACCTCGACTTTCATTGCCTCGAGAATTACGAGAGTGTCAGAAGCCGATCTAATAACGTCACCACGTTGGACGTTTACCCTCCAAATTGTAGCGAAGAGTGGCGCCGCGATTGTCGCCTCGCCTTCCGCTTCTAGGGAAACTGGCATTTCGATGGATAATCAGGCCAACTGAATAGAATAAAGCGTATATCATAACAGACTTCCCTTGCTCATGAGCCCCTCGAGTCCTTGCGTCTGTCTTCTTTTGCTCCCATTCGTGAAGCAGTTGCAATTCCCTGAAAAGCGTCGTCAAATGACCGTGGAAAATATCGAAGTTTTGAAACTTGCCTTTCCTCTTCAATTCGACTGCCTTCACGCTGACGGGAGCGAAAGTCTTCCACTTCGCCTTCAACCGATAACAGAAACTTCGAATAATCTTCCAACGAAAATATAACGGGCTCCACCTGCGGTAAAGATATCGGATATAACAGCATGAAAAATAAATGGATTGCTTTGAGTACTTCAAACGTGTATTGACCAGCATCGAACTTCTTCTCGATCTGCGAAGAGACGTTGGTGAGCCATTAACTTTATGAGGTCAAAAAGGCATAAGGTACTTCTTGATATTCCTCTTCAGTTACGACGGTGAAATGAACCTACAGCCTATTAGAAAATCATTCCTAGGTCTAATTAGTGCGAGACAGGGGCACCTGATCAAACGCTCGCAGGAGCCAAGGTTGAGTGGAAGAAAAATCTTTCCCTTTCCCCCAAGTCTGCCAGGCTGGAAGAGTGCGGCCGTATAGCTGGTAACCTCCAGGCGATTCGATAGGATAGATGGCCGCAACGGGACCAGCAATACCAATGGCGCCCTGGCCATAATAGATTTGTCAGATGTAACATGAGAGACGTCAAGTTTCGCTCACCCGTGGTGTCCATGTTCTCGATGGGTTCATCTTTTGACCAATCAACTGGCATCTCGGATCAATCTATAGAATAAATCCGTGAGACGGGCTACCTGACGGTTGTTGAATGAAGAGCGTTTTTCCACTTACTGGCACAAGAAACGGGCATGCTAAATAAAAGCCGACGCCAAAAACGAGCTTGAAGGAGATTCAGCGAAAATTCGCGTGTGACGAAGATAGAGACGGACCCAATCAGATGCTACTAACTTGTGAAGAGCCTCTGCCGCACTTGATAGTCCGTTGTTCCGCGCAAGGTATTCGACATTACTCGGAAGATAGACTGCTTTGTCTCGGGTTGTAGACATATAGCGGCGAAGTGCTTCTTTATTCCACGGATCGTCGAGAACAATGGGGAATGTTATTCGCCTTCCATGAAATTTGACAGTGTCCAAGCTCGGAGGGATTTCTTCTTTTGATTCGAGAAGGACCTGAAGGAATTTATCTTGCGATATGGCCAAAGGATCATAGTGACACTGCACGGCATGCCATTAGAAAGTGACCCGAAGCTGATATTCAGAAATGCCTACGCACTAAGATCGACCGTATACAAGGGCACAAAGAAAGCACGCCTGGAACCTGTCGGCTGAGCACGATGTCCTGAAAGGCCTGGATTCGGGCCCGAATGAACATATCGAGAGTCATGGCACCCAACTCGACCAGAATAGCAGAATCGCCTGCCTGACAAGGGAACCCTTGATTGAGTAGGCGATGGTGAAGTGTCCACGGGACTCACCTGGCGGAAGACAACGTTCAATTCCGGGTGATCAGGCTCGTACTGAGAATGTAGTATTGGCGTGCGTGGACAATCTTCCACGGCCAAATCGAATATCTGTTCTGTTGGGGCCACGGAGGCCCACCCTTGCGCAGCTGCGACTGCAAGTGCTCTAAGAAATCGCTGATATACAGACAGTCTGTCGACGGCATCTTTCCACGAGATTCGTCGAAACTGCACAGTGTCTCCAGGTGCCAATTGGCCAAGTTTCCACCTGGGAAAGGTTTTGAACAAGTTGTCATGAGCGTCATGAACACTCTGAAGGAAGAGGGGCGTACCATTCCGATGTGGCAACAGTGCACATGCATAAATACCCGCCCATGTCAGGGCCTTCATTAGTCAGAATGACAGGAGTATCACCATTGAGATTTATCGTCCCCGGAGCGTACCCATTATCTAAAATGTTGCTGGGATGCGTGCCTCCCTCGCCGCCGTTTGGTCTTGCCCACTGTATCTTCCCAGATGAATCTGGCGGTTCGAGTCGTATTCCCATTCGGTTGCTTGACGGATTGACACGCCATCGAGTTCCGTAGAATCGGGAGACACCTTCGCGCATGATGAATTCCTCGTCATCTTGAGGCCCCGGCAGAACGCAAACGACCCAATGGGACGGATACGATGGGAGGATGCGCCTTGGAAGGGGTGCGCCGACTACGTCCTCCTCGCCAGCTTTCAAGGAGCACTCCCCTAGGTTTATCTGATCTCCTCTTCTCAAGGAACGTCCCTTGTTAATTCATTGTAAATAACCGAAAGGACACAATGATGTTCCACGTACCTGGTAGCCTCCAAGCCCCATGGATGTCGACTTGGACCCCAAGTACAGAGGTATGTCCGGCAACCCACCCCGGATACACAAATAATTTCTAAGTCCAGTCGTGATACCTCCCATGGGGTCTACTTCAATTTCGAGCACGCCGTTCTGAGGCACTACCATTTTTGCCCAAGTAGGCTTTCGGATTCCGTCAACGCGAATGAGGACTTCTTTTCCAGTAACTGCCACGACCGCTTCAGTCAAAAAGCGCGCCAAAAAGCCTACGCCCGGGACAACTATAATCTCCAGACCCTCTGTTCGCTTGTCGTTTCCGACCAGGATATTGCCCACCGCGAAGGCCAAATTATCCATGGGCCCGCTTCGGGGGATTCCAAGACCAATTGTTCGGCCAGGAAGATCTTGGACACTGACGTCTAGACCCGCAGACACGACCTTGAAAGCCCTGTAACCGAGTGAGTAAATCCTACTTGCAGTTAAATAGAATATTGCAAACCGTGGATAGCTCGTAACCGTTTGCAGAAATCTAGTGGTAACGGCACCAGCCCCGAAAGATTCTGTTCTCGCTACATCCACCAGGTATCTAATGTTGTTTGGAGGACCTTGGATCGTGCATCCTTTCAGCGCAATGAGGAACCGTGAAAGGGCTTCCTCCCGTGATGAACCAGCGACGATAACCTTGGCCAGGAGTGGGTCGAAGTGTGGTGTTACCATCGTACCAGTCTCAACCTATGCATAAGATTAGTAATGGATCGGTCCTGAAATAAGGCAGGGAAGTATAGCGTAATCCTCACCCAGGTGTCTACTCGAAGCCAGTCATGGCCGCTTATGTCAAAGGAAACGTATTGAAGGAGACCGGGTGAGGGCAGGAAGCCGTCGTATGGGTTCTCAGCGTATATTCGCCCTTCCACTGCCAAGCAATTGCCCCGCACCTCACTTAACTGGTGGAGGACATCGTACGTGGACTGTTTCATTTCGGGAGATAAGGATGGAAGGCCACCACTCTCCGTCATTTCAGCGAGGCCTTGCTTGATCATAAGCTCGACGATGTCGAGACCAGCGTGAACTTGCTCGGTAATAGGATGTTCCACCTTAACGCTGATGAGCCTATGCACGTGGGGTGAACAAGCAGAGCTGTTCACTAACCTGGATTCGAGTATTCATCTCGAGAAAATAAAATTTGGCAGTTGTGTCATCCACGAGAAATTCGACCGTTCCTGCAGATAAATTAGATACGGAGAATTGAACGAGACGAAGGACATGCCTGCAGATCCGTACTTGATTGTCTGACCCAACGCAACCGCCGCCGAGCACATTCTTTCTCTCAACCCTGTGTGGCGAAAAAATCTTCTGTCATGTTCACCTGGATATTTCAAAGACTTACCAGGATTCGCAGTACAAAACGGACTTGGGGTCTCCTCTATCACTTTCTGATGGCGCCGCTGAATGCTGCATTCTCGTTCTCGCATGTGGACGACTTCTCCGAGTCCATTTCCAAAAATCTAATAGACCGATGCTCTCAGTCCATTATCGAACGGAGAGTCAGGAAGGGTGAACCTGTATTTCGATGTGGTGGGCGGCCACGTAGTACTTCTCAATGAATAAGCCGTCATTCGAGAACAGCACCTATGACCAAATCTCATTCAGACATAAAGCAACGAAAGGCTATGTGGATCCAGCTGACCTTCGCCCGGTCCTTCGTCGAACGAAAACTTTCTTGCAATTCGATAGAGTCCTTACAGACGAACATGCCCATACCGCCTCCGCCCGCCGTCGCCTTCAATACAACGGGATAACCGCATCTCTCCGCGACCTCCAAGGCTTCGACTTCACTCGCGACCAGATTCTCGGAGCCTGGAACGACTTCGAGCCCAGCCTCCTCCGCTATCTTTCGCGCGATATGCTTGACACCCATCGAGCGTATGACTTCTGGCCGGGGACCTAACCATATCATCCCGCTGTCGATGACTTGAGCGGCGAAGTCCGCGTTTTCGGAGAGAAATCCGTAGCCTGGGTGGACTAGGGTGACGATGTGCTGCCTGCATATCGATATGATGGACGCGGCAGATAGGTACGCAGCCGCCTCGCTGGAGGGCGTGTCGGCAGTGGGGAGAGAAATTGCTTCATCAGCTTGGATAACGTGAGGAGAAAGCGCATCCGACGGAGTGTATATCACCACTGTCTTCAAGCCCAGGCGCTTCGCTGTTCGTATGATGCGCACTGCGATTTCGCCACGGTTTGCGACCAGGAGTTTGTGGACTGCGCTGCTCGCCATTGTCGGATATCAGGTTGGAAACAGTGGCGGTCCTTCGGAGTAGATGCCTTGACTTGCATGCTGGTCATCTGGTCACTTACATGGGGGAAAGGAGATAAGATCCCGATTCACTCTGCCAACTATAGACCTACTCGTACATCCAAGCACGCTTCGGGCTTCAAATTGTCTGGGACTCTCTCAAGCATATCCATTTGAACGATTGCTCTCATCGACGAGCTTCTTCACGAGTCGTGCAACTTCGACGGCACCCTGATAAGGTTTTGTGAGCATGCGTGTTGGAAGGAAAGCATAAGCAAGATTCTTACTGGGGTATCGGAATGACAACAAATAGAGACCTCATTTATATTCTCGCCCAAAGGGAGAAGGGTTCCGGCTACGGTCGTCACCTTCTTCTCGTTCAGGAGCCTGGTCACCTGGCGAGGGATTTGTCAACCGAGCTTCGAAGAGGTAAGGATAGTAGATATCCTACCCGCTCCTGAACCACATCCAAAGGCACTGGATCGTGTTTCCTGTGTCTCGTCCTAAGGCGTTATAGACGAAAGAGAAAACTGATCTTGCTTACTGCGTGATGATAAGTTTGCCCTCGGCAGTATAATCAAGGTCTGCGAACCACTCTTAAGATAGGCCATCGAATCAGAGTGAGCAACAGCTCTAAAGATAAGGAATAGAATAGAAAACACCTGGGATAAATCTCACGCCAGCCTCTTCTGCGGCAATTTGATGAGCCGAACCTGCTATTCCAATAAACGCGACGTCGGGGTTCTCGCTAGAGCGAAATATCTTGCACACTTCGACGGCTGCGCGAGATAAAGGCAGAGATCGCGAGCTTTGACCGTATACAGCACCATGCGGCTTAATCTAGAGCAAGTTTCATCGTAGGACGGGGTGAAGATAAACGGTCCAACGTACATGGTTCAATGTTACGCTGTGCAACTTCAGAAAACCCATCAGGGCCCCTACTTGGTAGATGAAGCATGATTTCAGTTCGTCCTTGACTTTGCATGAGCTTCAAAATGGCCACGAAATCAAATATGATACCCACCGGTTCGATCGCCATCTCTCGTCGTCCAAAGCCCTGCAAGTCGGGAAGAGAAGGGTGGGCGCCGACGGAGATTCCGTTGTTTTTTGCAAGCCGAACCGTCTTGTTCATGACGGAGAAATCACTGCAACAAACATAATTCATCCGTTTAAACGACTAGTCGGCTCTTGGAAAATGAGAGACTCACGAAGCATGAAACCCGCATGCCACGTTGGCAAGATGTACATATTTCATGAGAGCCTCGTCGTCTCCCTGAACCAAGAACTCAACGTCTTGCGCAAGATGAGGGTTGGGGAAAAGAGTCCTACGGCAGTGTAGATAGAGAAGCCCTGGCCAGATATGAGCTATCTTGAAGCTGGCACACATTAAATAAGTAGAGACCCACCTCGCCCATATCACAGTTAACCGAGGCTTTTAACGGAGGCGGTACTCCAGAAGGCATTTCCAAACTCTTGAATCAGTTAGTAGTTGTCAGTATCCGCTAAATAACTGTATGAGAGGGTGGCAAGCAAGCGGTCAAGTGAGGCTTACGAAATGCTTGGTAGGCAACAGTTTGGTTCGGGAATCGGACGAGTGGGCGGCCCGGACCGCGTCAAGCGTGGGATTCGGCTGTTGAAAGAGTTTGACACTTGGTACAATTGCGATCCAAGGAGACAATTTTTTATTGGTGTCAGATGTCCGGAAAATCTGGTAGCCTGGACGCCTGACGGATTGTCGTCGGTGCACCGTCCATCGTATTCGAACCGACACAAACTGATAAGCGCCCATCTAGAATCTGCGACTGTGGGCGAGGCGTGTACCCCGCATGGCTTCAGAACCATCGGCATTTCTCACACTTCATCGATCTTCCTCCTTCATCAGCATCTCGTTAATGGATCCCTCCGCCATTTGGAAGATTTTCGAGCATAATCCAGACGCTCTCAGGACCCTGGTGGCCACCTCTGAACGTGCTGGGCACGTATTTTGGAAAACGGAGGCTGTGAGCACCATTTTTAGCCTGTAATTCTATTCTTACAGAGATTTCTCGCCGTAGACTCACGAACCCTCACAACGTCAACGACAGTTAGATGTACTCTCCAGTGCATACGACTCAGTTTTCTCCTTGTTCAACGAGGTCAACAAGCTCCAGGTCGCTCAAATCCTTCAGGGGCAAGGGATATCCGAGGAGATGATTGAGCGATTAAATGAGATGTAAGGCTTTAATCAATTCACTGATCGTTTTACTGAGTCTCATCCTCATAGAGAGCTTGGCGACCTGACATCGGCTCGGGGAGGGGACATCCGACGGCTTCTCCTGAAGCTTTGTCTTAACAGAGAAGCGGAGGCCATAAATCAACATGGGGAGCGCATATTAGAAGGCGGGAAAGTAGTTCTGGTGTGTTCCTCCGTGGATATTTACATAAAGACTCGCGGTGGCTAAGCCCACTCTTCAGGACTTGTTGGTATCCCAGCCCAGGAATCTTCTAGAGCAGTTGCTCGCCGTCAGCCCCGCTGATCAACACACAGCGCGCCAAATTTCGCAGGATACCGGGCTGGAAGATCTGACTGACTGCATCCTACGAGAGCGGAGAGAGTTTATCGCAGGAGGATCTTTTGGAGAGGTATATAGAGCTGAGCTCATCCGAGGCGAGACGAGGAAGAAGGTATGCTGCATTTGAACAGCGAAAGGCCTATCTGATCGATATTTTAGGTTGCCGTGAAGGTGATCAAAATCTATGAGATTGATATGGAGGATCCAGCGAGAAAGTCAAGAATCGAAAACGTATGTATTCCATCCATCCTTGTCTGGCTGTGCAACAATGGCTCTCTTTTAGCGTCTACGAAGGGAAATTACGGTCTGGAAAAGGCTATGCCATCCCAACATCGTTCCACTCCTTGGTTTCGTCCGCAGTTTCCAGACGGGCTACTACACCTCCCCGCTTCTATCAATGGTGTGCCCTTGGATGTCAGACGGAAGCCTTACGAAATATTTGCAAGCACGAAACCAAGATCTGACACTGAGGCATAGGTTCCAGCTTGTAAGTTACCCTTCCTTACTGGATTTCTTCATGATCGAAACTTATAAACATTATTTTTCATTCAGCTTACCGACGCAATAGAGGGATTGACGTACCGTAAGCTCAATTTCATCCCCACTGTGAACGGCTCTTTCACGACGTGAATGCGGTTCAGTGCACTCAAATTCCGTGATCCATGGGGATCTCAGCAGCGTAAGTTCAAAGCCCTTGCGACATTGGTCACTCTTGCTAACTAAACTGAAAGTCAAATGTCCTCATTTCCGAGAACAGTGCCTCTCTCAGTGACTTCGGATTGTCACAGGTTGTCTCCGAGTTTGTGGGCACACCGTATATGACATCTAAAGTGGCCGAGGCTGGAGCAATCCGATGGAAAGCTCCAGAACTATTTGTTGGAGACGACCGACGCCTCACAAAAGCGAAGGCCTGCGATATCTACTCCTTTGGCTGCATTGTGCATGAGGTAAGATCACTTTCCTCGTTCATCTACGATCTTGACTCCCCGAAGTTCTAAATTGCTGTCGCTTGTTTAGGTCATATCAGGCTGCCTGCCCTACTTCAATATTGAAAACGATTACCGGGTTATGATACAGAAAATGACGCACATACCTCCAGCGCGCCCTGCCTCTAGTCTACTCACAAATGAGATCTGGGACTTCATACAGTTGTGCTGGCGAGAGGAACCAAATTGGCGACCGGAGGCGATGCAAGTGGGGCGTAAATTACAGGTTATAAGTTCCGGATATTCCAACGAGGCTTTGAACGCAGCATTTCCTTCAATGCTAGAGGAATCCGGGCTAGAGGTGGACTGAAGGCTGTCCAGATTGTATGGTTATCCCTGGTTATCCCTACTATGCCATTCCGGGAGTTTTGAAAGTTCCAGGAGTTTGAAATTCCCGTCTCGCGCCTCCATTTTTTGTGCTCTTAGCTTCTAATTTTTTTTTGCATGCCCCCGAAGCAATCACTAACAACCCTTCAAAAATTTGTAGGATCGCGTTCACTCTGAGGGACACTGGATTTAAAACAGTGGTTTTGATGTCATCAAAATGACCCATGTATGCGAATGTCAGTCCAGATCCTGCCCGATCCCGAAGTCCAGCGCTTCTGAAATTCTGTCAACACGTTTAGGGCATATATTTTATGTCTTGCATAAAGATTTGGAGAGAATAAATGCCTAGTCTTGAAGGAAAGTGCAGAATACATGATCCCACCTCTGGGAGTGTGACTATTTTGGCAGGAGGATCGGTTGTCAACACCGTCGATTTGGCCGTTGATGGGTGTGATGGACGTGTGACATACTTTTCAAACTCCCAGAATCCTCGACACCCCACCGTTGTGAGCGCTCCGGTGTGCCTTCCCCCTTGCTTAAAAATCAAATAAAAATATTTCCATGAAGCGAAGATGATTTATGATAAGTGTACGAGATTTTACATTGTAGAGATGAACCGTTGTTGAGAAATATGTTCGTCATTCAAAAAGTTTCAAACTCCCGGGATGGCATAGTAAGCGCTTCACAGTCGAGACTCTTCTCCGATTCAGTATGGTGGATGTAAAGTAAAGAATCGGTACTTACACATCAGAAAATGCAACCGGAATCTCAATCTGTTAGTTTAGGTTTAAAACTTTAAATGGGATTCATAATCGGCGGGCCGCAGGATCTCTTGTATCCTTCCTCATACGATCGAAGTACAAGGCCTCAAGGAGCCTCATTCTCCCTAATTTTCCAGCTTATCAGGCGTAAAGATTCCTTGCCCGTCATTCGATACGGCATATATATTTGATGCTAGATGCCGAAGACTAAAGTGCAACTGAAATAAGCACTGTTCGCAGTGGACGCGTACGCCAATGCAATACAGAGCCTCCATCTCCATGGCCGTGCTCAAGACTCGTGCAAGATCGCCTACTGTCAACACAGGACTTGGTCTATAACACCGCGATCTGGCTTTTGGCATGTCTAACAATAGGACATCAGGTGTGCTTGCCACCTGCCGTCATCGCATTGTCATTACACAGCACTGCCAGGTGTTGAAGGTGTGTCCCGAACGTGTTCTTAAGGCGCTTTCTTCTGGCTGACACCTTCGCCTTCCGTCTTCCTCCTAGAGCTACGATGTGGTTGTTCAAAGGCAGGGCAAAACAAGATGCTTTGGAGGCTCTACACGCCACAGGAGCACTAGTTCAGCTAGCCATCGAGAACAAGAACCGCGTGAGTCCATTTTTGGCGCCGAGTTGACCTCTCTGTCCTTACGACCCGTCTCGAGTAGCAGACCAACAATACGAGACGCCAGATAGACACTGTCTGCGCGGGCGCTAGGTCGATCTCTGTTCTCCTCAAAGAAATCCCGAAACTGGAGATCATCCAATGCCTTAGTGGAGAACGGGTGTCGCCCGAACTGATGAGTCGCCTCCAATCCATGTACGTGCGTTGACGTTTTGCTGCCGGGCTGGTGACTTATCACTGGTTGTTGGCAGCGAACTGGGCGATTTCGTGCAGCCTGGTGGAAATGTGGACGGCCTGCAGCTCCTACGCAAGCTCTCTACTGACCAGGAATGGGACTCTCTAAATGGTCACGTAACACGTGTTGAAAATGGTGGGCAAACCTTGGAAGTATGTGTTAATGACTCTTGCGCTTGGGCATCGCATTGACGGTATCTCCAGACAGTCATACTGAAAGTATGGCAGAGTATGGCCGAGATGGTCCTCCGGGACGTTAGTGTTGAGGATAGTGAGGCGATCGATTACTATAGCTCTACGGAGCTGGAAGACCTTTCAAGCTGCGTCGTGCCTGTCAGCGCCGAGTCCATCGGTGAAGGTTCTTTCGGGGCTGTGTTCAAGGCAGACCTAGTCAAGAAAAGTATAACAAGAAAGGTTGCAATACTCTACACGTCCCTTTCCGCGGCTCACCGTTATCTGTGCAGGTTGCTGTGAAAGTCTTGAAAGTCTACCAGTCGCAAATTGATGATCCGGCGAAGAAGCAAAGGATACAGAGGGTATGCTTCCATTTATTTAGCTCTTGCGGAAGCTATGTGAACGCGATTCTTCAACAGCGTTACCGAAGAGAGATTCGTGTTTGGAGGAATCTGCACCATATCAACGTCGTTCCGCTTCTGGGACTCGTCCACGGTTTTCGAACGGGGTATTCTCGAGCACCCTTCCCTTCAATGGTCTGCCCGTGGATGAATGATGGATCGCTCACGCAATACTTGATTGCACACCGCGAAACCCTGACACTGAAAGATCGATTCAAATTGGTACGTTTCTCCTCTTTGTCGAGGATTTCGAATGTATCTGAAGCTTGAACAAATGAACTAGATGACGGATGTTATCGACGGACTCTCATACTGTAAGGCTCATACTGTCCTTACCCAAGATTGTTTATTCATTCGGATATGCAGTGCACTCAGAATCAGTAATCCATGGCGATCTCACCAGTGTAAGCTGCCCTAAAGTGTTCCAAGATATTCGCTCCTCACGAGTCGCACAACATAGGCCAACGTCCTCATCAGCGAAACCACAGCCTGTCTGAGCGATTTCGGGCTCTCACAGATTGTGTCCGAATTCGTCGGTAGGTCATACATGACCTACCGCGTGGGCGGAGCCGTGCGTTGGCGGGCGCCAGAGCTCGTTCCGGAAGATGAAGAGGATGAAGAGGAAGGAGAAAACACGAAGCCGGGCCCTCAAATGACGAAGGCTTGCGACGCGTATTCTTTCGGCGGCATTGTACATGAGGTGAATTCTTTGCCACTCCATGTTCTAGCTTTCAACAAAGGGCTCTTACGATTTCGACCCTCTAGATCATCTCAGGATATCTCCCTTACTACGATGTTCCAACTGACCATATGGTATTGGTCTACAAGACAATGCACACCCGCCCTGCACGTCCGCCGTGCGAGCTCTTGACGGACGAGATTTGGGACTTAATTCAGCTCTGCTGGAGAGATGAACCAGCATGGAGGCCCGAGGCGACTCAAATCAGCCGTAAATTGCGATTGGTGAAATCCAAATACTCTGAGGAGGACTTGGCGAATACTCTGCCCCCCGTTGTGGAGGTGGCTGGGTTGGAATTAGATTGAATGTTTCGGGTTTTTGGAATGCGTGCAAGTCATCACAATGTCTACCAAGGTCATGACTGCGTTGGTATTATACTTAGGTCGAATGATACGGATATGGCTACTGGTAGCTGGAACTTAGGATACGTCTGGTAATGAGAACGAATACATACGAACAGCTTGGGCGACTGAATTCATGTTAACAAGTCCAACGCATGAAGAATCATGGGTAATGTATGCGAAAAATGCAATGCACAAGAATGATAAAAAGCAGAGGAAAAAGTATGCCGTACTTGGGGTGCGATTGCTCACCTCGGCCATCTGCCTGACCCGTTACGGCTTCGATCGTCAGGCGACCGACCTCTGTACCCACCACTTTCCCGGCGTTGGGGAGAGTAGTTCCCGCGATCGCGGTCATCGTAGGGCGCTCGCCTGTCCCTATCGCGGTCCCTATCGCGGTCTCTATCCCTATCAGATCCACGGGATCCAGCGCTCGTCGGCGGAGGTGGTAGCGTCCCATAAGAGCTTTGCCTTGCTCGCCCTCCGTCACCACCCGCACCTGGTTGACCCTGACTTCGACCCATCATCGTCGCCATCAGCGACGTCTCAATCGACGACGAGCTCGTGCTGGACGATGGCGGCGGCGGCAATGGCAATGGCGCGGACTGTTGGAACGTTGACGGCACGCCGATCCCCACACCTCCGATGTAGGCGGGGGAGGCGTACGTCGGTCCAGGTGAGGGCAGCATCTGCGGGTTCTGGTTGACGACAGGGTCCGTGCGGATGGTTGGAGGTAGGCCAAGAGCTCGAGGGCCGGAAGGGAGTACCTCGGTGGCGTTGCGCTGGGACTGGTTCTGCGCACGTTCCTTGGCCTGGCGCAGCACGGCCATACGGTCGCGCTGGGGCTGAGCAGTAGGCGCAGGTGCCGGTACTCGTGGCGGAGGAGAAGGAACTGGTTCGGCCTTGATCTGATGCATACTCGTCGAAGCGACTGGAGCCACCGTCCGCGCTACACGAGGGGCGGCAGTTGTCTTTTTCGTTTTTGCGATCGGGGCCTCATCGTCGTCGTCGTCATCTGCGTCTGCGCTGGCCTTCTTCGTTGCACGCTTCCGCTTGACTGCAGTGGCCTTGGGAGGTGCTGCTTTCTTCGCTTCCTGGCCTGGAACCCAGGCCTTGATGAATTCCAACAGCGTCTTATGCACCCGACTGTTAAGCCGGATGTCAACATGAACGCTCCGGACATCTTCCCTCATGTAGCCAATCCCAGTGGATAGCTCGGCCAAGGAGGCTTTGTCTTTATGGACGTAGATGAATATGCCGATGATCATAAATTCGATGGGCGACATTTTGGTGGGTTTCTTGAAAGCCTTGTTGTACTTGCTGTCTTCGGCCATCTCAGAGAATATGCGGTAGGTTTCCCTGACTTCGGCTTGAAGTTTGGCAGGGAAAGGGTCTTCTACGGCGAGCCATTTTTCCACCTGAGGGATACCTGGAGGCTTGAGAGTCGGAGAGAATTTCTCCATGCAATAGATTGCGAATGCGAGGCACCGGAAATCAGCACCCCTGGCAGTGTCCCATTCCAGAGCGTCACCTCCCAAGGAGCCATCTTTCATATGCGCAAGGAGAATGTCCCGAATGAAACTCGATCGAGGAGTATGAATGACCTGCAATTTCTCTGTGGATGGTATTGAAAAAAATCAGGGCAAAATAATGGCTCGGAGGCAGAGGTCTGACCGGCGGGCGTTAAGGCCATTCCCAATTGAACTCTCTGAAGATATCTTCAGAAATCTATAGGTCGAAAATGAAGCGGACTAACCTGGAAGATTTCGCGTTCGCTGCTTTCAGAGATTTCGTGATACTCCACGCAAACAATTTGCTTGTTCGCAAATACCTTACGGTATTTCTCTGGAATTATCCGATGTTTGGGACCCGTATAACCACCCGTATCTTTATACCAAAGTTTCTCCGACGTGTACCTAAAGCAAATGTGAGGGAAAAGGTACGAAACGTAACATGGCGGACTTACGGGTCCTTGTCTAGAAATAGGCATAACCGTCAGTAGAACCAGAGACAAGATGCCAGGGTTGCATACGTGGTATCTGAAGTTAAATAGTTGGCATCACAGTGCAGCATTAAAGCGAGAGATACGTACTAATCCTTCCATAAAGCTGAAGAGAATGAGAAAAAAAGGAAAGCAGGGAGGGGATTCAGGCTTACCGATGGACAGAGGTCAGCCGTTGCTTCCCGTCAATACATGTTTTCGTCTCCGACCCATCTTCATGATATTTCACAGCAAAGATGATAGGAGGGATGTAGTAGTTCCGATAAATGGAGTCGATAATCATGATCTGCTTTGAATCGGGCCACACGATGTCTGAACACGGTCAAGGTATGCAGGAGAAAAGAGTGCAAAGGAGGCACACCTCGCTGATATTCGGGGTCCAACTTAATGTCATCGCTGACTATCTGGTCTGTGAGCCCTTGTAAGAACAAAAAACGCGTCTGAGCATGATTTGACACACCATAAAGGGCCTGTGTTGTATACGTTGTGGCTCTCGGCGGTTTCAAAGTACTCTTGACTTTCCAGCCGCCCGTGCTGGAAGAAGACGCTTTTCCCTTCTTTTTGCTTTTAGGATCCACATAATCGTCACTCTCTTCAAGCTCTGTTAGGTCTGAGTAGTCGTTGTCGGAGCCCATAATGATGGGAGGAGGCAAAGAACAATATCGGATGCATTAGCATTGGGTGTCACAAGCCCTAACCCTAAGGCTAAGGACGTAGCTCTTTCAATCGAATCCCGCACTTCCTTTCACTCTCACCATCATATATGCTATAGGTTCTTCGCAAGTGGCGACCTAAGCTATGAATGGCGACCAGTTCAAAACGCCTCTGCCCCGAGTAAGAGATGGCCCGTTGACATTACGGTCAACAGCAGCCAAAAGGGACTCTTTGGCCGCAGAGTTAGAACGAGGTTCGTCTCGTGTTTCGTCTTAGAATATTGAGGGTTTGACTCATGGAACCGCTTATTTTGATCACCAGATCCCCAATTATCAACAGCGAAAAGGCAGCAGCGTGCCCAGGTGTTCACGTCATCTATATCTCATGCGAGTCTGGAGAGACAGCTCCTCGCGGCCCAAACCGCAAAGATGGAGCTTGAAACGAAGCTGAGAGAGAAAGAGCTTCTGGTTGAACGATTAGAAAGAGATAGGAGGTGGTTCGCCGATCGCGAAAAGGAAGAGCGCGAAGAGAAGGAACGTGAACGCGCCGCACATGAGGAGGAAAAGGTTCGTCGTTGTCTCGATCGTTCTCCTTTATCCTTTCTGAATTTCATCTATAGCACAAATCCGACAGTGACCTGCGATCTCTACGCAACACATCAGCCGCCCTACGAGAAGAGCTAGCAGACCTCGAGGATGCCCATTCAGCGCTGTCGAGAAGCTCTAGTCAAACCATCACGTCCCAAAAGACCCAAATCACCGCCCTCACCCACCAAATGTCTCTCCTGCAGGAAGAACGCGATCAGTTCAAGCAAATAGCAGAAGAACGTGATGCCACTATTCAGGAGCTCCAAGCCCAGTACGATGATCTGTTGGCCAATCAAGAAACTGCCGTGCGACAAGCATCTGAGGAGGAGAGCATGAGCGTCGTTCGTGAAGAGCTCCATCGCCAAGCTGCCTATCTCCGAAATTTGGAAACCACCAACGCGAAGCTTACAGTAGAACTGAACTCTCTTCGAGAACGCAACACCAGCATAGAGGTTCTGCGGGAAGAGAAACGTGGTTTGGACCGGAAGGTCGCAATGCTAGATGAGCTGAGAACAAAGGTGGTCAAGCTCGAGGCGGAGGTAGAGGCAGGGCGGAGGGAAAGGGAAGAATGGTACGTTATGCGCACATTTTCGGTATGACCTTCCTAAATATTTATCAGGGCCAATAAACCATCAACCACATCGGTTTCAATGACCCAAACTTTGACCGACCTGCGCCTGACCCATGCCCGACTGCTTGAAGACCATGGAGCCACTGTCGCCCTCCTCCGCCAACGTGAAGCCGAACTCGCAGACCTTGAACGACGAGAGGCTCAGGCTCAGCAGGCCATCCAGACCTTGGAACAAAACCTGCGCCTCACACGCGAACAGGTCGATCGAAGAGAGACTCGTGCTTCTCTAGCTGAGAAGGAAGTCAGCTTCCTTCAGACCCTTCTGGTTCGTCGCTTCCTTTGTCTCATCTGCTGAAGCACTTAGTTTATTTTTCTTTTATCTAGGCAAGCTACAACGCTGAAGAGGCTCATCTGGACGAGGTCCATATAGATGAAGCGAAAGTTCAACGAATCCAACAACTAGAAGCTCTTCTCTTAGACTATAAGGCGACAAACGAACAGCTCGCGAAGGAGATCCACGACCTGGGTGGGAGTGCATCTGCGCCCAATAAGGGCTACAATCGGCAGGAGCTCGCAGCTGAGGTCGAAAAAGAGCGCGTCGAGAAAGCTGCCCTGCAGAAGCGTAAGATGATTTAATTTCTTCCTTGCACGTGTTTACTAAGGTCTCCACTCCGTAGAACTCAATGACTTCGAGGCGGAGACGAAGCAGAACCTCGATAAGATCGAGGAGCTCGAGCAGACTCTTTTCGAACTACGAGGCGAGATCGCAGGTGGCAGACACGTTCCACCAGGTGTCCGGGTCCTTTCGATGACCGACAACCCTGAGCAACAATGGTTCGACCTACGGCAGGCTGCTATGGACCGCCTGAAGGGCGAGAATGAGGCTTTGCTGAAGCGACTTAAGGAGTTGGAGGAGAGTGGGGCACGAACAGCGCAAAATCATGGAGACGAGCTGGTTCCACGAGAGAGTTGGGAGCTGGTCAACAGGGAGAAACTGGAGCTCGAGGACGTGGTGAAACAGAAGGAGAAGCGGCTGCTGCGGTTGCAGCAGGTGCGTTCTTTCATTCCATGTCCCAGGTTACCCCGCTGACCCTGAATCCATAGATCTTCACGTCCAAGAGTGCCGAGTTCCGAGAGGCGATCGCCTCGATCCTGGGCGTGAAACTCGCGTTCTACCCGAACGGGCAGGTGAGGGTGACATCCTTGTACGATCTCGGCGCGTCGTTCGTCTTCCAGCCGAGCTCCAAGTCCGAAGGGGCCAGGATGCAGCTCATCGCGCAGGGCGAGGGTGGCCCACAGGACCTGCCCAATCTCATGCAGTATTGGATCGAGAACGAGCAATGCTTACCCGGTTTCCTGGCGAGCGTCACCCTGGAGTGCTATGATAAGTCCAAGCGCGAAGGGAACGGGGGTCCAGATGGAGCCATGTGAATGCGAGCACCATGCAGGCCCTCGTGATCTTGCTTGAATGGTTCTCTGTCAGTGCTATTCCATCTCAGAGGACGCCACTGAGAGTTTTGTGCTAGCTTCTTGCTTAGGGATGTCCCTCTCGTGAGCGGCAATTAAGCATGCGTATTGTTCGGTTATATTTATGGATACCACACGCAGGTGTATGACACCGGACGTGGTCTTTGCCCTGGTCATAATACAAGGACTGCCTTTGGGACTGGTCAAAAGACTTGTGAACAAATCTCAATGAACTCCATGGGAGATGGAAGCAAACCTTGCTATATTTGTTGACAATTCATTTCACAGCTTCACAGGTTAACGTTGTGAGTCCCATCTGAACTTCGACTCTGGTACAAGTAACGCCTCGTTCATCGATCATTTTTCAGGTAGCTCTTGGTTCTCTTCCAAGCAGCGATCACGGCTGTTTTCGTGAGAACGAATTCAAGCCTCTACAGCCATGGAATCCTCCAAGGAAGAACAATCACCGCTCTTTTCTTCAGAGCGTCCGTGCTGCAGACTCCCACAGCCCTTGGTCCTCCGCCGGCGGACGTCCATGTAGAAGTTCTCGTGTATCAGCTTCGCGAATTGGGTCTGGGAAGACCGCCGGCCTGGATGTGGGTTCGCGGGTTCTTTTCACAGCGACAAAGTATATCGTGCAGGGTGTGAGGACCCTTGACACAGGTTCTAGGAGCGGCTGACTCCTTTCAATTATTGGTTGGGAATCGCGTTGGGCGTCCAGGCGTGCGTGCTCCTGTTGAGGTTTGTTCTGTCCCACTTTGCGGTGCGGATGCTGTGAACTTCCAGGTTCTCAAGTAGGTCATCCATGTGCGGATGTCCCGTTGACCAGGAAGAAGGCCAGATGCTTGATTCCTTTCTATGCACGCTGCCAACCCTTCCTCATACCAAAGCACCGAGGGTAAGACGATAGCCTTCAGCCTTCAGCCTTTGGGGTACAGGAACTTGAATTCAAGAGATCCAGGGGGCTTGGGGCAGTTTTCATTGTCTATCGAAGCCCCATATAGTTCTTCTACCGAGGCGAAGTCCGCGAATATGACCAGTCCATCAGCTTTCAATTAAGGACCAGGGAAAGCAGGATTTTGCCATTTAGGCAGGGAAGTGGGCGGTCGACACGTTGTTCCAGCAAGGCGAGACGCTATCAAACCGTCTAGGCACCCCACAGGCCCCAGCAGCTCCCCAACTCCCCCAACGATGACGTCCACCAAGGTCGAGAAAGAAGCACTAACAACCCATCCTCAGTTCTCCTTTGCAGACGCTGACGTTATTCTCGTGTCTTCCGAAGACACCTGCTTTCGAGTACCCTCATTCACATTACGGAACACTTGCGGCTTCTTTCGCAACCTCTTTTCACCATGCTCGCCCCTGGATGGAGAAAAGACACAGATATTCAACGTCGAGGAGAAGAACAAGGTGCTCGCCAAGGTGCTCAGCATGCTCTGTGGCCTGTACACGGAGAACTGGGAGTCCATTCACGAAGTCGAGGACGCTCTCGCGCTGGTGCAGAAGTGGGACGCAGCGGGGCCACTGTCTGTCATTCGGAGCGCGATAACGGCCCCGGTGTTCCTCGCGGAGCCCCTGCGGCTGTACGCCATCACGACGAAGTTTGGGTGGGACGAAGAAGCACGGCTCGCCTCCACGCGCACGCTGACCCTTGACCTGTACGACGACGTCCACAAGCCCAACCTCGAGCGCCTTTCAGCACATCACCTCATGATGCTGCTGCAGCTCCACAGATCACGGCGAGACGAGTTCAAACGACTCGTCGACGGCGAAGGGATGTTCGAAGCTGGGAATTCTTCGCGATATCTCTGTTCAGGATGCGGAGAGCCGCTGAACAACTCCTCATGGCGGGAGCTCAAAGCGAGGATGTTTATGGAGATGGATCGAAGGCCATTGGGCGATTCACTGTGTAGCCTGGAGATGGAGGAATGGCCCGAGGCTCTAGCATGCTGGGCAGCAAAATGTCAGAGGGATGATTGCGGACGACTAAATTACAACAAACTGGAGACCTTGCGCGATATTCGTGGCTGTATTGATAGACTTCCTCTTCACATCTGATAGTAGTTTAAGATACGCATTTACTTGTAGGCGATATCGTTGGGCGATTCTTCAGATCTCTATGTTTGACGTTGGAGGACAGGTGGTAACGCGAACGTTCGGAGCGTGAAATGTTTCGACCATAACGGGCCGGCGGCATCCTTCCCCTTTTCCTTCTAACCATCACTATTATGGGACGAGAATCTGTAGCTATTCCGCAAGAAATCCTTGACACCATTACCGACCTGAGCGCCGCTCAGTGTCCGTACGCCTATTATCATGAAGAGGAGCACGAAGAGATCCCAGAAGAGAAATTCCTGCCGCTCGCTTCTAAACAATTGGAAACCCTTCGTTCAATCTCCCTCGTCTCCCAAGGGTGTTGTATGCGAGCACGCAAGTACCTCTTTTCTCAAATCCGACTTAATCTGGATGAGTGTGATGGTCTACGGCGCCTCGATACGACTCCTTTGCATCGCCTTACAAAGGTTCTGCAGTCGAATATGTACGGTGTCCAAACCTGCCCAAGGTTCCTTGAACTCAATGTCGACCATAACGCCCTCGAAGACCCCGACCTTTCGCGTCTCCTTGGTTGGCTTCCTCGTTTGCGGGCTTTCAAGATAGGCCGCCGTTTCAATATGCATTCCAGCATCGATTGGCTGAAGATTCCAGAAGGAGCGCTCAAAGCCCTATACGATTTGCGCAACACCTCGCCCTGCATAGAAATCCTTGACGCCTGTAACTTCTACAATATTGATGTCGATTTTGTGCTGGGCTGGACCGGTCTTCAGAGGCTGACACTTAGTCGCTGTCGTTTCCAGGAGCCACCTTCCGTGCTAGACCTGTTTGACAGGAACAACGATCGACAACCGAATTACTTCTCTGCCTTGCAACATCTCGACATCCAAAGCTCGGGTACTTTCTTCGACTTTCTACTCAAGATGTGCAATGTGTTTCCAGATGAGTCCCGCAACAACCTCCGATTTCTGGAGGTCCGCGTCGCAAGGGAGGGTGAAATAGGCCGACTCTGGGCCTTCCTTTCGTCCCCCATGGCCGAGTCATTGACGACACTCAAGATCCATCGGCGGTTTGGTACGATAGACGCGCTCATCTTAGGCTTGCGGCACTAAGTACTCCTTCAGAAACGATAGCAGCTCCCACACGGTTGAACCTTCCTTCACTTACTTCCTTGAACCTTCGCATTGACGCCTTTGATGGACACCACGTTCCCGGAAGTCCTCGCTCTGGGATCTGTCCATTCACAACTGGAGGCAATAGTCTTGAATATCCGGTTCGAGCTCGAGGGTGATATGGAGGATCTATACGCCTCGGGAGATGGTTGGGACATCGCCATCGCGTGGGATGAGCTCGATACAGCTCTTGCGAGCCCGATGTTCTCGTGTTTGACGGATGTACGGGTTCAAGTGGAGTATGTGCTGGATTGGGATGGAGGAGGTGATAGAAACGACTACGTGGTGTCTGCTCAGGATATGGCTGATCTCTTGGGAGAGGAACCCGCCTTCCCTCAACTCAGAGCCCTCCCGCGTGGGTTTAATAACCATCTACGGGTTGATGTTTCTGTTAGATGGGCTGACGAGTGAAGGTGGGTCGCAAATTGAATAGCAAACTGTCGTTGTGGAGTGGCTGATAACTATTACCAGCTCATCAGCCTCTAACTTCGAGAAACCTTCCATTATATGGTTGTGTTCAATGGGGAAACAAGGACGAAATGGATTACTCAGTCGACATATTTGCGAGAAGTTCAGGCTATCGTAAATGACGTGCCTACTCTGCCGTTCAAATGCTGTCAGAAAGTATAGGATTCAGCACTAGAATTCTTTTGATAATACATCATATTGCCGAAGCTACGGTTCGTGGAATAATCCGTGGTTCTGGCTAACAGCCGATGACGAACACCTTCAGCACTTGCATTCGCCAGGCTTGCAAGTGCACCTGTGCAAGTATTAAACCCAAACTGAGGATGAATGACACCAGATAACGTACGAGGTACAGGTACAGGAGGCGTTCCCGCAGCCGCCAGACGATTGAGAGACAGGGGCGCCGCAGCTGCAGCTATGAAGAAAATACCGATGTCAAACCAGGGAAAGAGCGAAGTTAGGCATGACGTACTTCGCACCGCACTTGCACGGTGAGCAGGTGCAGCCGTCAGCTTGCAAAACGGGGATCTGGGAGTTGGTCTAGAGCAAGGAAGGGTTAGGTCGTGGCCAGGATGAGATAGACAGATCACGTCGGACGTACAGAAACCATGGTGAAGATTTGTCGCAGTGGGGTGTCGAATAACGGGTCTTAACTAGGGTCTCGGAGCACCTGGCTTTATATACCTCCTGAAGGTGTTGTAGGCTGTTTATCAGGGGATGAGGCATTTGTGCGATGTCAATTAGGGCATGATCCGGATGTTTCATCGGTCAGGTCATCGCTGACACATGCGTCTCCAAAAAATGCCTCATCGCACGTGAAGTACGGAGGGAATGGAAATGAAAGGAGGGCCGAACTTGAAGAAACGAATCAAGCATTGGAGTTGGAGAAGGCGACAAGAGAGGCGGGAAGATGGAATGACTGGGGGCCAAAATTAGAACATGCAAGGGATTGGAGATGATGGTATTCAACATTTGGAGCCCTAGATTGAGTTTGAATTCAGAACGCGACCACCTCCGTGTGTAGATCGAGTTTGCACTTTGGCGGTGTCGAGGATACAAGGCTACTACCGAGGAATGTTTTTGATGTTGCGACTGTTAGCTCGTAGAAGCCTCTCTAGATTGTCCAATGCATTTTGGTGCTGGTCGCCCACAATGTCAATAGTAATGCAGGTAAAGAGGTGTTTGCGAGTCCTGGTGCTGCAGGGAAGCGATACGGTCGACCATGAGAGGAGGGTCTGTCGAGCGAAAGTGTCTGTGGAATAATTTTCGGCAGGGAAGCCAATAATCAATAAATTGGTCTAGGATCTCTTGAGGAAATCTTGGATTGGCGGTGATGGGCATGGAGGTGAACGCTGGGCCACTGGCGAGGAGTGCGCGATTTTTTGGACAGTGTTATCAAGCGTCCGCCTTGGCGTGCCTAATTGGTGACGCACAAATACCTCACTTGTTCGATTGCCTTCGATCATATTCCAGCTTAACGGAGGCGCCAGGGGAAATGTATATAAAGCCCTCCATTACCGATCCCCAGAAAACCCTGTGAATCCTCGAATCTCAGACGCCCAGCATCACAATGATCTCTGTACGTTCCTTTCGTCACTTGTTGACGCCCTCCAGTACTGATGAAGGTTTCACAAAGACCATGTTCGTTCCTGTCTCCCAAGCCGATGGTAGTTGCTCTTGCTCTCCTTGCAAGTGCGGTGCCAAGTAGGTTGCTCTTTGTGCATGCCTGCCGATCCTGCTCACTGCTGATCTTTATTTAGCTGCACGTGCGGCACTCCCATCTCTCAGGCATCCGATTGCGGAGGTTCTAGTTGCAGTTGTACTTGGTAAGTTGTCTTCCATGTGGATCGCGCTGAATATACGCTGACTATATAATGTATCAGGTGCTCTTGCAAGCCTGGCGAATGCAAGTGCTGAAGGTGTTCAGCAGCGTGACAACCAGTACGGCTGCCTATGCACCATCTGCTCTGGCTATTCTATTATCTTATTTTTCGAAGGCTATGTTATTTGTGTATTCAGAATATAATTGACTGAAGCGGCATTGAAAGGAGAGGTAATCCTTGTGCGAAAAGAAACACGTACAGATCAAAGGAACAAAGCGAAGAGCTAGGTATAACATTACTTTACTATTCGGAAACAGAACATAGGCTACAACAGTTCACGCAAGGTTCGTGCGAGGCAGAATCTGGAGTAAGCGCCCATGTAGAGGCCCGGAGCACGGGCCGGCTAGCTGGGGTGGTCTAAAAATAGGCAAACTAGCACCGTATCGCAGGTTGACGTGGATGAACCGGGAGGCGCTAAAACGATCAAACGAGAAGACTTGGTTCTCCCTGGCTCGTCAGAGGTCTTATTCAGGGACTTCCCGCAATAGCAAAATGCCTCAGCAACAGTCCTCGCAGATACTCAGTTCAATTGCCTCAAGGAAGGGGTGCAACACACTGATTGCATCTTTCATTGAAGGCACGTTCTTGCATCGGTCCTTCCTCTTCACCGGCCTGACGACGCCGCCGAAACGGAGAGGGCAGGTCAGGTCACCCAGGTGGGACGGCCACATTCAGTTGGACCTCCACTGGCATAGTTTGCCTGCCTGCCTGTACACCGCTGTTTGCCCCTCTTCAATCTCGACAGAAAATTTCAGTATGTGTATCGCTCGTCAAGTAAGCCTTATGTAAGTAGTAGCCTCGTGGATAGGCAAGAGTTCGTGGTTCGAATATTCATGGGGTGTCCTGTATGATAGAAAATTTCTAATGTAGATGGAGGTTAATAGTCATCAACGAAGAAAATGTAATAGATGTACCCCAGTTCCGAAATAACAACACCTGGGGACCCCAAACGACGCTGAGAATTCGCGAAGACTACGCATTGGCGCCTGCCGCACCCTCCACGGACATTCCCTCGGTAGGGGCCAACTGCTCAGTATTCAGAGTGGGAGCTACTTTGGGATCCTCAGTCCTCTCCAGGTCCTTATGCGCCTGCTTATCGAATTGATCCTCGTCGAAAGAGTCTCCACAACAAGACCCCCAACATCCAGCTTTGGAGTTGCGGCCACAGCAGCCTTTGGCTCCGAACGTTTCTAATTGAGACAGTTCCAAAAATTTTGCCATGACTCGGAAGGAAACAGAGGGGGATGCGTACACGTGTTAAACCAGGGGTTAAGTGCAGAAATGGCAAAGGTACCTGGAGTTCAATTTTTTTGTCAGACCCTTGATCAGCGTCTAGCACGGGGTCGAGGAGGATTAGAGTACTGACTGCAGCATGAACAGCATATGTAGCATATGCTTCCGATTTTATCTCCACCTGAGCCACTCATATCCTGCAATAGTAAAAGACCGAAAGGAATGGGCAGAAGGAGTATTGAGGAGAGAGAGAGGAAGTGTAGAGAAGCTAAAGAAAGCGAGGGATGTTTGCTGACGTTGACCTGACGTTGGAGTGAAGTGTGAGAGGGGCTGTTATTACCATAACCCCATAGCTGCACAGGAATCATGTACGTCGGCCTGCCATGCACTTTGCTGAGATCATGGACAACTTTAGACGTAATGACGAGCTGCTGTCAATCGACAGATTTCTGCAAGGAATATCAATCTCAAAGATATAACCACATCGACCCCTCCCGTACCCCAACTGCAAAAATGTGTCTGACAGAGCGGTTGACAATAGCCGTACGAAGAATAAATACAAATCACAATTAATCCACAAGAATGTGACTAGATATCTAACATTCGTCTATACCCACGGTTAATCAATCCTCCTCCTCCTCCTCCCACCGTACACTTGAATCGAACTCGAAATCAACTTTAGACTCCAGAACATCAATGTGACGAAACTGGGAATATCCAGTTGAAGCCTCTACCATCTCATACACGAGGTCGCCACACTCTTCTTCACCGCAAGAGTCATCACCTTGAAGAACGAACTCTACGTGAACTCGAACAGTTTCCAAAGATGAAAATGTGGGCCCTGCAAGAATGTCGTCGAGTTCATCCCAGTTGAAGCCAATCTCCCAAGCCTCTTCTGGTTCGTCCCCGAACTCTCTGGCTTTTAGTGAGACCTCGATTTTTACTGACAAAGTCTTCATGCTTGAATTAGTGGCTCCCACTGCAACAACTTCGGTAAATTCGATGTAATCTCCTTCCACGGCGTATATTCTCAGGTCCAATGAGGTCAGAGCCGGAAGGCAAATCTCCGCACTGGGCTTTTTCACAGAGTCTGTTTGTAAAACTTCAGTTATCTGGGTCGCGTGGAGAATGAGAACTTACCACACCACCTCTCAATTTTTAGTTCCTTCAGCGATTGCACCCAGGAAGACGACAAGAAGGCCCACATTGGGTCTCCCTCATAGCAGCTTCTGATCCCAACGTCCAGGCAGCGAAGGGCAGGACTATGAGGTGCATGGTGTCCCTTAGTCAGCACCCTGAGGAAAGCAAGCGAACTGGAGAGGTGAAGATCTTGCAGGTGCGGAAAGGATGCCGTGCCTTCCTCGCCAGTTGATGGCTCTGCGAACTGGCAGTCATTGAGAGACAACTCCTGTATGCCGGACCATCCCCGCACATAATCGACGTCCATTTGTTTGAAGCGGCAGAGCTCCAAGTTGTCTAGGAGCGGCGATGTCTTGTGCATGCCCCATAGTGCGGTCGACGCGGCTTCCGCAATGTTGCTCCAAACGATGGGACTGGATTTCGCAGCCTCTAGCTTCATTTTCCGCAATTGTGGCAGCTGGGATAAGATGAGCGCCAAGTCCTGGTTTCCCATCGAGTCCTGGTCGACCTTGAGGTCGATGCGTCGAGGGCATTCCCTAACGCCGCACTTATTGGCTTCGAGGACATTTGCGAGGTTGCGTAAATGAGTAGATTCATCGTCCAATTGGAGCCGTATTTCAGAGAATAGGTGCTTGCGGGCTTGCATACAGCATCGTATAGAGACGAGCGAGAGCACGCGGAGCGTTTCCGTTTGTTGTGCAGTCAACGACGCGTCTTCTTCGCTGTAGACCTTGACTGGAGCTACCATATCAATGATGGAGTCTAGGCATTCTTGCGAAAAGGTGGAAGTTCTTTGTTTCGCCATGAAATGTCGTTGGTTGAACGTCGAGTACCGAGTGGTGGTAGAAATGGTGACGTTGCAAGCAGTCGCAAGTCCCAGGCAGAAGTACTACTGTGGGAACAAACTTCCAGGTTGGAAATTAACGGATCAGGGATCGATCGGCATCCTACTGCGATGATCTTCTGGTCGAACGTCGACAACGTTAGTCGATCGGGCGCTTAATTTCCTCTGCATGTCTTTTGTCCATTTGACGGGAGATACATAGCTTACTTTGCGTGTAAGTCTTGCACTCGATTTCCCATCATGTGTTTTTAAGTCAATCTGGAAGATTTGTGAAGTTCAACGAAGATGAATATGTAGTGAGTTCCATTTCGGCGGAGGAACCTGTGGATCACCTGGCAGCGCATTGCGTCTCGTAACTCGCTGGGATATTCAAAGCGTGGAAGAATAAGAACATCGGGACCAGATGGAGTGCACCCCGCCTGATGCATCATGAGTTCCTGCAGAGGAGGAGAGGTTAATTTTATGGGATACGATAAAGATACGTGCCAATTGACGCCGCATGGGCACCGGGCTTGGGTGGGGTGTGGCGTGAGCGCGTGGCCAATTCCGGGGAAACACGTGGGCGGAGATTTTGACGAAGCCCAAGACGAAGTCTAAAATTGCTCTCTGAACCCTTCTGAACCCTCTCCTTCACAACGGAATGGTCAGTTCTGGCGCTCTCTTCTCTTTGCTGCCCATTTGCTCATTTCGGCCCCTTGTGGGTCTCATATCAGCGATAATCAGGAGAAATGGAGCTAAACTCCGGTCACGATGGTCGGCAATGCTGTAGGATCCCGAAATCCCCGTCCGAGCTCAAGGACATCTTATCGTGGACCGATCGGAACGTGATTATATCGCGTAGGCCACGAGAGAGCAGAATTAAACGTAGTGATCCTTGGGCAAACGCAATCTATCTTGAGCTCAGCGCCCATGATCACTCCGTTCCGCTTTCGCCATGGACACGCTCACCTGCCTCCATCAGCTGTACATGTGTACTGAATATCTAGGCTCCATCTCTCCTCTTGCGCGATCTCTTCAACTATATGCTAGTGCCTAAAATCGTTCTTCCGGGATTCATCCGATGCTGGTAGACACGAGGCGCCACAGGCGTCTTCTTCTTGCCAACATCGCCCATGCATCTATACGACAAGCCTCTCGTATATCTATCGTCCAGCATGGCTAACGGCAATGTGATCAACCGCAGAGCGAGAGATATAAAGCCTTCGGGGAACCGTTGCTTTCTTTCATCGGTCGAAGACCTCACACTCCACAAACATGAAAGCCTCCTTCGTTACCGTTACCTGCGCTCTCCTTCTTTCCTCAGCTTCACCCAGTCTCGCTGCTACGTATTCATTGACCGACACCATCGTTGGGTCTGGCTTCTACAGCGCCTTTGACTGGCAAAATATCGCTGACCCGACTCATGGGAGAGTGTAAGATCTACAACTGATTCCATCGACGACTCTTACTGATCGACGCCGTTAGGAATTACGTCGACCAGACCACTTCGCGGAACCAGAATCTGACGTACGCCTCCTCCGATACCTTCATACTACGAACCGACTTTCGGACGGTCTTGAACCCGAGTGGACCTGGGCGCAACTCGGTACGAATCCGAACGAAGAAGACCTATACGACCCATGTTGCTGTGTAGGGCGTTAAGTTGACCCACTCATTCTCTGGTTACTGAACAATCTTACAGTTTCAATGTCAGGCATTTGCCACAAGGGTGTGGGTGAGTCGATGAGCGTCCAATATAAGTGAACATCATTTAGCTTCATTGCCACCAGGACTTGGCCAGCGATATGGGAGACCAAGGAAGCCGGCTGGCCTAACGGGGTTTGTGCAACTTATGGTTTGCAACGAGATTGGTTGTAACAGTAACCTCACCACCACCACCACCTTTATAGGGAGAAACGGATATTATGGAAGGCGTGAACGACCAGGGCCCTAATGCGGCGACCTTGCACACCGTAGCAGGTAAATTTCGTTCATTACAGGTCGGCTAAATTTAGAATCTGAATTTCTTATCTCGGCTAGGCTGTACGATGCCGGAGCCACGGGCGCAGTCTGGGCGAGTGCAGCATCATCTTTGGCGTCATGTAATTGCTCATATCAGGTCTTATAATTCAGAGCATCGACCCAGCTTGACTGCAACTGGCTGGTGAACGGCAACGCAGGCTGTGGCGTCAGATTCCC
The DNA here is from genome assembly GCA_013376435.1 of Cyclocybe cylindracea. NCBI lineage: Eukaryota > Fungi > Basidiomycota > Agaricomycetes > Agaricales > Hemipholiotaceae > Cyclocybe > Cyclocybe cylindracea. Next base: position 357,855 of record MPNV01000332.1, on the reverse strand, counting down.
CACTGGAAACAGCTACGGACCACCGTTCAACAACAACGGTGGCGGATGGTGCGTTCTTCCCTATGTCTACAAAAATTGTGTGTTCATATCCACCACAGGTACGTGATAGAGCGTACTCCGACGTATATCAAGGTCTGGTTCTGGGCGAGGAATGATGGGTCAGTCCCGGCCGAAGTTAGGAATGGCCTTGGTCAAGTCAACCCCAACAATTGGGTATGGATCAATCTTTCTGAAATAACACGATATTCTCGCTGACCGTGAATCAGGGAGTCCCCGCTGCGTACTTCCCCGACACATCGTGCAGAATCCCGAATTTCTTCCAAGAGCATAATATTATCATCAACCTGACGCTTTGTACGTGCCTTGGTCCATATGACAGACAACCCTCCCCCCGTATTTACATAATGGTCGCTCCCTCCATCAGGCGGAGATTGGGCTGGTTCGGTATACGGACAATCTGGATGCCCATCCACTTGCGTCGGTATGTTGTTTTTTTGCTCATCTCTAGCTGTTGCTGATTGGCCGTTTGAAGACTATGTCAATAACAACCCAGGCGCCTTCCAAAACGCCTACTTCAACTTCGCTTCCATTCGTGTATACCAATGATATCATCAGAGTCTTTACAGGGTATACAAATGTTGTATCAATAGCCAGTATCGAAAATATCTGCAATGTCTGTTCAGTGAACCTAACAAGACGAAATGCCCTCAGAAATTAGAACGAATTGGGAATACCTCGAATCGTCCGAGTTATTCAAACGGATCAAGCCCAGCAGACAGCCATCGAATAATTAACGGTGTCAAACTACCTAGTTGATCATGGGGTAGCTTCACGTGGAAGTCGAGCATCGGATCCTCATGAATCCCACCCTCCTGCACCGTAAAAGTAAAATTTGACTTCACCCGACTGAGGGTCTGCGAGAACTTGATAATGTCGTCGCGGAAGAGTTCTTCACCCCCCGCCGACATGAACATCCTCTCGACCACTGAGTCGAGCCCGAGGAACCACGAGTCCGGGGCATGCAGCGGCTCCAGATAAATGCGCTGCTCATCCGATACCGAAGAAAGGACGACTTGCCCTGACTTGTCGATGTCCGCAGCGTAGAAGGTGTCCTTCGTCGACTTGGACCGGAAGGACGTGCTCGTGCTTTGCATGCACAGCCAGGGCGACATCAGGTACGCTCCGCGAAGAGGCGCTGTGAGTCCAATGATGGGGCGGATGCCGTCCAAAGGGTGCATGAGGTGCGCGAGCAGTCCGAGGATGAGGTTGCAGCCTGCGGAGTCGCCGACGAGCTGAAGGTCGCTGGGGTGCACACCAGATGCGAGGATGTGTTCGACTGCGACGACAGCTTGACGGATTTGGGTCGGGTAGGGGGCACCAGGTACCAGACCTGGAGTGTCAGTGTCAGCGAACGTATTTTGGGCCAAGGAGCAGCGGGGGGACATACTATAGAGGAGAACCGCAAAGGCAACCTGCTTCTCGTCCTTCGATAGCTCACACTGCACGTAGTGCCAAAATTCAAGCATAAAAGGCTGCAGCGGTGCTACATACGCTCCACCTAGATATCTGCATCAGAGACTCCGGTTCGTCGAGACGATGCATGGGCGCTAATTCGCACGCACCGTGAAGATACAGCACAACCTTGTCTCTCCGCTTCGACCCGATCCACACCAACGTCGTGTCATCGATCAAGTCATCGACTATGATCGGTAGCTTCTTCCCCTTAGCCCAGGACTTGTACGTCTTCAGGGAGTTTGGTGAGAGTTTTTGGAGTTCGGCGACGTTCACTTTGGAGAACACCCAGCGAGTCAATGATGCTCCAACTGTGCGCTTGAACTCCCGAGACTTTCCGAGTCGTGGTATATTCTTGGTTATGAGCCAGAGGCTCACGAAGGCTGAAGAGGGTTTGAATTTTAGTGCTCGTCATATAAAGATAGACGATTACTCACGAAGTCGGATGACGACAGTCACCAGATGAGCCAAGTCCCGTAGAGAGATGCTTCCATACGTGCCCTTCTTCTGTCCAGCCATGGTTCCAAAGAAACAAGAAGCCGCGTCGCCTCCTCGTTGGATCAACGTGGTTGAAGTTGAAGGTGATGCCTGTCATCAACGTCCCAGGCACCCCGCAAAGCACTTTCCCAAGAAGGACAGGTTCATATTGTCACTATGACAACCTCCATTTGGGATACCCTACGTCATCGCGAGGTCAGCACTTTATACTCGTGTGGGCGTGGCTCAGTCTGTAGACATTAGATTATACCTCCGCACAGCCTCCTACCCAGTCCAAGCGACGAGAGAGGAGCGACATCTAGAAGGGGGGAGATTGATAAATAGATAGTTTAGCGGATGGGAAAATATTATGTTATATTGATGCGATGTTATTCCGACAAACCTTAAGTTCTCCTCTCTCTCTGCTTGGCCTGGCACAAAACATTTGTAAACAAGTGCCGCCGCGAAGCCGACCATCAGCGGACCTCGAATACAAGCGAAACGCGCTTTGTTGATTGAACGCGTCGTGATGTGGATGGCCCCTAATTATGGCTTCGACCTCAAGTGTTCCACGTGTGCTGCTTCTCTCCAAGATACATAATGTCTCAATGAAAGTTCTAGGGATTAGGCCTTGTCTCTGGCAGCTCAAGGTTGTCCAGGCAATTCCGGCCAGCAGGAGCTCGTCATCACCCCACTCAATTTATTAGGAAAACAAAATGTTGCATGTCTGGAGAAGGCAGGATTCAAAGGAATCTTCATAAGTGCAGAGCCTGCCTCTGCTGAGAATTTTCAGGTGAGTTGTACCTCTATGTGACCCTTCTCGTTACTCAATATAGACCATAAGGCTATCGAGGACCTTCAGTACCAGGCTGTGATCATCAATCCGGAGCAGGCCATCAAAGAAGGTGGCCATTTCGAGCGCATCGCAAAGAACCCTGGCTTTGCGGGTAAAGTCATCAGCACGATCTTTGACAAAGCTCACTGCATTGGCGCTTGGGGCACCTTCCGGCCCGAGTATTCCCAAGTTGGACGCCTTTGTATATTNTGAATTCGTAGGAGAGTTCGACAGACGCGTCTCACGCGACCCTGTCACATCACGTGTCAAGACGCGTCCAACCGCCAACGTGACACGGCAACCCCAAAGGTCCCCCAACAACCTTCTTTATTCAGTTCCTCCATCATCATTTCCCTATTCGACACCATGGATTCCCAAAAAACATACCCACACCCGACAGCGTACTCCAGACTCTGTAGTACGTGCCTCAAGCGCAACGTGAGCGTCTTCAAGAACTGCAGCGACTGTCGCGAGAAAAGCCGCCAGAAGAGGGTCCTGGCTGACCAAAGGAAGAAAGAGCGCGAAAGGCGTGTCTCTCAGGCCCTAGCTCAAATGCGAAAGGAGATGATGCCCTCAGACAGCGACGTGGAGAACGCGTCGGCGATGCAGGGTGTGGAAGGCCCCGTCGCGTCGGCGAAGGAGAATGGGGCGAAGGCTAAAGAAGACGCTGTGAAACGGAAGGAGGCTAAAGCATTTAGTGAGCTGCAGGGAGCAGAACGTGATAATGCCGTACAGGAGATGCAGAAGCGCCTCAAGAAAAAGATCAAGGTGAGCGGTAGTGGCATGACGCCGGACTTGAGCGGCCGAGAGGTGAGTAATTCATTAGCCTCTCATAAGGGGTCGTCACTAACTAATCAAAACTTTGTAGGCGGATGACGAAAAGGAATACCAGACGGCGAGCATGCTGTATGACGCGATCAAGTCCAAGTCGACGCGCTTTTCGGCTCTCAACAAACCACTGCAGTTCCGCGGTTGCCATTCCATCGTCGCGGTGCCGTCTATCAACCACGAAAAACGCGCCGAAATTGTGGAAAATGACCTGCGGAAACTCGCCCGACTTTCCTTCGCGTGAGTTCTGTGTCTTTCTCCCAACGCAACCAGCCCTGATCTACCACCAGAGCTGCGCGAAATATCACGGTGGAAAAGGACACTGGCAAACTCATGTTTGAATGTGCATGTGCGGGTCTATCGACAAAGACTTCCTCTTCGGTTCCAGTGGGACCACCTGTCAAGAAAGGAACGCAAGGAGACCTCATTCGATGGGCCCGTGCACGCGCCGCTTTCGATGCTGCTGCCGCCGCGCAATGTGGCGGTACCATCACAATTACTGTGAAGGGCGACAACTCGCACCCGTACGGCATTCCTGGTCAGCAAATTGTTGTGCACGTCAGACACCCAAAATAAAAACAAGTGAGAACCGCCTCCGCTGTATACGTACGTCCTGTTGTGATACCTACATTATTAACCTTTTTTCACATTCTGCTACTTTTGTCTCACCTACCTGTCGCATATATCATCTATAGTTTACCTTACTACTTTCCTTATCTTGCTCTGTCATTGTCTTTGCTCAATGCTCGCTTTTTCCCTTCGTGCGCGACGCGTCGGCCCGGGCCGCGGTTGACCACGTGACGGCGCATTTTCTCCTCGAACCTCCGACGCTCCGAAGACAAGTTGAACTGTAACCACCACCTCCTACACCAGCGTTCTCCAGCCTCGGTCCCGCACGAATCTATACAAAACTCAAAAGACCCTAGTAATGGCCTCGTTCCTCCGCCGCTTCACGACTGCCGCATCGGCAGGCAAAAACATGTACTTCACTCTCGCTGTTGCTTCTGCTCTTCCGGTATACGCTGTACTCAACAATGATTCCCCTTCTGGTGCCGTGAACTCTAGGGCAAATGTCTTCGTGAGTATTCTTGTCTTCGAGCTGCCTTGAGATAGCTGACAAGTGCTATGATTCTCTGTATGGTTCTCGTTCCATTCTCGTAATATTCCGGTCATCCAATTGCTCCACCGTTTCTGCCACAGTTCGACGTCGCTATCAACGCAAAACCCTCCGGACGTATAGTATTCAAGCTCTTCGACGAGACATGTCCCAAAACGACGAGGAACTTCCGTGAGCTGGCAACAGGTCAACATGGGTTCGGATATGCTGGCAGCAGTTTCCACCGTATCATCCCCAATGTGCGTCATACCTGCTTCTCCATCTTCCCTCATGTGCTAAAGCCATATCTCTTCCGCCTAGTTCATGCTCCAGGGTGGTGACTTCACGAACCACAACGGTACCGGTGGCAAGTCTATTTACGGAACCATGTTCCCTGGTGCGTTTTCCTCTTTCTCTCGTGTCGGAATGCTGTCCCACAATCCATTCTGTCATTCACAATATGGCCGGTCACTGATGTGATACGTAGACGAGAACTTCGAATTGAAGCACACCGAGCCTGGACTCCTCTCGATGGCCAACGCCGGACGCAACACCAACGGTTCACAATTCTTCATCACCACTGTCAAAACTCCTTGGGTGCGTCATTGTCTTCTCTTGTGTGCTTGTCCGTAGCTTACGCCGCGAATAGCTGGACGGCCGTCACGTCGTGTTTGGAAAAGTCGTCGAGGGAATGGATGTCGTGAAGATTGTCGAGGCCATTGGCACAGAGAGCGGACGACCAACTGCGAAGGTCACCATCACTTCGTCCGGTGTTTTGGAGTAGACGGTCTTGAGATTGTACCATCGTGCGTTCATATACTCTTAATGATGATGCTCAGAGCTTTCTTGCGCCCATGGCTTTATGTAATGGCCATCCAGATATCCTTTTCAAACGGCCTGAATGTTAGCTGTACTCCTTTCGGATGACCGAAAATCTGTTCTCTGCGAGCACGTCGCCCTCGGTAATCCAGAGTTTGTTTTACCTTCACTCCCAGCTCAGGGAATATGCTGTTCACTTGAAGGCGGAGAAGAGAAGAGGCAAATTGTTACGTGGCTTTGAAATCAACCCTAACTTGCGAACTGACTCAGGTTTATATTTAGCCTCGCAGAGCGCTTCCTGTGATGACCAAGTGTTGGCCGAAATCTAAATGCTCAATGCGCCACACATATATGCATCGAGCTCGGTGTCAAACTTCCCTTCAACTACGGTATAATGAGTTGGCATCACTGCCAAATCCAAATCTATTTAAGTCCCCCTCGAAGCGACGCTCTTAGTGTTATTTCGCCTTTTCAGCCTTTTACCATTCCTTCTCACCTTATCCCTCCTTCTAGCACACAGCCGCGCTTATGAACACTCTTTACCGAGATCCTCCTTTCAGATGGATTATTCAGACTGCAAACCGGCTTATACAGCTCGTCGACCGCGAGTCATTGAGTGCGGTCCCGCGTCTGAGATAGAGGACCACTAGTACAAAGAAACCATGCCGTACTGTAATACTTTCTGACTCCAGTTCCTTCTTCCTGACCCACCTGACGTCCTTTTCACCCTATTCTCGTTATCCGTGTTCTGTGCCGACTGCATCGGCAGGTCTACGCAATCGCTTTTGACCAACGGCCCGAAAAGGAGTATTACTACTCAGGCTGGGGCTGGGCCAGATATAAAAGATCGTCATGGCCGTGTTTCAAATTCCAGGACAACTTTCTCTCGAACCACCACCATCTCGTCGCTAGTGTATAGCAAACCATGTCTACCAACGAAGGAAAGAAGACCATGCCCTATGGTGAGCTCGTTATCTTCCAGTGGAGATTACGGCGCGCCTGATAATCTCTCGTCATTGATAACAGTTCGCCTTGGTTCCTCGGGACTAAAGGTCTCTAAAATAATTCTTGGATGCATGTCCTACGGCTCACCTGAGTGGCAAGCCTGGGTTCTGCCAGAAGAAGAATCAATCAAGCATATCAAGGCGGCGTGAGTGGCATTTCTCAAAGTTTTGTTATCTGATCAATAGCTGACACTTCTCGGGCAGCTACGAAGCTGGTATCAACACCTTTGATACGGCGAACGTGAGTCGCACTGATTTTATTTCTCTGGAGATTGTGGCCTAGCTATGCTTTTTCCTGACAAAAAAGGTCTATTCGAACGGACGGTCGGAGATCATCCTAGGAAAGGCTATCAAGCAGCTCAATCTCCCTCGCGATGAGATTGTGGTCATGACTAAGGTCAGGATGAATCGCACTCGAGCGTATTCTATACCTAGTCTGAATCATTACCAGGTCTTCTTCACAGTTGGAAAAACCGCCGATGCTATATTGTTCGGTCCAGGCAATCCAGATGACTATGGCTACGTCAACCAACATGGCTTGAGCCGCAAGGCAGGTTTTACGACTCTTCTTGCGCATGCGTTTGCTGATTTTGGGCGATTGAGTAGCATATATTCGACTCTGTCAAGCTCAGCCTTGAGCGCCTGCAATTGGACTACATCGATGTCCTCCAATGTGAGCGGGCTGTCGTTCAAATGTAATCTATTGCGGTTCACAACTCCTCAGGCCATCGCTTCGATCCCGACACACCTATTGCTGAGACGGTAAGCCATCACTTGCGAGACAGTCACACTACTCTGGCACTAACATTATCTGCAGATGCAAGCCCTTCACGATGTCGTCCAAGCAGGCTATGTTCGGTACATCGGCATGTCTTCATGCTGGGCTTGGCAATGTAGGCGAATCATTCGTGACTGCTAGCCCTATTGACATATTTATTTGTCTCAGTCCACGCGATGCAAAGTGAGTTCCTTCATCCCTCTCAGCTGGATGGTGGGCGCTAACTTCACGGATTACTTTCAGACTACGCAATCAACAATAATTTGACGCCTTTTATCTCCATGCAAAACCATTATAACTTGGTCTATCGTGAGGAGGAACGAGAGATGTTCCCTACTCTCAAGGTTAGTCCTACACACCGCAACGTTCATGATTACTGACCCATAGAGTATAGCATCTGGGCGTCGGAGCTATCCCGTGGTCTCCCCTTGCTCGCGGTCTCCTCACTAGGCCCCTCAATTCTGAGACCGTCCGCGGTAACACAGACAGGTATTGTGTCATCCATCCGGATTCGCAAACCACAGCTAACCCGTTTCGCCAGAATGATCAAAGGCTACAACAACAAAGGAATAGAGAGCATCGTCAGCTCGTGCGTATCCTTCCGTCTGCTTACTCAACTTCTGAACGAGAATCGAATCTCTCAGCGTTCAAAATATTGCAGAGAAGAAAGGCATTAGCATGGCTCAAGTTGCCCTCGCATGGATCATGGCTAAAGACGGCGTCTCGGCGCCTATCGTTGGAACCACCTCGCTAGAGAACCTGAATGACCTCCTCGGTTAGCGACATTTTTTATTCTGCCTCATCAACCACCCTATTGACCCCGTGTTAGGCGCCGTGAATGTCAAACTCACGGACGAGGAGATTAAAGAGCTCGATGCCCCTTACGAGCCCCAAGCAACGTTCGGGCATGCCTAGAGACCCGCGGCCTGATGGACGAGCGTACGAAAAAAACAACGGCGCTTGTAAACCTCCAGTATCCAGTACAATGTCTTATCCGAATATACATGTGAGGACCACGACTCACGAACGTGATTCCTTATGCTCGATTTGAACTACCATGAAAGCTAGACCCATACCTCTGAAGGATCTGTGGCTTCGACGCTGCATCACATCCCGAGAAGGGCGTTGTTCATTGTTTATTTTGTTGCAGAGCTGAGTCTCTAGATATTCGTCATACGTGATGGTACTCAGAGTGAACGCAAAATATAGAAACGGCGCTTAGATCCAAGTCGCTTAATCGGCCAGCGCAACTGGCGCCCATCGTGTCTGGGGACGGAAAACCAGTCATCCCCGAGAAACCCCACTGCTTTCGCCAAACAAGAGTGCACTAGCTGGTATATCGAGGTCAGCGGGGTCCCCAAGCTTTTCTTGGAACCTCTTCTTAGCGTTGAACCTGCAGAGACCGTTAGGATTACGTCGTGCAGAGGCAGGCCCGACATACAGTGCTAGTATCGAGTTGGCATATACTATAAAAAGAATCAGAGACCCCCCTGGGACCTTGTGGACTTCGTGGCCAGCGAGTGCTTACGCCTTGTAATGGAAAATGTCGCGCTCAAGTAGAGCAAGCTATCAGGTCGAATGATGTACAGCAGGAGGAGGACCATAGGTGCGATGCTCATTCCCAAGAGGACTTATCAGAGTCACCCTAAGCGAAGCACTAGGTGTCACTCACGCAGTCAGAAGGCCCGTCCCCACAAAAAACACGACGAGGAATCGAACGATGTCTGCCAATCTGCAAGACTCAATGAAGAGAATATTTCTGATAGTCCGGTCACTGACCTCCTATTGTCGGGGCGGCTGTGATACAGAACGAAGGCCATCGTCACCCCAAGGGTCGAGTCAATGAAGGCGATCGTCGCAAGGCCCAGATAGAAGATATTCTGAAGAAGAGAAATTTGAGTCTCTTTTTCATATACAACGGAGCGTCGGTGGAAAAGGACAGACCTTTTCACTAGGACTGAAGTTGTACACAGAACGGACTTGTTCACTTGATCATAGACGTGAGCACTTCCACCGAAAAGCAGCAAGTGGATGTTCACTTGCATATGGGTGAGATAAACTGAAGAAGGAAGTATGAATGTCAAGCTCTATTTTACAGGGCTCGCGCTTCTTACCAGCCCCAACCCCTGTAAGTGGGAAAGGCAAATAAAACGCAAGTCAATTCTGCATGTCGATCGATTGTCTGCCGTAGGCACACACCTATCTCGCAAGCAATGGTGGACGTTATTACGATCTATGGTTCCACGAATCCTTCCTCGCAAGCAATGACCAGATTGATGGGATATGAAACATACCTTTACAAGTCGTGCGAACGTCCGATTGAGATAGAGATTTCGAGACACTGGTTCCATGGACTTCATATTCGTGGCATGAAATCAGACACAGTCCTAACTTACATTTCCATATTTGATAGGTGTAGAAACTGAGTAAATATAGTGAGAGAAGTCTAAGAGAGTGAGGCATGCGCACGCACCTCTGGACCAACATGACCATGCCGGCCTAGGATTCAAATTTAAAAATGTTCGTCAATAGCCGGGGCCGAAATTGGACGAGGGTTGGCTACCTTTACTGTGCTGAATGCCTAGAGGTATTCATTGTCAACAGAAATAATAATCATTTCGAATGGCATAGACTTGACCTTGAAGATCCTAGAGGGGATCAGCTGGTTTGAACGCGAAATTGAATGGTCGCAAATCGGAAGGGGCGTACTGAACGAGCTTATCCTCGCTGGCAAGATTGGGTTCGGATCCATAGGGAATCATAATAGAATAGAACATCTTTGCCCTTATTATCATGTGTGAAAGGTCAAGGATGCTACAAAAATGTCCGTCGGGACGCTGATTAGACGCTCTTCTGTTAGCTTCGGCTAGAAGGCGCTTACCACACTACTGTGGCCTGAGATGGAAGGATGAGAGAAGACTCATTCGAACTAGGATCACTTACGAGTCCCTTTCTCAGCCTCGAGTCTTTGGGGTAGTTGGTAAAGTACTGATAAGCCTGAAAGATGGTAATACCGAACAACCTGTGGTTAGATGTTGGGACCTTGAGCAGTTATATTACAGGAAGATAATGAGCATGACTTACGCAGTACCAATGGTATACCCAACGAATAGCGGTCCTAATCCCTTATTCGAGCTGTGTGTGGGGGTGCTGGACATGTTGGTGGAGCGAGGAATAAGATGGAAGGAGAAAGTCGAGGCGAGGACGCTCTTTAAGTACGAGTAACAACAAAGTCTGTTCATCATTGTGATCTGAAGAAGAGCCTCAAACTCGGGGTTCGATGCCATGTATTTCTGGCTTTGATGCAAGGTATCGGTGTCCACTGAACGGTTCAACATCCAGGTGTCATATCAGCAGCCTTCTCGAGCGCTAAATTATAAAGTTTCCAAAAATTTGGGCATCGATCTCATGGGCGAGGTGTAACCCGGCATGGTTCATTTCTGAACACCGGGATCCGAGACTCCAGTGCGACGTCAGCGATCCTGTCGACTATGCGGCCCGTCGATTGTGACGATCAGTAGCACGGAGCCGAAGAGCCAACTGTCGGCACAGAACAGCCTCATTTGCTTTTTGCTTGATGATGGTTATCCTTTTGCTCCAGCCAAGCCTTCTTTCTCGGCCTGACTTGCATATACAAAATCAATGTGTGACAGCATAATGAACAGCGGTCCCACTAACCCCTTGTTCGCGCTGTGCGTAGTCGTGCCAGACATCCTGACCCTGCGAGGGATGGGATAGGAGGAGAAAGTTGAAGGAGGGCTCTCTTCAAACACGACTTATATCAAAGGTTGACCATTTTTATAGGTTGTTATGATCTCGAGAAAGTGAAGGACATAAGTACTGCGAAGATGTGGTATACATAACCAAAAGCGGGCGCTAAAATTCCCCTATTTCTTTTTATCTTATCAATTATCTTGGTGTACAGCCACCTGAGTCATCGAAAGATTGCTCCACGATCAAAATACCCTTCATTTCATCCTTGAACATTTGAACCGCTGTTGAACGCGGCCTGCTACTCGAACCGAGAAGTAATCTATCCTCATTTCTGCCCTGTTACTAACGAAGCCGACCAACTACCAGCGATGGAGACACCAACGACCTGCTGACCGGTTCAGCCCGCCATTTTTGGAACCAATTAATGCCCCGACGGAGAAGACTCGAAGACCGAGGGCCATTCTGAGAGTCAGATGCAGATACAGCGCGATTGAGGCATCAGAAAAGTGAGGAAGAAACTACGCGGACGCCGACAGCAATCATAACGACCAAAATCAACCGCACCCTCTCGCTCCGATTCGACGAATCCACGGAACCTTGTCAGACATCTCGCGCCCTGCTCCCAAAGGATAGAACCAACCATAGCGCCGAATGCGCCAATGCTCTAGGCACGAGCATTGCGCCAGTCGCCCACCTCAACCTCGACTGGCTTCCATCACATCCGCCCATCCGGCCCGGCCAATGGTGACCAGACACAATTGGAGCGCGCAAGCCACCCAGACCTAATCAACCGTTAATAAGGTGTAATGGATACAGCTTCACGCGCTGTCCGCTCACTTCAATATGATCGCCGGAACGAGAGGTTGGAAGCTGACGGAGTGCCTCATCCCCGTCTGTGGAGGTGGAGGATCTGACCTGAATGGGAACACACACTCCTTTACCCGCTTCAACAACTCGCCGCCACTGAACTCCCTTACCTGAAAAGCCTATGCTTTCTTCCATGGATCAGGCGGTATGTGGTGGGTAATCGCCACCAGCGTCGGCCGATTCCATGAGTTTTGGAAAGCAAATGGTTTTTGGGGAGTGAGCTGCTCACTTCACTCAAGATCTTGTCTGGTTCGATATCTTTCGAATCGGTGAAATGGGCCAGCGACCACACTTCTTATTTGAATGTGGTCAGCGTTCAGCTTGGGGTGGTCATGATCTTCCAACCGTCGATTTTGTGAAAGCAGCTCTTCGTCAAGCCCTAGTCCTCAAAAATCTCACCTTGCGAACACGATCATCTGGCTTGGGTCAAGAAGAATCTAAAAGCGAGGAGCCACCCATAGAACTTCCCTTCCTCACACACCTGGACGTTAACGAACAACCCGGCTTCAGCCTGCTACCTCTCTTGCGCACGCCGTCCGTTGTGTCTGTGACCTACCACGGTAGTGGCAATGCCCTACGACCATCATCGCTCTTTCAATTCTTGAACATGAACCTAGGTGCAAACGTGGAAGAACTCTACACGGATAACAAGGCTGTGCCCAATGAACAGATCCTCGACTGCCTACGGCTCTGCCCTGCCCTTCGACGACTCCGCCTAGGTGATGGTCGCAAAGCATGGACAATGTCCGCCGGCTATGAACCGATTGACGCAATTGCCAACGAGTTGTTCTCTCCTCTCGCCCACTCTACGCCATTGAAAGTGGAGGAGGTCCTTTGCCCTCTCCTTGAAGACATCGACTTTATACAAGAGACTAATTTATCCGAGATGGCGGTGATCGACTTCATCAAGGCAAAGCAAGGAAGCAGAGATCCTCGCCTGAGGAAGCTTCGGAACATCAAAGTGACCTTTGGGCGGAAGAGGCGAGAGGGTGAGGATATGATGTCCACTATAGCGCCATACGTCGACGCAGGCCTCAAAGCAACATTCGTATATCGCCACGCCACTTACAGGAGCCGGGTATCTCTTTACGACGGGTTACCTACCAATTTCATATGGGGGTTGGCGTAGGTACGACAAGGAGGAGACAAATGTTCAGTTGACTAGATTTGGACCAGATTTTACCTTGCTCGTTGTCGGATATGTGGTCATGCGGTAGTTCATTTCCGTCGATCTGTAATGGCCTCAAAGCGCTGGCCGCCCATGGCGTCAAGACATTTGCACTACATCGGGGATGGTCAACAGGGGACAGTGATGCAGAAACGTGGATGTGCGCTGCCGCCGTCGGTTTTGTGTGGCGCATCGGTCCCATGTCTTTATGCTGGACCTGGCAATATAGGTAAATTCACTAACAACCTGTTGCTCTTCACTAAAAACTTAATTCCCGCGAGGCAGAGTAAGCCTATTTGTTCTTGGACGGAGTCGGTGGACGCCTTTCGTTTCCATGCAGAACCATTATAACTTGGCTTATCGGGAGGAAGAGGGATATCCCCTACTCCGTTTACAGGAACAAGGATGGGTATTGTCGTTTCCTGACGTGAATTCACAAAACAAAAAACCCGACCATTTACCCAGAATGATCCAAGGATACAATATCAAAGGGCACTTCGCAAGCGCGTACGCATCCTTCTATCCTTGGACGTGAAGCCACTCTGGATGTGCGAGCATGAAATCCTCCGGCGTACGGGAGATCGCCGAGAAGAAAGACGCTAGCATAGCCCAAGTTCCCCTCGACTGGGTCATAGCTAAAGATAGCGTCACGGCGCCTATGGTTGGAACCACCTCTTTGCACAATCTAACCGATCTCCTCGGTTAGGCCAATAATCGCACACTTCCTCAATTGCCCAACTAATACCGACGTGGGCGCGATCAACTCGTCGAAGAGGAGATCGACGCACCATACGAGCCCCAAGGGTTTTCGGCCACATCTAGATGGCTGGGACACGACAAACGAGGTAAGTGTAAACCGTGTTCAATCTCGTTTCAGTCGGTACAAACCATTATTCGATGTACATACATGTAAGAACTCTCAAAGCGGGTCTTTGCGGTCAATCTGAACTACCACAAATTGTCAGCATTCACCCTCTCAGAATATAACATGGCCCACCTGTTCGCGGCGTTGGCAAAGGCCGGGGTTCTCCACCGCCAGAAGCACTAGGTTCGGGTATAGGCTGGGGTGCAGGACCATCATATCCTGGTGGCGGTTCGAAATCAACAATATTCGTCCCGTACGCCTGCCTCTCTTCCATCTGTCGAATCTGGTTCCTGAGAGCCTCTAGCTGCGCTGCAAGGTCCTGTTCGCGAGGTATCGAGGAGGGCGCGGCTACGCTCGTGGCAGTGACACTCGATGGTAGAGACATTGAAGTGGTACCCTGCGACCCAGAGGTGTTGGTACGGTTCTCGAGCTCCGCAATCTCTCGATTGATGCGCTCTCGTTCTCTTCGGAGCAAGTCGGTGCGAGACTCGGGCGACATTGGCGCGGTAACGGACACCGACGAGCTCCCCTCTCCTGCGCCGCTATATCCCTTGCCCAACATTACTTGGGATTTTGACGGGAGAGGGCCAGCTTGACGATTGACTGCAGTGCTCGGAGCCATGCTGCTGGGATAAATCGAAGCACCTTCGGGGTCGGTGAGCGTTCCCAGGCCCTCCGCTGGACGCGGTGAAAGTGTATACGGCTGCACGAATCCTGATTTGGCCTCGGAGGTGGGCAACACGTTCTCCGCGACTTCGCCTGCTCCTCGCCGACGCCTTCGCCAGACAACGATTCCGAGTATCACCAGCACTAACAAGCCGCCGAGAACGCCCCCTACGATGGCCCCAACAGGAGGGCTCGATTCGGAAGAAGTCGAGTTATCTGTGCCTGCTGCTCCGGCGGTGTTACTCGTTGAGGAGCCCGACGACGTGGAAGTCGTTGTGAGGCTTGTGAAAGTTGGTAAGGTGGTTGGTGGTAGCGAGGTTGCGCTGGGCAAGCGATGAGGGATGAAGGCGGCGTAAGGAAGAAATCGCCTACCTCGAAGACGTAGAGGCGGTTCCAACGGCGAAAATCTCAAACTGCGGGGAGTCGGCGAGGAATTGTTTCGTACTATATCACTGCAATCAGTGACGGGCGAGACGGAAGAATGGACAAACGTACGAAGTTTCCACCAATCGAACCATGTACATCCTATTCCAATCGTGTCTTCACATACATAGCATAAGAAACCGTGGCGCCACTCACCCTGGGGGGACGAAGGGAATCGTGAATCCCGCATTGGCATCGTCCTGCTTCCTCAAATCGCTATCCCCAAATATTATCGTGGTGTTTCCCCGCGTGGCGCTGATGAGCAGAATGTCAACAAGGACGACCTCTCCCTCTGTGTACTGGATGTCGTAGAATAGAGTTCCGCCGGGTACTGGTCGGTTGGTTTGCCATGGCTCAGTGGTAATGACGTAGGCGAGACAGCCGGGGAACAAAAGAGCGAAGAGAAGAATCCATCTGCATTTGCGGGTTGTTCAGCTGAAAAGGGCGCAGTGGAGACCAACGTACCTGAAGACCATCAACATAGAATGAAACCTCTACGGAGAGAAGCCAGAGGCCAGTTTCTTGTCTGCTAGACCGCAGAGGCCTGCGCCGAGGAAGATGGTAGAAGAAAAACAAGAGAACCTGCGGAGGCTACTGAACAGAAATGCAGGGCCTGATGTAACGCCATCTGTCCTGCCTCAAACCCCCTGGATCCCCGAGATGTTTTGGCTCTTTGGAGCATGTGCTTGGAAGTTGGCAAGCACCGTGTATGGCGGTTTGTACTACATACTGCCTCTGCGATAGTCCTTCTGGTTCCGACGTCCGTCGTGTTGGTGTGCTAACCAGCGCAGGAAGACGTTCCACGGCGCTGTGTCGTTTGCGTTTTGTCAATGTTTCGGAAGATTGCGGCGATTCGGAACACTTCCGTCAATGATTTCACGCAAGCAAAAAAATTCGCTGATGCAAACTGCAAAGAACGGCGACATGTTGGAGCGTTCTGGGAGAAGCGCTGAAGCTCTACTTTCCACATATTCAGGCGATTCTCAGGCTTCGAAGAAGACAGAAAGAAGACATACTGGAGCTGTACTGGAGGAACAAGCTGGAAAATCCTCTGGACTTTGGAGCCTCGAGGGACCTAAATTGATGCCAAGAATAAATGATGTCGCGATTAATCAAAGTTGGGCGCTTGGCGCGGTATGCGCCGATTTAGGAAGGATCACCGTTCGAAGGAATTTCGCGAGACTAGGAAAGACATCGAAGAATAAACTCATGCGTCCCTTGCAGTAGCCCACAAATATGAGAGCATTGTAACGATTTTTATTTAGATTGTCTCTGACTATTTCGTATCTACAAAGAATCTGTCCAGCGGGGGACGAGGAGGTATCAAAAGGGAGTGGACGAATTATGTTAATCAGTACAACGAATACGTATATGCAAATAATAAGAACGATATCACAGCCCATACTATGACCTGCTCTTCTCTGTTGTCCTTGTTCTATCGTATCCCACAGCGACATATTCCGGCGGAGGTTCCGAATTATCCTGCGTGCCAGACGCTCCATTACTTGACGTTCCATTGCGTGCCACCTGTGCCTCCACCTGCCGAATGTGCTCCTTCAGCGCGTTCAGCTGCTCCAGCAAGCTTTGTTGCTCGAATCCAGGCGACAGAAGCGGGTTTGCCGACGACGGCGAGCTGTTGTTGCTGTTCGCCGCCATCAACGCGAGCTCCTTCGAGCTTGGCTTCATCAAAACCGTCGTCGAGATCTGGGGCGAGAGGTAGGAGTTGGCGGACGTCGGCGCGAAGACGTATGGCTGGATGCCTGACTGGTTCGGCGCCGTGTTAATAACCAGCTGCGGAGGGACGCCGAAGGGTGCCTCGATCCGCCCTTTCTCTTCCTCGCGGAGGAAGCGGCGTCGTCTTCGCCAGTACAGGAAGCATCCAGCCAGGAAGAGCAGCCCCAATACGATACCAGCAACTACCGCGACTTTGGTCAAGGGTGAAGAACCGGATGATGAAGCGATGACAGGAAAGACGTCGGTGGGCGCTGGGTCGCTTGCTGAACTGGATGACCGTACCGTCACTGACGATTGCGTGGCCGAAAAGTTATCGATGGATATCGCAGATATGGCCGTGGAAGTGGTAGAGATGCTTGTAGTGGTGGAGACGAAGACAGAACTGGTACCAGAGTCTACGACGATGCTGGCGGAATCAAAGGCTGACGAAGTCGGTGGTGGCGTCCTTGAGGTTGTTGACGTCGACGATGTTGTACCCGAAGAGCTTGTAAGATTAGGCAAATTGGTGGTGCTGTTATGGGAGATCTCTCAGTGCTAGTACATTGAAAATTGGAAGAACAAGACGCACTCCTGCCTCCCGTCTAGCTCCTCGGCTTCTAGGTTTTCTGAACCAAACGCGTCCCGGCGATAACGCAAAGGAGAAGGGGATGCATGTGTGAAGGAGAGGCTGAGGGGCAGTATGATGCAAGGAGCGACTTGAGTAAAGAGATTTCGGGATTCAGAAGGCATGTTTCAGGACGGGGTTGATGTCGCAGGATCTGCAGACGCCTTCGAGGTTCGCGCGCTATGTTCGTGTTCTATGACTGTCGAACTGTCAGCATACGAAAGTCGGAGGTGAAAGACAAGGAGCTGCCCAGCAAAGCGCGTCGAGAGTGGCGGAGTGGTGGAAAGAGAGGTATCGTTCCAGTTCGAGGGCCCGGCCGGTGCATGGTGCCGACATTGCTGGTACTACTACCGCGAGAGTCGGGAACGGCGGGCAAAGGACACCGCTTAATGATGGGTCCCACATTCGCACCTGGGAGACTAATAGGCGTCGTTAGGCAACGTCGAGTATGGGCGGAAGTCTTTCCTTTTATTGACCTCTCCGCAGCACCCTCCCTTGACTGCGCCGCGAAAGGAGGCCTTATAAAAACGCAAAAATTGGAACGTCGATCAGCTCTGTTGTTGAACTGCAAATCCTGGATCACCTCGTCTCACAATCGCGTCGAATCACTCGCTGTGGGGATCGCCGTCGCTGTTTCTTGAAGTTCGACTTAACGCCCCCACAGACATGTTGCTACGTTTCGGTTGATAACGATCAACGTGGTCTTCGTTTACCTGTCAAGCATGTCTGGCAGCACAGACTGAGAGGCTGTACAAGTTGATGGAAGACAAGGATGGTGGTATACGATGGTATTCAGCGGAGTAATACATGAGTAAGAGTACAGTACTTGGCCAGATAAACGAGGGACATTACTGGAGAGAGAGTCCTATGTGCATGAAGCGCAGAAACATTGAGTCTTGCTATTACCGTCATGCGCGGGGACGTGGTCTGCGGGGTGCGGAGGGACGTATTCGGGAGGTGGGTCTGCTGATGTTGATGAGGAGGTTGGACGACGAGATTGCTGTTGGGCGTGAAGCTCCTCGAGTTCGCGGATTCTGGTCTTGAGAGCCGTTAACTGCTGGAGAATATCGCGTGTTGTGATGTCTGAGCCAGGATCCGCGAAAGGATTAGAGGAACTTTGCAGGAGCTCGCTCCTTCGTTCCAGCGCTGCAATCTCTTCGTACACACGCGCTCGCTCGTGTCTCAGCACATCGGGTTGCGAAGGCATCGCTGATGATGATTCAGGGAAAAGGGAGTTGTGCGAGAACCGACGAGATTTTGAGCTGGAGGATCCCTTCGACTTCGACTCGGAATCGAACTCCGAAGAGATGGCGTACGACTTCGAACCCGCTTCCAAATCCTTTGGTAGCTGTGACGACGATTCGGAGGGAAGTGTGACGTAGGGCTGCTTTGCGACCGACCGGGTCACCGTTGCTCTTTCCATGTTCGATAGCACTTGTTGCTGCCTCGCCTTCCGACGTTTAATCCGACACCTCCTCCACAGCCAGAAGCAACCTGCAAGACAAAGGGCGAAGAAGGACAAAACGCCGAACACGGGGCCAAGGATGGCAGTGATGGGGCGAGGTGGAGGTCCGGTGGGGGAAGTAGCACTTTGATCGATTGGGATTGAAGAAGTTGTGGCTTCCGTCGCAAAGGAGCTCGCGGTATCCGAGAGTGTGGTGAAGGTTGTACTAGTCGCCGTGGGGGATGACCGAGACGTCACTGAGGAAGGGGGAGCTGTCAACACTCCTCCGAGTGTAGGAAGGATTGGGAATGGGGATGAGTCTTGAAGCAGTTGTTCCGAGCTTTCAAGAGACCTTTGTCAGCTACGCCACAGGCGGTGGATGGAAGTGGGCATACTTTGGTCGCTTTAAACGAACTGCAAACGGATATCTACGCAAGATAATGTTAATTAAAGCGCATACATAGTGTTGAAGCATAGATTACACACCCTGGTGGAACCTCCGGCACTGTCAACGTAAAGCTGCTCCCTTTGGGATCCAGGCGAGCTCCGAACGACAACGGCACTTCCTTGTTTACGCTGCCATCGAATAAGAAGATGTCTACGACTTGAGGATCTCCACGAGCTGGATTGATGTTGGTAAAGATGTTTTGAGATACACGACAGTTTCCGTCAGGAGCTTCGGGTTTAACGTCGATTGTGAAGCCAGCACACTGTTGGACGGCGAGAAAAAGGAGGGTGGCCAATGGAGGAGGTCTATACAAAAGGTCAGCGCAAGCCGGTCAGTAGCATTAGAGACTTACAGTAGATTAAAATGCATGATAAAGAGAGTCAAAGGTGCAAGCTCATCGTTGGCAGCGACAACGACGAAAGGAAGATGAAAGTTGTGGGAAAGGCCCTTTGGCGACGAAAGTTGGCATTCGGCAATCACCGATTTTGGGGGCAGACTTCGATCTCCGACGTCAGGTGATTCTCTCAGCACGGCCCGCGATTCTCCGCTGACCTGAACCCAAAACCCACGAAGTTACGAGAACTCAGAACGCGCGGGCGCTCTTTCTTTTCCTGGAAGTCTTCCAGAATGCTTCCAATCTATTCCAATTCATGGATTCTACGCTCTCCAGGCGATTCTGAGCAGAAATTGGACTGAATCAGATGCCGAATTACTCCCTGCGCTTACTTGGCAAGTCTCCCCATTTAGGGGTTTCTCAATCCTCGACTTTTATACTATAATAAATCATTATTCTGGGAGAAGTTTAGAATCTTCGATGCTCGAGCTACGTCTGAGGCAGCTGCTGACTCGCCCAATCACCAAATCGTTCAGTGTTTACGTTCGCCGACGACGTTCGATCGCCATGTGTGAGCCGGAAGAAGTCCCCCATGGATAACCATAGAGACTCCGCGATAGTTCCCGGGTCGGATTATGCTGTAGCTCTATATAAGCATTTCTAACGAGGTACTTGGTTCTCGCTGTCTATTCTTCCGACTTACGACTTACAACGTTCCACGTCCAGCGCAGGTCGAATCCGAGGCAATGAAGTTCTTTAACAGTCTCGTTTTCCCACTCCTTACGCTCTCTACCACTACATTCGCTTCCCTTCTTAGACCCTACGTCTTGACGAACACAATTGCTGGGCTTGGGTTCTTCGCTCATTTTGACTGGCAGGCGATCGATGATCCTACTCATGGGAGAGTGTAAGTGAGGCGTTTGGACAGCCAATTCGATGATATAACAAGACTATCGACCCCCTAGAACTTATGTCGACCAGAAGACTGCTATCCAGCAGAACTTGACCTATGCCTCCTACGACTCGTTCATCCTCCGGACGGACTCGAAAGCGGTTTTGGATCCTGCTGGCCCTGGCAGGAATTCTGTCCGCATCAGATCGAAAAGGACGTATGAGACCCACGTCGCAGTGTGAGTCGATATCCTTCTCTCAGTAAATCTCATAGGTTGAACCCGTATATGCGTAGCTTCGACGTTCGCCACATGCCCCAAGGTTGCGGGTGAGTAGCCCCATGATCCCAAAATCATCGGCTCTAAAGGCTCTTCGAACAGAACGTGGCCTGCAATCTGGGAAACGAAGGAGGTCAACTGGCCGGATGGTGTACGTCTCATCCTACATGTCCTCTATGACAAATGGCCCTGACGCATTTTCGGCCCCTTAGGGCGAAATCGACATCCTCGAAGGCGTCAATGACCAAACACCGAATAGTGCCACGATCCATACCAGAGCAGGTAGGCCAAGCGAACAACGCCTCCTGGTGTAATCTTGAGCGAAAGTTTGTATATCTAGGTTGCACCATGCCCGAGACACGTCTGCAAACCGGGTTAGTCATGAACCCTTCGGCATCTTCTTCACGATTCTGAGACGAATCATTTTAGGACATCTGGTCAGCTTGACTGCGACTGGCTAGTGAACTTCAACACGGGATGCGGCGTCAAATTTCCGGAGAAGACGAGTTATGGCCCGGACTTCAACGCAAACGGAGGTGGATGGTACGTCACTAGCAAACTCTGCCTTCCACTAAATCCTAACGTTAAATATTACTCGAGGTTCGCTATTGAACGTACTGATGACCACATCAGCGTGTGGTTCTGGGACAGGCAGGACAAGACCGTCCCGAGAGACGTCAAGTGGGGCACGCTCCTCGTCGACCCGAAGAAATGGGTAAGTGGTTCCACGCCTAAAGAAAGTTGTAACACTCACGGTTCTGCAGGGAATCCCATCCGCTCATTTCCCCAACACCAGCTGCAACTTCACCCAGTTCTTCCAAGAGAACCACATCATCATTAACTTAACCCTTTGTATGCCTCCTTTTCCTTATTCTCGGGCCTCGCTCGTCCTAACATTTCCTAGGCGGTGACTGGGCCGGGAACGCCTATGGTGCAACGGGATGTCCTTCGACCTGCATCGGTGCGTCTCTTACTCGAGTATATCTGTGAGTGCGTTGCATATTGACGCTGGTTTTAGACCATGTAAATAGCAGCCCAGAGGCCTTCACCGAAGCCTACTTCGACATAGGTTCCATTCGTATCTACGAGCACCTCTAATTTAAGGCGCCATATACCTGTTATTCTATGTAAGAACCTGTTCGGACCTCTCTTTATTCGTTCCTGCCCATACTTTAAGTTCATGCCTAATTTCTGCGTCCCCTACTACATACTTCCTTCTCGAATCGAAACGGTATTGTTGGGTAACGAATGAGTAGTCGAGACTCTGGCACTTATATGCTTAATATACTAGATGTATGGCTTTACCGAGGCAGGCATTCCTCTTATCCTCAAGCCTCCATCGATCCTCTCGTCAAGCTAACCAGATAATGCCCTCAAAAACCGATATTTCGTTCTTTATTCGTCGCCCGATTGCTCCGACCGTTCCTCCATAACTTCACAGCCACCTGGATCATTCCAGAAGGTGCTTTAAACATCTCTGACTCCAAAAAATCGCTCTCCGTGTTGGCTAACAATGGCCATCTCCTTCGAGGCTTGGTGAGGGATTTTCTGGAGACGCTTTGTCAGCCGCTGATTACCGATCAAACCTCCTGATCAGGCTTGGCTTTCCTAATTGGTGCCGCACAAATCCCTCAACTCCCACCAGGGATCCACAACCCAAATAGCCGCCAACACTTCGACAGGATAAAAGGCTGACGGGGAGGGCCCAATGCTCCTCAGAAACCCCAACGAACCACATACAAAAGTCTCAAATATCAGCTCTAACAAAGCTCACTGCTCTACTTTCTCGACCATCATGTTCTTCGTGCGTCTTCGTCATGCCCCGCAACGTAGTATTCGCATACTAATGTCGCCATCGCTCTCGTGTTTCTAGGCCGCTCAAATCCCTGTGTCTCAAGCCGGTTGTGATGGCTGTACCTGCACTCAGTGCAGCTGCTGCGCCAAGTGAGTCCCTATTATTACCTCACTCTCTGAACCTCAGTTCTAACCGGCCGTTTCGCTTCTAGCTGCAACTGCTGCAGCAACCCCGTCTCCCAATCCTCTGCGGGATGCGGAAGCGCTGACTGTACTTGCACCTCGTGAGTCGCATTCCTCTTATTGAAGCGCTCAAAGTTGTCACTAACGATGAAATTTCAGGTGCTCCTGCAAGGCGGGCGAATGCAAGTGCTAGATTAGCGATGAACGCTCTTACTCTCGATAACAGTTCGCTTATAGCTACTTCGAAGCTTGGAGGTGCATAGTACATGCTTCATATAAGGATAAAATCTATTTACTGCTGCCATTGTCTGAATATTGTATCGCCTTTTCCCTCGTCCATCGCGTCTGACTGTCCGTCGCGTCCCGAATTCCTTTGGCGATTTCAAAAACGCATCTGAGTGTAAGACGTTATTAAAGAGAATTCTAGAGATATTGGCCGCTCCGAGGACTGAGGGTATTTGTATAGTGGTTTTCTCTCTCTAACAGTTCTCTCGCCCTTTCAGTGATCACATACCAATCCGGGAGTAATTAACGGTTACGGGAGCTTAAATCCACTCGATGAGTCGAGGCAGTAAATACAGCTGTTTAATACATAAAAGGGATTCTAGGCGACGACACATAGATAGTGATGTAGAGTTATCCCGTTCGTCGCCTTTGCACTGTACCTCCTTCGACGGGGAAGCTGGCTGCACGCGAGCGTGCAGTTCTCTACCACACGATGATTCTCTATACCACAGCATGCATGCGCATTCTTACCCCAGCTTCTGAGCTTTGTTCCTCATTCTTTATGAAGTGTATGCGAATTCGATACAACATAGTGCTGTGCGACACATCTATGTCTCGCTCTTCAGCATGCCCACTTCAAGGGTAACAGAAACAGAGCTGGATGAGATTGCAGCAAGCTTCAAGTTCGAGAATTGCGCGAAGAGAGAGGAGTTGAATGCAATCTTGAGCGCCGATGCGAGGATTTAAGCGCCTGTATCTGATTCTGATGAGCGTTGCCTTCCTTCACGAAAAAGTCGCTCATGAGAATATTGCGGCTGAGCCTGCCCACCCTATCGCACAGCTTCGACACTGGGTGCAGGTACAGGTTGCGGTAGTGCTCCGGGATCTCAGCGATGACGTGGTCAATCAGTGGCTAGCCAGATAGATATGTCGACGGAAGTAGTGTCGGCACCCTCCGCGTCGACGGCGAGATGGTTCTTTTTGGGGAGGAAGGACTCGAGAAGAGTCATGTACGCAGTGGACGTGTCAACGTGGACCATTCCCTGTAGTCCGATATCTTTGCAGAGCCAGATGAACCAGGAGAGCCGTGCCTTGACGGTGGGGGTGGGATCACAGGAAGTAAGATAATAACGAGCAATATACTCGCCTCCTTGTAAATCGCCAACTGGTTTTTGAATACCTCGTACCGTGCCTGGTTAATCCCCACCGTATACTACTTAGATTTGCCGTTATACTGGGGGCGATCATAGAGCGGCAAACCGTCGATGATCCAACGTATAGCGAAAGATACTGAATTCACTTTTATGGATGATCTCCACCTAGCTAGGTGAAAGCTTGCAGACCAGACGCCTGGAGTAATACTTGGGCCTAGTCCGATGAACGTTTCGAGACGAGTTCGCAGCGAAGAGTTAGCTTGAGTGTTGCCGATGTGTCATTTAGGGAAGTGATACGATATCGTCTCTGTGGGCCGGATGCGCACCCCACGTGCGAACGAGTAGGGTGGTGAGCGACTGTCTCTTGCTTTGCCATAGAGATAATAGAGTAGACTCTTCGGGAGGGGTATTAAACTTGTCCGAGGTTTATCCGAGGTTCATGCGTGGTTGCCGCCGGGCCGAGAATATAAGCGCCCGAGGGTGGGGACAAAACCCAAATTAAAATGCGCAGGTTATCAATTGAAACTACTAAATGGATCCGTAACCGGTCACAAGTGCCATCCCAGGAAAGGGAGAGACACTAGAAGCGCTTGCACGAAGGTACGTATGCTGAAGTCGGGCAGGTAGAGAGGCCACATGGCCTAAACGTTGGTGTGGGAGAGGTGTTTGGGTAGCTGGCGTTGCTCGATTGTATCGTGTTTCTCCGACTGTTATCAGAAGATATCCTGTCAGCATACTTCTCCCTGGCCTCCTGGTGTGATCACAGGGCAGAGTCGACGCTTCAGACCATGTCAAAAAGGCTGTCCAAGAACTCAAGAACCTATAGCTGTCGACGCCATATGATCTAGTGGAAACTCCGGTTTCCATTTGATTCGACGCGGATATCTATTTAAGAGAGCCGTTGACGACCTTGAGGAGACCCCCAATTGCATTCCCCGACAAACTCGCCTCAAACGGTGAACGCGCAAATTCTACTAAAGGTGCGGATAATTCATCAAAGTTAGACGCAAGGGTCCTCGACTTATCTACGTACTAGCAAACCACACTCGACAGCACCAAAAAGCTCCCGAAATGTCCGGGTTGACCTACGTCAACGGCTCCTGCCATTGTGGGCTCAACACCTTCCGCGTCGGCTTCGTCACCTCCTCACTCCCGCTCTCCACCAATCTTTGCCACTGTTCAATCTGTCGCCACACATCTGGCCAACTAGCTTTCGAGCATGCCCCAATCTCCGGCTCTCCCCTTTCACGCTCTTCTGGTCCTGCAACTGAAGACAATCCCAGCGTTCCTCTCGACCTTGCTGGCATGACTGGATACCAGAGCTCCCCCAACGTCACACGCTATTTCTGCAAGGCGTGCTCAGCACACCTCTTCCGCGCAGTTAGCAACACCGAATCAGATGGGGACAAGAAGTGGGCGGTCGCTGCTGGTGCGTTGGAGACGACGGACGGGATACTGAAGATTTCGCGTCACACCTGGGTCTCTGACACCCTCGACGGCGGCATTGCAGACCATCTCAGGCGTATCGAGGGTGTGGGCGAGCTTCCGAGGTACAAGGAAGATGTGGGCAGTCCAAAGGTGCCTCTCGGATGGAACATTGTGGATGTCAAGCAGGGGGGCGTGCCCCTTCTGATCAAGGCCTTCTGCCACTGCCGTTCCTTGCGCTTCGCCATTTCGCGGCCGACCGACAAGTCTGCCTTATCCGCAAAGGAGGCCTCCACCTACCCCGACCTCATGTACGCGTACATTTCGACCGAACCATCCAAGATACAGAACCCGAACGGCGACCCGTGGTGGTTGGCCCCACACAACTCGGCCACGAAGACGAAGTATCTCGCGGGCCACTGCACCTGCACGACTTGCCGCCTCACCAGCGGGTCAGAGGTCCAATCATGGACGTTCGTTCCCCTTCTCAACATCCTCGTCCCCAGTCCGATTGCGCCACCAGAAGCGGAGGAGTGGGTCCCCCTTTGCCTATTGAAGGACGAGGAGAGGCCGAAGGGATTGACGCAATACAACTCCAGCCCTGGGAAGTTCCGCGAGTCCTGCTCGACGTGTGGTGCGACGGCGTTCTGGTGGAGGAAGGGGGTACCAAATCTCATAGATTTCTCTGTCGGCTTGCTGGACGAGAGCATGGCTGGGACGAGGGCTGTCGGTTGGTTGGATTGGTGGACCGGTCGCGTCAGTTTCGAGGAAGAGGCGCTCTCGCATGAAATTGCCAGTGGTTTGGAGGAAGGGTTGAAGGAATATGCAAACAAAGCGTAGCGAGTTGTATCGAAGTAGATTCTAATCTGCCTGTTCATGTATCTGAAGTAGTTTGACTGTTTCATCAGTGTGTATCTGCAATTGGTTTGTACGTAAGTGAATAGCGAAATGTATTGCTCTATGGTTGAAATGCAATGATTGAACCTTGACTTGGCAAATTTACCGTCTTGCTACTAGAGGCTGGTACTCGATGAGTGAACGAAATTTCTTCACTTGCGCGTCTACTTGTACATCACCGAAAATCAATGCGGACGTAACCCCTGTCAGACGTGACGCGTCTGTTTGGTGCACCAAGCACCTTACATCCGTCATAGTCACAAGCTCCGAACTTTCTCTCAGACATCGACGTCGTTGCACTTGCACTTGATCCACTATCTTCCATATCCCGCTCCACGACATATAGTGCTGGCTCAGGCCGGGTTGTACTTGGCCCATTTTCTGGCTGGTTTTTGATTACGTCCAATCTCTTTCGGAACTTCGACCTAAGCCTTGGCCAACCTCCCGCCGCTTCCTCGTACAGGTCTCTGATAATATCGTGGCATATCAAGCTGTTCGATTGCATGCGGGTACTTTTGTGCGGATGCTCCACTCCGAAGCTGATGACCTCGGATACTCGGTGGTTCCAACTCGATTGCTGATTGTCTCTCTTCTCGCATTCGACAATCCAAGGATCGCCTACAGTTTCAGGCCTCCTATTTAAACTTCCGAGAGCGTGCCATGAAGCTCTCGCCGTCTTTTCTTGTTGATTTGCCCCGTTATTGCCCTGATTCATTGAATATCTCACGGTTGTAAGACAGCTACTCCACAGGTCCATTCAGTCGACATCCGCCTCGGCCGCTCGATCTATAGATGCTGTACCAGCGTACCGGTTTCTTCATTTGTAAGGTCAAACATAACGCTTTTAGCCTCCTAGAAGGCCTATAAGATCTCTGACTTCTCTGCGTCGAAAAGTCAGCTCGCCGTCCAAGCATTCAGAAGCCCTCCACCTCGCACACTACGTCGTTTTCCGCCATGTTTGTCACCCCCTTCGTTACTTTTCTCTTCGCCCTCCCCATCGCTCTGGCCACTCCCCAAGGCACCACCCCTGCTCCTCCTACTCCATCGCCGACCTGCCCTGGTCAAGGTCAAATCCACCCGAACGGCGTCTACAACAAGTGCCTCGACGTTCGAGGCGCGGTGTTCCAGAATGGCACCCCTGTTCAGATGTAGGTTTCTTATGCTTTTCGTTGGTATCTTCTTCCTTACCGATATCACCAGCTACGACTGCAACGGCACACCAGCCCAGAATTGGGACTACACTCGCGGTAGCACCAAGGTTCAGCTTCGGGGCACCAATTTTTGCCTGGATGCAGGATCTTGTAAGTTTCACGATTCTGCTTGCTCGGCCTCCTTCCTCATCCGGCTGTTACAGCGCCCGGTAACGGCGTGCGCATGAAGATCTGGACCTGCTACAGCGGCCTGGCGGCTCAGCAGTGGTACTACACCGGCGATTCCCGCATCGCGCTTCAAGGGCAAGGTTAGTATCGGCACTCTTTATCTATGATGAGGGTGATTGACCTACTGCCAAATGCAGGACAATGCCTTGACCTGGCGGGTGGTAACCTCGCGAACGGCAACTACGTTCAGACCTGGCAGTGCGGTAGCTGTAATACCAACCAGATCTGGGTTTGAGCGCCTGCATGAGCTCCAGACATCACCCTATTTCTTTCACGATTTTTTATGGTTGCACACGGACTTGTTATTCAACAGACTCTTACTGTACGATTCTTCTCCGATAGCTTACTGACTTGGACTTTGTTTTTTATTTATTTATGGACATTGCACTGTATTGCTTCCTTACTTGAATGCATTGTAGCTATTCCGAAGCAAACTGTACTGTGCCGTCCTCGCCTCGCATCAGAGAAGGGTAGGTAATTGAGAAGTTATAAATGAATGCAAGTCCCGAAAGCAAGGAACCTCGGGCGTTGATGGGCGTCTATTTGCTTGCATCGCTGTCCCATTTCCTTTACCTTGTCAAATGCCTCTCTCGATGACATTTCACAGCGTTGTTTCCGTCGCAATAGCCTGTCTACACAATTTCCTCCAGACACATATGAAGATGATTTCCTGGGGAACAAATTCATGTAACTGCTCTGTTACAATGTACAACAAGATCGAGTGGTGAAATTCACTCACTGTCTTGAATTTATCTCCGCCCATGAGCACTGTGGGTAAATAAAGGGGCCTCTCTGGTATGCCTGGAATCTTGCAGTAGAAACTAAATCACCTTCCCGTCTACCGCGCACTGTTTGAAAGAGGGCCATGAGAGCGACATCTCGTACTACTATTACAAATGAACTGCTTCCTTTATTCTTTCTTCATTGCTCGTGTCAATTCTTCAAACCCAGAACACGTTCATAGAATGCCAATTCACGTTCATATGCGTCTCGCATGTTCGCCTCTTGCCGCCATCCATGCCCCTCACCAGGGTAGAGCTTGTATTCCACGACACCACCGCGTTCCTTGATAATCTTGTAGATGGACTCCGCTTGGTCCTTGGGGACAACCATGTCAATCTCGCCCTGCAGGATCTGCCCAGGAGCGGGCTGTCAGCGCTTATGGTACCAAATACGCCTTTGAACTCACCAAAAGCGGCGTTACGATCTTCTCTGCATGGAAGATGGGTGAGCGATCCTTATACACTTCGGGCACCTCCTGCAGCGTCCCGCCCATCAGGTGGTCGAGGTAGCGCGACTCGAACTTGTGCGTGAACTCGGCCAGCTTGGCCAGGTCGGACACCCCGTACAGTGATGTGGCAGCGGCGAAGACGTTGACGTCGGACGCGATCAGCGCGGCGAGGGTTGTAAATCCCCCAGCGGAGCCACCCCGGATGATGAGACGTTTCGGGTCGATCAGGTTGTAGGGGGCTGCGGCGAGCCTCTGCGGGGCCAGGATGCAGTCCTCAACGTCCACGATGCCCCATTTGGTCGACAGGCGTTCGACGTACTTGCGCCCAAAGCCGGACGAACCGCCGTAGTTCACGTCGAGCCTGGTGGATGTCAGAAGGGATACGGCACGACACGAGGTCAGACGTACCAGGCCCACCCTCGGGATGTGAAGAACTGCTTCCCCCACGTCAGGCCTTGCGTCGTAAAGCCGGTTGGACCCCCGTGAACATGCACCACGCACGGCGGCTTCTCGCCATCGATGCTGCTGCCTGAGTAGTCGGGATTGTGGGGAGCATAGTAGACGACATGAAGAGGAGATCCAGAGACATCCAACGTGATGGGCTGGGGTGTCGAGATGATGTTCGACGGCAGTGGGGTCCCATCTGCAACGACCGCGAGAGCCGGCTTGAGAATGTTGAACTCGAATCCACCCAGAGATGTCAAGGAGCACCGGACAACGCTATCTTTCTCGTCGATCTTCTGAGCCGCAAAGACAATTTCCTGTCGATCTCTCGAGACGGTGTGAACGGACTCGGTGATAACAAACGGATTCTCGATCAGCTTTGGCGGGGAACCGCCCGCCAAGTCAACGAGGTAGATGACATCTCGACCTTCCTTCAGCGCAGTGAACAGCGCGGTTCTCCCCTCCTTATCGAGAATCGCATACGGGGAATAATGTAGCTGCCAGAAAGCGTGGCCAAAGTCTTCTGGGATAGGCTCGGGGAGGAGCGGGATCGCCTTTCCATCCTCGAACTTCCATGGATTAACGAAACCGGACTCGTCCGATGTGAAGATGAGTCTGTCGTCGGAGGCCCATGCGGGGTAGCCTGCGCCCGTCTTTTCGCGTTCGCCGGCTATGAGCGTGTCATTGGCGATAGCAAGCGTTCCGTCCGCCCCTACCACGATGTCTCCGATATGTACCTCGCCGCCTTCCCAGGGCATATCGGGGTGGAACCATTGGACCCACGCGATTCGCTTGCCATTGGGCGAGAACTTGGGTGCCGCGTAGAAATCAGCCCCAGAGACCAATGGATGGATCGTCTTCTTCGTAGTGTCGATAATAACCAAGGTGGTCACAATCTCAGAAGGTAGGTCAGTCGTATGGTCCTCGAGCACCGATACGAGGAGGTGTGGGGCTCCAGGGTACGGTTCGAGGCAAGCATATCTATAAGGCTTTTCTTCTTCAGCTCGGAGTTAGTTCACCAACTACCCTTCATCGATACTTCGATGCTCACCAGGAGTGACCGGCTCCGGATCGGCCCCATCGTTAACTCCAACCTGGTACACTCTTCCATCCTTCAGATGGGAGAAATACGCTTTTCCGTCGTGCACAATCGCGGGGGCCCCACCATATTCCTGCACCATGGTTCTCACGTTCCAGCCTGCACCAACGATGTCGCGATTCGAAGCGGTGTGAACGAGGACATTGCGACCCGCCTCGGACGGTCTACTTTCGATGTGATAGACTTCCGATGTTACACGATCGACGATAATGTCCGCAATTCCAATGGACTTATTGCGGAATTCCGTGAGTACAACATGGCTCTGCTGGAGGAAACAGGACGAAACGTACGCCTTTCGTGATTGACTCGGCTGAAATAGGCGAAGCCCACGTTCCGTAAGGCGCTTTCGAAGGGCTCATATCTTCAGGTGATTGAGCTGTAGGCAGGGTAATGTTCTACTGCGTTGTCGCGGTATTGTCACTCCGCTAAGAGTTGCAAAGCAGGCACAAATTCTTTCTCACCCCTATGGATTCCTCCTTGATTTGAGTCACACGAAGGCTATAAATACGAAACTAGTCTCACCAAACGAGAGGAAAGGATAAGAGCCGCCTTGCACCATGTGGTTCGGAGTAATACATCTTGTATCTAGTTTCTTCTCACGAAACACTATCTCGGGTGATAAGATTAGATATGCGAGACATCTAATCATCGTTGATTTATGTGGGCCAACAAGGCGGAGGTAAATATTCGACTGAGGCGCATTATAAAAATGGGATCGGCTATTGAAATATTGCACCGCGAAGTCATGTTCGTCCGCCTTCGCTGGGCATAGCTCTGGTGAGACTCCACCCTGAACTTTGCAAAATATAAAGATAATAAAGTTCGATTGAAGTCCGATGTTCTTATGAACATATGTACATTATTCTTGTCGATCCCTCGACGCCAAGGTTTCCAGGCTATTCGTGGATATGGATCCTGTGGGGTTACACCTAAGCGCGATTAACAAGGACCTACAACTAAATATACTCCAAAGCCGTACAAGGCGATTTATGTCAAGCCCACCTAATGAGTTTGTGCCCGTAAGACTCGGAACGATGTCTCTGTGTTGCTGAAATAAGGTCGCGTGAGGACAGATGGAAACTGAAACTGAAGATAATTATAACCTTATTTCGTGAAAGAGTGGGAGGATCACTCCATGTACATCACCTTGAGGCTTGACAACGTTGGCATCTCAGGCCCCTTCGGTTCAACTTAAGGCCAACGCTCTCTCAAGAAAGCCAATTATGGGCACGACGTCTTCGTAGCGTGAGCATGGGAGACTGCGCGCTCAAGAAGTGAGGTGGCGCTCTTCAATAACATCCGAGTTTTCCATTCATTCGGGCTTGGGTCTTCTCAGCAATGCCCGTCTCTAGAAACGGGTTTATGTGTAGGCGCCTGCGGAATGCCGTCAGAGAAAGAGGGCAAGTTGCGTCTGCTCCGGTGATAGAGTCGAATTAAACATGACAGAAGGAAGACAAGTCGCGTTAGCTCCATCTCCCCAACCTTAAACAAAGAAGCCGGAGCACTTTACCTTGGCATCTGAAATCCTCGCACACACACTGGCGCCGGCTAGGATGGCGAGATCTGCTCAACTTCCCGGGGACGAATTCGCAAGCTGTTTTCTCCTTCTGACACCTGCTTTGTGATCCTCGAAGTCGATCCCCCTGGGATTGAGGGTAGAAATTTGATTTCGAAGGACCTACTTATACGTGTGCAATTCGATGATCTAGTCATGGATCATCCCTGTGGGCGGCGGGAGTAAGAAGAGATTAAGCATCATGCCGTTGTTGCTCACCCAAGCGACAACCCGCACCTTCTCGGAGAACGAAATAGAGAGCAACCATGCTTGCTACGTCGCTTCTACGGAGGGTTGGTCGGTATCTCCATGCTGCCAGAGCACAAGAGAGAGACTTGCAGGGATATGGCAACTTCATGCTCAAAAAAGGCAAGTAGGTACACGCGCCAAGGAGGACCAGAGTAGAAGATTTCTCCCGCGAGGCATGGTCGTCGGATGCCGATGAGCACCCCGATAATTCCCTGAGCAGCCGGAGGAAGGAACAGGCGGGACTGCCTTCCGCATTTTTGAGGAGCTTTTCATAATCGTTGTGATACGCCGCCGCCGCCAGGATAGATGCATAGTAACCAGGACACAGGGTGGAAGCAGCTGCCTCGGTGGAATTTCGAACGGTGCAGGAGCAGTTTGAAGAGACTTTAGATACTCTACTGCTGCTGGGGTGGGAGTTGCTTTGAAATAGACTGGAGAGCACGAGCAAAATACATTTGTCGATAGCCTCGTTATCATCCCGATAAACCTAGTTTCTGGCTTCAATCCACATGGCAAGTCCTTTAGTCCATCATCAGAGATGATGAGTATTCACTACGCTCTTGTGGTCCTATGAGCTCAAATGGGGACACCGTCCACCTAAAACGTCAGGCTGCTGCTCCCTGGAATCGGCGTGAATATCTGAGCAATTTGCGTAGTAGTCGGAGCCCGTCGTCCTAACTGACAAAGGCAGTGAGCAAGGCGGTAGTCCGGGGGGTCGTTCATCACATCCCGTCAGAGATAATGAGGCCAAGAATTCGTTGAAAGATGGAAGTAGGAAGTAAAGAGCCTCTGCGGCCTGCCGTCACCCATATATCACTGGTTGTACCTGTTGTCCGACAGCCTCAGCCT
The DNA here is from genome assembly GCA_013376435.1 of Cyclocybe cylindracea. Classification (NCBI taxonomy): domain Eukaryota; kingdom Fungi; phylum Basidiomycota; class Agaricomycetes; order Agaricales; family Hemipholiotaceae; genus Cyclocybe; species Cyclocybe cylindracea. The sequence goes on along the minus strand of MPNV01000332.1, from coordinate 324,586 downwards.
GTTCTTGGCACGTCGGTGCTCTCTTCTTTCCCATGCACCACCATATTGATCTCTCCCATTTTTGAATTCGGGGCTACCTTAGCATCTCCATAAGGCGTCCAAACCTCAGCAGTCGTCTTCGCCGGTCCTCTTTTGCCGAGACGACGATAATCGCAACATTTCCTTTTCTTCATTACCCAAATTTTCGTCATTTTGTGAAATTCCACGTCGCTGATAGAAGCTTGGTGCCGTATGGAAGGAGAGCACCTCAGAACAGCGATCTCCCTACCTGATGTGATACGTCACTCCACTCCTTGTGAGCAGTAATGTCCCCGAGCTTGTTCAGAATATTTATTCAAGCAGTTTTTCAGCCAGGTCTGGATTGCGCATTCGTGCGTCGAGGCGTCGGAGTGGCGGATGTCGGAGGCCTGTCTCAGCGGGTAGGGTAGCCAAACGCTGCTTGTCAACAATCGCTCCGCCAGAAGCGTACCCAGTAATTCGAGACGTCTTTCAGCACGGCCAGGGCACCGCACGACAGTGCCTGTCGAACAACACTGTCTACGTAATAACCGTCGGTCTTCAACGTCAAAACTGGGCTTTGCTTTTTCTGAAACGACTGAGTTTATGAACCCCCGACCACCCGACCCGCAAGGTGTGGAAGTGGCCAGGAGATTGGGTGGGTACCCCGTCTCGAAAAGTGTTCAAAAACTGTGTGAATTGATCGCTCGGCAGGACTTTAGCGGAGCTTGCCTAGAACTGGATTCTCAAAGAAGCTCTTATTCCGGTATCGCACACACAACCTGCTCACAATCGAGCATGGGAGACGGGTACGGAACTGCCAGACCTTGAACCGATACCTCTTCCGCCATGCGCCCTCTTGGCCTCTCTCTTTACGCTATTTTTATTTTTTGATTGGGAACTCTCCTGATCCAATCTCATGGAAAACGACATGTCGAACACATCCCCGATTCTACAGGGGCCTGCCGTGGGACCGCTTGGTGAAACCTTGTATCATACTCCCGAATTGTCGTCAAATCTCTTCTCACCCAGATCTACCGCGAGGGTTTAAAAACCCTCTCTGAAGATGGGAACCCACAGCAGGTCATCTCCTTCCTTCCCCAGCTTTATTCATTCAAAGCCGGCGAAATGGATCTCGAGAAGAATGTCAAAGACGTAGAGATCAGTGAGTCCTCCAACATTTTCCGCATCGTACATCACTGACGCGGGCGATGGTAGCTCCTACGATTTTGGAGTCGGCGTCCTCGTCTGAGCCGAGCCTGCTCAAACCAAAGCCCGTCGACATCAAGCCTGATCCCAATATTCTTCCAGAGAAGGTTGGGACGAGGGTGACGCGCTACTTGAAGTGTGAGTCTCACCGTTGTCGTGCGGAGGCCTTCTAATGAACGCATGGCCTTCCTCGACAGTCAGCTTCTTCACGACCTATCGGAAGATCTTCACAGTCATCTTCACGCTGAATATGATCACCTTCGTCGCGTTTGTCGCCAAAGCGAAAGGAACCCCATTTTCCCGGGATGTTGCGAGCGCTTCGTCTGCCAACCTTATGTCCACCATCTTGTTCAGGCAAGAGAACTTCGTCAACCTCTGCTACGAGATCGCGGTTTGCGTCCCCCACTCCCTTCCGCTATGGATCAGACGAAGGCTCGCCAAGGTATTCCACTACGGAGGTGCCCATAGCGGCTCCGGTGTCGCAGCCGTGGTGTGGTTCATTCTTTATGTGGCGCTCATCACGAAGGAGTACATCCATAACCACAACCAAGACACCCTTACCAACCTCATTACCTCCTACATCATCACCGCCATGTTCCTCTTCATCCTCGCCTCAGCACACCCTCGCTTCCGCGTCATGTTCCACGACTACTTCGAAGCCATGCATCGTTTCTCGGGGTGGGTTGCCCTGATCACCTTCTGGATCCACAACGGTCTCGTCGCAAGAACGGAGGCGAGGATGGACGGCGTCCCGATCGGGCTGTACCTCGTTAAGTCACCCAACTTTTGGTTCTTCTGCGTCTCCACCTGCTGCACCTTCCTTTCGTGGTCGCGACTCCGCCACCGCGACGTGTACCCCGAAGTCCTTTCCGACCACGCCGTCCGCCTCCACTTCAAGTACATGCCCATGCAGCCGTTCTACGGTCTCAAGATCTCGACGAAGCCTCTTTTGGAGTGGCACGCGTTCGCGACCATCCCTGATGAGGACGAGAAGGGCAAGATCAACGGGTTCTCCGTGGTCGTTTCCAACGCCGGCGATTGGACACGGAACGCGATCGAGAACCCGCCCAAGAAGCTCTGGGTTCGCGGGTACCCTCTCCACGGTCTTCTCTACACGTCCCGCCTGTTCAAGCAAATCGTTGTCGTCGCCACCGGATCCGGTATCGGCCCCTGCCTCTCACTCCTCTACGCCAACGTCACCCCCCGTCGCGTCTTCTGGTCCACCCAACATCCCGAGACGACTTATGGCTCCGGAGTCCTGAATGCGGTGCTCAAGGCCGATCCTGATGCCATCGTCTGGAACACCCGCACCATGGGACGTCCTGATATGGTGGCGCTCACCTATCAGCTCGTTTTGCAGTGCAACGCGGAAGCCGTCTTCATCATCTCCAATCCGAAGCTCACGAAGAAGGTTGTCTACGGTATGGAAACTCGCGGCATCCCGGCGTATGGCGCTATCTTCGACTCTTAATCACCCCCGGTCTCGGTCGCCGCATGGCAGTAAAAGCTTCGGGTATGCGATCAGTTTCGTCGGAACAGGAGCAAATTTGCTGATGAAAACCTCGCTCCAGACCTACATCATCTTTCCTCTGCCAACAGGCTTTGGGATTCCTCATAGATTTCTTTCCATCATATGTAATTTAAACGACCTACCGACTGCGGTCAATGCAATACTCTACGAATGTAATCCTCATGCACCTTCAATGGAATAACCAATGAATATCGATGCTCGTCTCCCGAAACGGCGTTGGGCGCCTAGCAGGCGCTAACCGGACCATTGTCTACTACCGCCAAGCGTTCATAAAATCGCTGACTTAATGTAATGGAAGACTAGAAATATAGACCCCTCATTACATCAACGATGAGAGCAAACTTCGAGATAGCAGTTTTGACGAAAATTGAGTGCACTTGATGCATGGTGATATGATGCCGACTCCCCATTTGGTTATAAGCCCAAAAAAGCAAAGCTGGGCGCTCCCTGTCTCGGAGTATTGGTTACAGTTACAGATCTGCAGCCGCTCGAATCCTCACATCCCTTGCTCAAAAAAATCAGTGAGTCAGAGCGTATGTAGCCTAGGGCACTTTCACCTCGATCGTGCCTTTTTCCTGCACGGCAGCCGCGAACACTCCGCGGACTGAAGCACAGAATCAGGATAAGTACACATTTATTTCAAAGCAAGGGCTGTGCCTAGTGGGGATGTATCGGAATGTTGCATTCCAATAGGACCAGAAGAAGGCCCTCTAAGTATAGATCTTCCCCAGCGTGGCGGTAGGACTCGGGGCGGGGTCAACTGTTCCGACTTCGGAAGTGCCTGTAGCAACAGTCTCAGCACGTTTCCCATGCTGAGTGGTTTCATTCGACCGCGAAGCCAGAGGATGAGAACGTATGGTTCTGACTGCGGGGATGGGTCGGAATGGAGGTAGGATAAATTTAGGCTTTCTCCTCGGGTAAGGTGGTGAAGCATGAGAGGTCAGTTTGCATTGATGAATTAGTCTTTTATTAGACTGCGACCTTCACGGGACCGGATTGAAACAAAGACAGACAAAAATCATGTATAGCACTCATAATGCAAGTCCGCTGCTTTCCGCTGTTGATGTGGTAGGATATCTGTAAGTTACGGTGATGTTTAATGCAGTGAAATTTAGACGGACTTATCAATCGTTAATTGTTAAATAGGGACGCCCTATTCTCACGGAGGGTACATCTCTCCGGTATAAGCCATGCCGGAAGTCGTAAAGGGCCCAATCCTGAGCCCACAGACCTCTATCCTTCTAGCGTTATGTCTTGGCAAGTTCTCGGAAATACCATCAGCCTTCAGGCGACCGAGGAGATACAGGAACGACTATGGCTTCTAGTCGTCCTATTCACATCGGACAACGCAAAAACGCGTTTCTCTAAAACGGTGTCCCTTGTACGATATCCTGCCGGTATAATCCCTCTGCTTGCCTTTCCCTAGCATGAACCACATGGTCTCTCTGGATCCCGAGGACTTCAGCTGTGTAGGGGTGGAGAGGGATGGTTACTACTGTGGCAGAATTCCTCATCCCTTCCGATTCCTGCCAGCTTGAATTTGGTTTAATGGAGAAGTGGAAGAAACTGAGAACAAGTGTAATCATGTTGGATGAATTTCGAGGCGTACGGCATCCGTATGACTGTCCGTACTGGACAAAAATACACCCATTTCATTTTATACCCCCCGTGAGATCTACTTTCTCCCGCGATCGGCCCCGATCAGCCTCAATCGTTCCCGATCGGTCTCTACGTCACGTTTTTCCGAGATTGTTGCCTAATCGTTAGCGATCGACAGAACGTGGCCGAATTTTAAAACGCACGAACTTTTTTGTGAGGCTATCGTTGGATTTTACGGGGTCATGATTTGACATTACATGTGATCAAATCTTTCACCCTGGCCAGTTTTTTTTCCTTCACAGACTTTCATATTTTGAGCTCGACTGGGGATTTCAAGGATTACAAGTCTCGTATTTGGGACCTTTTTGACAATGCATGTCAAATATTTTTTCTTCATACTTTTTGTCTGCGTAACAATTATTTTACTCACCTAACTTCTCACAATTTCTCAATTCTCACATTTCTCACAATTTCTCAATTCCTCATGTTTTCTTTGGACCGCTATTATGCTGAGAGGTGTGCAACATGTGTCATGAAGTTACTATAGAGGTAGGTACGTTCTTTGTTGAGGTCTTTCCCGCGGAGCTTTGGTAGTGCTGAACCAATTTGAACAGAGTTTTCTTCTCTTTCTCCTCACTGCACTATCGTATAATGGTTGTCCTCCACGTGGGTAGTTGCTGTTGGGCGTACAATTTAGAGCTGGAGGCAACTGTGAATCATTTGGTGTTCTGGGTGACCGACATGCTATAGTCTGTTGTGAATGGGCCGTTGGCTTGGTGTTGTAAGTCTCCATGTCTGTTAGGATATACGGGCTGATCAGGAGGTTATAAGTATGATTGACTCGGTTCGATTGTGTCGCTCCTGGTCGCCAATTGGTGAAACTAGCCCCTTGCTCATTAGGTGGGTCAGCTGGCTCGTCCATTTGAGTCTTGTCAACTGGGGTTCTCGATCGAGTCCAGTGCACAATGTCAACCCTTCCCTCGTGGCCCAATTTACTGTATCAGTTGAATCTAGATAAAGGGGGTGCTGGGGAGGTGCTGGAGGGGAGAAATCATCCAAAGAGGCAGGGATTGGTGGATTTTTTTAGGGCTATTAGAAAATGGGAGGATGGGGTGGGTGGGTTCTGGGTGCGCGGGGGCCTAACTGAGGTTGGGCGGGTTGCAGATACTGGTGCTAAATTTGTCATGGCAGTCCACAGGGTGCGGGGATGGGGCGGCTGGGGCCGTAAAGAAATCAAACTCCGAGTCTTTCGCGATTTAATCAACAATTCATATCAAATCGAAAATTTATTTCGGCGTGACATTTTGTGGACACGTGTATCTATGGTGGAGATGCTTTACAATCTTTTGGCATTTTATTATAAAATTATGGGATGCACCCACCGCAGGGATTATCGGACGGCCGGTTTCTGATGCGCTTTCAGATTTGGTACGCACTTGATGGTTGGCTTCAGGGCTGAATTCGGATTTCCCTCGCATTATTCGTTAGCTTTGGCTTGGAGCGAATGCTTGGGTGCATTGATACTCCTTAGCCCCCATTTCGGCAAAACGAAATGGAAATCGTTGGATATGCAAGCGTTTTGGCTACTATTGATGGACTGATGCAACATGTTCCCGGGCTGTTTGGGCATTGGACTTTGGCCAATGATGAAAATACCTGTCTGGGAGTGATGGGCATCATGTTAGTGACAGGAGGTGTCTGGGTGTAGTATGCTATGAGGGGTGTATAGGTACCCAGGGCCATGCGCTACCACTAGTCGTCTGGCGGACTGAGTTGGTCGTGGACAGTACTATTCGTATTTATCTGAATTTACATATTTTATCATAATTTATATGGCCTTGAAGTTGGGTTTATTGCGTTTCCCAGGCATAGATATTTATTGGCCTCCAGGATGGGAGATTTGGACATTGTGGAATCATTCTATGACCAATAAATAGAGAGGAAAGTTGGGTACTTGGGGGGCAGGGGTGGTCTGTGTAAGTTATGAGAGGGGAAGGGGAGGTAATCCCACATCGTTCTATGTAAATACCTACCAAATCTGGCTTTCGCCTGATTTATGGTGGTTCGGTCAGGGTAATGTATGTTACTTTCCAGTGTTGACGGGTGAGCAAGATGGGCCTGGGGTGAATGGTATTTGGAATTAGTGGAACATGGCGAAACACGAATATTTAAATGGAGTACCTCGCTTGCTCACAAATTCAATTCAAATATGAGGGCCTGCTAACCTTGAGAGGACTGCAAAAGCCCAATGAGATTCCGTCCGCAGGTGGAAAGATATGGAAGGACATAGAATGACAGCACGCATACATCATTCCACTTAATGTGCAAGTGGTGATTATTGAGTCCTTTCTCTATCTTTCCACCTGCTGGTCGGATTTCATTTGGTCTTTTGCAGTCTCTTTCAGGTGTTAAGCGGGCCCTCATATATGGAGTTTGGTAATTTTTGGGCAGGTCCGAGGTCTCATTTTAATATTTTCGTGATTTTTCGCCGCATTTTCCCATTTTTCAAACTTCTTTTACCCAGGTCTGTGCTCACACCGTACCTACTGGATATGTAATCTTCCCTGACGGAACGCCATTAAATCAGTGCGATATGCAGTTTGGTAACGGTTTTCAATGATACTGATGAGGGGTCTCCTCCTTCGTCCTTCATAACTCCAGACATCCCCTTGCCCTCGAGTCTCCATCTGTTCTCTCTTTTTATGTCCTCTTATGATTCACATGTGCCATATCTCCATCTGGAGGGCCATGATTTATTGCTGGGAAATCCGGTCATACCCAACTTCAAGGCCATATAAATGATGTAAATATGTTAATTATAAATAATATGTCCTGTCACGTACACTTTCAGTCACCGTCGAGGCGACGTTTAGTGGGGTATTGCAGTGCGGTCTCCTTGGTTGTCCTCTACACCCCTCATTATCTACTCACCCAGACCACCTGGTCACTATACCATGTGCATCTCTCAGACATGTATTTCATCTTTTCTGGCCAGTCAATTGCCCTAACATGGCCCAGGAGATCATGGGTGTTCTCACATTCTAGTAGCCAAATGTTTTGCCATTTCAACGGAGTTTCCTTGTTTTGCTCATAAATGGTGTCTAGGCGGTATCAATGCCCAACATTTCGCTCAGCAACCGTAGCGAAATAATGCGAGGGGACGGATTCAGCACTGACTGTCAACCATATCAATGTTCTTACCTATCTGAGCGATCAACCCGGCGTGGCGCTATTCCCTCGGCTGTGGGTTGCCTCCCATAATTTTATACTTGCTCAAATATTTGTGAGCCTCTTCACATAGAATACAGTGTCCAAAATTTCCGCGAATATCAATTTTTCGATTTATATCTGATTGTTTTGTTATTAAAATCGCACGCTCTGGACTTATTTGAGTTTTTTGCCTTTTACGGCCCCGGCCTCGCCCCTACGTGGTGCCATGACAAATTTTAGACATTCTATCTGCACCCGCCCAACCCCTTTTTAGGCCCCGCTGCCCGCCCACCCCCTTCCTCCTCTTTTAGCCTATCCAGCCATCCCTGCTGCTTTGGATGGATTTCTGTCCCTCAGCCACCTCCAGCACGCCTTTGTATTTTCTAGATCTTTTTCTAACTGCTAACCGGTGAACTTGTGGCTCGACGGGAAGGGTTGACTTGGTGGCACGGTCTCGTCTGAGCAACCCCCAGTTGGCAAAAAGGCTTTCAACTTGGTTGGCTTAGCTCCGCTGACCCACTCATGTGCAAGGGTATGTTTTTCAACAGATTGTGGGCACAGGCGGAGGCCGCTCGACATCCTGACCTGAGTCTAATCCATACTTAGTATAATACTTCCTCTGTCCGCACCTATGAACAGTCAGTCCTNCCCAGGCATCTGTGCCTCACCCGTCACTACTGGAATATGCTAACATACATTCCCCTGACCGGAACGCACCATTAAATCAGTGCGATATGCAGATTTGGTAGGTATTTACATAGATACTGATGTGGGGGATTACCTCCTCCTTCTCCTCTTCATAACTTTACACAGACTCATCCCCTTGCCCTCGCAAGTACCTC